>OX393561.1:35896027-35898527 GCA_947652115.1 Blastomussa wellsi
GCCTGATGTTGGACTGAAATTAATGACCAAAGTAATCCGATGCCTTTCCAGATGTACGTCTGAATTCGCTGATATTAAATTAAAATTCTAGGAATAAAATCGAAAACTTTTTGTAGCCGTGGGATATGTTATTTTTGCTATCACACTTCTAAACTCAGAGCTTCTCTGTTCTAAACTAATACTAAAGTTTAACAATGGAATTCAGCAAAAATTAAACGCTAAGATATAAACTACGTAATAACGCCAATGGTCACCAGAAATGGCAACTAGAAAACTTACTTGAGCAATAAAGCACCACTGCTTCTAAAAGGGCTATAGTCCGTGTATAAATAAAGTTATCATTCATCATTCATTCATTCATTCATATTCTTATCTCCATTCTAGGCTTTATATTTCGACAAAGTTTTGTCGATTCACAGTCGATTACGACCAACCTCTGTCTAAAGGAATGTGTGACAAATGAAGTATGCTAATTGTGATCGCGTGACCAAGTGAAACTCGGTCAGTTTTCGCACACTGGCGTTAGTATGGGTACGGAAATGCGCTCAGTAAAGAAAAGCGCGTTTATAATGGTGGTTCAAACTGCAATTTATTTTTTGTGAAAGTGAAGGGACTCGCCGAGGAACTTAAATTTCCGAAGATTTCCAAACCGGAAGTGATTTGTACTTCTAAGTTTATTTTTTCCGCATGACGTGGCATTTTTAGCTGCGATTTTTGCTTAAGTATTCAAAACTATAATTATATTGGCCCTTGTTCTGCTCGTGTGCGTGGGATGTATTCACACCTACCCTTATCTTCTTATGCCAAGCACGAGGTATAAAAAGGGACAGTCCCTTCAGGCGCACACCCAAACGCAATTCAATGCAGCTCATTGTTCTAATTATTATTTTAATTTCTATTTTCTTTCACCACCGGATCGATGTATTAACGTTACTTCTTACCGTTAGAATTATATTCAGAAAATAGATCTCTCTACTGTTAAAATAACAACAGGTAGGGTAAGGTAATTAAGCGAAACATCTCGTGACATATCCAGTGACATTACAAGGGCTTACTTCCGGTGTAAAAGTTTTCTGTGATTTCTGGGAAATTGCCTGCAAGAAAATAGCAAACTACAGTAGCTGGGCCACTTTGTTTTAATTTGAAACCATTGTGATCACAAAGAGGTTCAACTCTGAGCCACATTATATCTACTTCGAAAAGAACATCATTTTGTGCTCCTATTGAAAACAGCTCACCTAACGACAGACACCGCTCAAGTTATGGATTTTGAAGGTAAGTATTCGTCTGCAATGAATGACTTAATAATCCACTGCATTAAATTATGCAGGCCTCTTCAAGCGGTTTGTTTTAACGATGACTTCTTCAAAGGACACAGGGGCGATTTTTCAAAATTATTTGTCAAGTAAATTAAACTCTGGTTTCAAATGTGTTGAAAATTCCAGGAGATCCATTAGACATTTTGGAGGCTTTGATGCGTGCCGTATATTTACTTTATTGAAACAATTATCAGGGGTTTGTTTCCAAGATATTCCCAGTAAATAACTCAAGTCGTAGTACATAATTTGACGACGCAAACAAACTGCAAGCAAAAAGCTGGATGAAATTATTTAAGCAAGAATATTCTTGATGGTTTGATATAAGAGGCGGAAGTGTTTTTCGTATAATAAGCCGCGTGGCCTCTGGGAAGAAATTCAGAATTGAATTTCAGTATAGTCAAAGAATTACCTGAATATATTATAATCATTTTTTGCTTTCTGAATGCATATATCTGAGTTCCGGAGACGTTCAGTGACTGCGGCAAAGAGATACGGGCGTATTACTATACTTCAATAGGTTCTAGAACTTTAGCTTCAATTCAAACGTTTTGCGCTTTTTTATTTTTCAGACTCAGTTTCCTTGACCGGTGCGACAGTCCTTTTGCCGCTCTCTGTGCTGACCGCGTTGGGGAACTCCTTGGTAATAATAACAATTTGGAAAGATCCATTCAAAAACCTTAAAGGTACCGCCAACTGCCTCATATTAAACCTCGCCCTATGTGATATGTTGGTGGGTATTCCGGGCGAGTTGCTTTTCTCTCTCCTGCACTGGATACCCGGCCATAGCAGCTTTACTAAAGCAGCGTATACGACGATGTATCTTGGCTTTATCGCTTCATTTCTGACAATCCTAGGCCTTGCAGTTGAACGACTGATAGTAATTTCATCACCGTTAAAGAGCGCAGATTACCTAACATCGACTTATCAGGCAATTGGAATCGCGTCAATTTGGCTCCTTGCTGGGGTGCTGGCGTTTCTTCCATTGCTTGGATGGGATTCGATCGAAAAGTACAGGCTGTTTATTTCCGATGCAATCGGCATTCCTATTATAATCTTATTATTTGCTTGCTACACAAGAATCTACTTTCTGGTGAGGAAAAGTTTGCGTCGAGATTTGCCTATGACCGAGGCCGAGACCGCAGAGCGACTATGTCTAACAGCTGAAGCTCAAAAAGTCGAAA
>OX393561.1:35903527-35973816 GCA_947652115.1 Blastomussa wellsi
GCATTTTGTCAGGTTGCCCCCAATGAACAATACATTGGTATACCCGCCTCGTCCCCAGGCGTCGCTCACTAGTCGTACTGGGTGCGCTTTGCGTTTTGGGATTGATTTTGCGGGTTTTGCGTGGCGTTGTGGGATGTGATGCGACCACCAATCCCCGCGCTCCTTATTTCCTTACCGCCTTGACCGACCGGCGCCTGGGGACGAGGCAGTTGGTACTCATTTGCTCGTGCCTTGTAAGCATGTTTTTGTCCATGCGTTTTAATGTTCATACACTTTGCTTGCTTTCTCCCTGAAGCAAGTGATTTAGCAGCGCGTGATTCGGGGGGCGGGCAGGTTCAAAGTACGGAACTTGATAAGGCAGGGGTTTTGTTGCATTTTATTTGAGCTGGCTCTGTTGCTGGTTACATTTAGAATTGCTACACCGTGCTGACGAGTTCCAATAAGAACGAAACAGCAGTCCTCGGTGGCAACCCTGCTTTGTCGGTTTCTGTTGAGTTGTTGTCTCGCAAAGTCAACTTTTTCACGTAGTATCAGCCTTGCAGTGATTTGCTTGTGTTACAACGCAGTAAGCTCGACCGGGATTTGAACACCACAGGCGACAACCACAACCACACGAGAGCTTCTATGTCATAAATTTATGGCTGAGATGATGGACACCCGTGACTACCCATTATCGTGCTTGGTGTCCACTGCTGTTCAATTTATAGCGGAGCTCCGGCGGACCGTAAGGCCGCAGAGCGGAGCCCCATACCTATAGAGACAGGAGAACCAAGCACGCATACAAAGTACAAACAGGAGAACCATGCCTTTCATTTTTCATGGTCAAAATGACCAGCGGCACGACTCGCGGGCGCGTGCAAAATACGCACGTACGTCCGTCCGTCCGTACGACGACGTCGCCTCAATATGACAGCCATAGTTCACAGAGTTCGACTTGGTTAGCCTTTTACAGTGAGGACACTTGAACCGTGAACACTTGACATTTATTTTTACACTTTTTTTACCATTATCCAATGCTAGCCATTCGTATAAACAGAAGGATTAGCTTTCTTAGGTGCTGAAAACAGTAATCCTGTGGTCTATGTCGAGAGCTCTCACTGGATAGACATAACAAAAAAGGTAAAAATAAATGTCAAGTGTTCATGGTTTTAGTGTCCGCACTACAAAAGGTTACCATAAGCTTACATCTTTGCCATGTTTTAGTCAATTGACAGCTGTCAAAAGGAGGTATCCGCTGACCAGTATCACATGACCATCTCGCGGGCTCAAGTTAGGACTCATCGAGGTCATGTGTTTTTTGAAGTTGACCGCTGACCAGGTATGTAATATCATTGGATCGCGAGCTCAAGTCCAAATTGTACTGTATTAAAAACATTACCGCCATGTGGTGATTGTCAAAAGATTATAACAATACCGGCGGTCCGGGGCTTCAGTTTATCGTATGGAATAGGAAAGAACCGTCTATTCTGTCAGCTGTGAAGTTCTTCGAAACGTGACACTGATGTTTAACGAAAAATTCAGGTTTCGATCGACAGCTGAACAGCACAAGGTAAGCGTAGTATTGTACTTCCAAACCTTTCAATTCAGCAGTTCCCGAATTGTTTTTCTCCTTTTTAAATTTGTTTTAATAATTGTACCGCATGTGCTCACCGCTTCTGCTGTTTGTACCGGTGCTTTCAAACACAAGTCGTAGAAAAGGCTGGTTTTATCACAGGCGGCCCAAGCTTACTTCATGTAGCCATCATGACGATTTGACTTACAGACTTCGTATGGGAACTTCACTTCAGTTCTCAAAATGCAAAATACAACCATGAATGCATATATAAACTTCTCTAAATGGAATTGTGTTTGTTTCTTCCGTGTAATCCGTAATTCCGTTTAATCCAAAATTAAAGTAGTCTTGAAAAACGATACACATATCTCAGTCTTTGTAGGATCACTGCAAACAGCCAAACTATAGGGTTTTTTTAAATTATTTTTTTTATCGAAATAATTAATTAGAGTAGATTGTTGTAAGTAGTTAAACCCTAGTTTTAATATTATTTTGCAATCATTCCAGAAGAGGATACTACCTCTTGAATGGAATAAGCGATCAATGGTGTCTTAATTATCTTCGATAGCTGTGATCTTAGATCTCGTTTTCACATACATGTAAAAAAGTGTTGTTCAGCTAATTTGATGGATTAGTAATTATTAAAACGACCTTTTTGTGGACTTATCCATTTCATAAATGTTGTACCAATGCTTTGAAGATCAGTTTTATGATTGTGCAGTTCAGAAATGATGCTAAGAATATCACGAACAGTGATTTTGTATAGATATCTTGAACATACATGAAAATAAAATGTACACGGGTTTGTAATTGACTGAGCTAATGCTATAAAATATATATTGTACCGTATATTTCTTGAGGGCAAAATCGGTCATCACGTATACTATATTGGTATAATAAACATCAGATCCGTAATAACTCTCGGCTACGTCCACACTAAGCCGGATAATTTTGAAAACGGCGTTTTCGCCTAGAAAGCGGATAAAATGTTTTTTGTCCACATTATACCGTTTTCAAATTGTTTCGCCATCGATTTTGAAACGCTGCCTCGCAAGAAACGCTTAATACATGCAAGAACATGCCCACATTGTCCGAGCAACGTTATTCGATTGTTTTGATGTCAGCGTTTTCAAAAAGTTCCGTTTTCGCCGCCCACACAAACACACCTAGCCACCGTATTCAAATTTATCCACCTTGGAGAGCGTTTTCAAAAAGTTCCGTTTTCGGTGACCGAAAACGCAGTTTTCTACTTTTCCGAGAGAGACAAAATTACAATTAATGTAATAAAGAATAGAAAAAACCATGGGTCTTGCAAGCTTAGGTTCCCTCACAAGAAACACCAGATGACTAAATTAGATAAAGTAATTCAAGACAAGTCTTATTTGTACGCTCTACGGAATTAGTAGTTACGGAATTAGTTATTGTCATGCCCAGTTCCCACGCTCCACGCAATGAAAACCTGGCTTTCCTACGGAAAAGTTAGTAATAAACGTGTGTCATAAAGCCAAACTTGCTGATTGCAAGCCGAGAAAGTTTTTCGCGTAACCCAAATGAAGACGGAAAGTTTCGCAGGTTTTTGGCCGAGAAAACAACAATTTCGCTTTTTTAGCAATTAAAATTGCTGGTACCAAGTTGTTTGAGTATTCAAATCTATTATAGACACCAGCAAAACTACTCTGAAAAGTTCTCTATTGATTCTAAAAATAGTCTCTCTCAATAGATACTTCCTTTTTGACCTTCTCCTTGTAATTTCTAGCAAGGCAAAATGAGTTCTCTTGTTTTCAGCAAATGCTAAGCTGTCGTATCACTTATCACCTGAAACCCTCCCAATCATAAATAGGCCTTTTGCAACAAACGGTCACATGGTACAAAATCCGCCATGCTGGAGGGAAAGCTTATTATTATTCCCGCACTGGGACAGCCAAAACAAAGCGACATCAGCCAGTCAAGCTTGACTTTTCTTTATAATTTGGTTTTATCAACTGGGTTGATAATGTCAATTGGCCACCGGTGGCCAATTGACATTATCAACCCAGTTGATAAAACCAAATTATATTGTTATACTTCCCACCGACGCAGCACCACAGTTTCTTTAGAAACTTACCCCCTCTATTGACTTTTCTTTGTTTTGGCTGTCCCAGTGCGGGAATAATAATAAGCTTGCCCTCCAGCATGGCGGAGTTTGTACCATGTGACCGTTTGTTGCAAGAGGCCTGTTCCATCCACGAGCTTTTAATTTTTTCTCATAAGAGTAAGAAGACTGAGCCTTAGACTCAGCAAGATGCACAGTCATTGCACAGTCACGTGATCGCTTGTCGGTAGCGTTTTTATTTTTGGAAATTGTAACAAAAGAACTTGGTGCGACATGAAAGGTTAAAGAATTGTCATATCATAAAGTTATTCTCTAAAATTGTTATCTTGTTTTAAAAAGCATAAAAGGCCATTTATACGCCTAAACATTACTTTATTTGCGATAGGTTTCTTCTTAGCTGATGATAAAGGTCTTAAATCAAAATTTATTAATGAAGTTTAGACTATTATCTCAAAAAATCATAGCCAAAATAAAGCTATCATTTTTAAATTCTTAATATCGAACCCAGATTAATGAGTGGGAAACAATTCTTTTATCTGACACGTCCACTTGGCAAAAGTTTTGACATTAATAGATTGCAGAAACTTATTCTAATTCTCGAAAAAGTTGTCTTTATCATTTAAATTACCTTTGCAGCTGAATGCTTCTCAGAGGAAAACCACGACTGAATTTTTATCGCTTCCTAAAGAAATATTTCCAATTGGATGCATCTCATGCAGCTCCTAAACAATGTACTTGACAAAAATGGCAATTTCGTCGCACTTTGAATGTGCTTTTCTTTGGTTGATCTTGTGTTTGATCTCTCGCCATGTGTGGTCATCAGAGAAAACATATCCAGGCGCGATTTTCACAAAACAGAACTCAAGACTGAAAGGTTACACATTTAAATCGTCCTTTACTGCTAGCCAGATTTCATGCAGTCAAGCTTGCGTCTCGAACGCAAGATGTTATTCAACAAACTTCAAAGAAGTCACACATCAAAACGAAGGCTGGTGCGAGTTAAACGATGAAAAATCCCTGGATTCGATTGGTTTGGAGAAAGATTTACATCACGAAGTCGGATTTATTTTCTCCCGTTTTCCAAAAAACCACATGGTAAGATTTCAAATTATCTTATTTTTAAGCCACCTTTAAATTGTTTAGGAAGCCATTCACAACTAAGTTCCAAGCAACGGTTTAATTTGTCTTCGATTAAAAAAGTTTAGGTCATCTATGCATTGTATATGCTACTTTCCCTTTGTTGTAAAGAGTTAATTATCAGGGGTTTATCTTTAATGAAATAAAAAAAAACTTTAAAAATCTGATCAAGATACAGTTAAAAACAACACAGTTTGAAATGAAAGTCCGCTGTAGTAAAATTTATTTTTGGCTGAATTTAAGACCTTTCATGTCCGCCTGATCCCCGACAAGAAGAAAATTCACTCACTGGGAAATTGAAGCTTTTTCCTTTTAATACTTTTCCATAGTCATGGTCGCTACAGCGATAAAAATAAGGAAATTTGATAAGCTGTATCAAGGAAATGCTTCACTTCTGGCAGTTTCGATGATGATTGTCTTTTATTTTGTAAAATATTTTCATATGAGTACGAACCCTTCCTACGTTATATGTAACGTACGTGCGCTAAGTTTGTTTCTTTTTATAGAATTCCATGAAGTGCACATTTTCTGTTTCGATAAAATAAGAAGCCATTAAAAATATCACATTATTTTGGCTACTCCGATAAAAACAAATACACGGAACTGGCTTTCTATCAAAATTATTCTTATTTTATCTGGTAAAAAGTATTTTTATTGATTAATGCTTAAAAAAGGCAATTTCAATCGTTTTCCCAATGTGTCAAATCAGGCCAGACCAGCTATTTACATACTTGCTTCCTTTCAGCCGACAAGGGGACTGAATTTAACGGAAATGACATTAATCGCCAACTTTTTTAATAAAGATAATAAAGAAGTGGAAGAATGACAAAATGAAGCATATTTTGCATTTATGACAGCCTGAAATGATTATTAAAGACCCTATAAATAAATTTCCGGCACCCCACCATTTTAGACGCACGGAACTTTATTGATCTCTAATTACATGCCCCACTTTGTTTGCGTAACTCAAAGGAAACATATTACTGCATTTCTTGATAAAGCGGCCGCATGCCACATATCTGTTTTTTATTTACAATTTTTCTAGGGCAATGAAAAAAATATCGGCCTATAATGCTGATTGAGATTTTTGTCCATTCGGGATAGTTTGCGTTTTCATTACAACCAAACAACAGGAAGGGACGATAAAATGGCTTATAGTGCTACCGTTTAGGTGTACGGATATAAATTTTACATTTTGAATATTCGATCTCTTGTTCGGCAAATTGATAAATGGTTAAGAATGATGAAAAGGTCCCAGTGGCTGGTGGAACATCTTGCTGAAGCATACCACGATTATCAATTGAAGTCTTTTGTCAGTTTTCGCAAGAGGATTTTTGTTATTCTCTAGTTATTTGGCGATCATCCATGCATGCTGTTAAAGCCAGCATGACCAAAGGTGATCATCACTATCTACTTCGCTGCCCTTTGTTGTATTAATCTACTTTAGACAACACATGCGATAATACATGAGTAAATCGCAAACTGTGGGGCCTTCAAACTTAACCTGCCATAAAATTGAGAATTGTACATGGAACACGCGAACATGGTTGAGGGAGCATACTATAAAGCCCGGGCAAAACGAGGGGTGAAAGTTGATGAGAATTGACTCTTGTGAGATTCTTCGTCTACTCTCATCGACTATCATCACTCCATCGACTCTCAGTCGATGAGAGCGCATGAGAGTTTCAGGCGCGAGCATCAACTCTCGGATACCCCTGATTAGTGATAGCAAATTCTGGTTTCCGATCCGCATTTGAATCTGAATAGGTTTCTACGTAGCTGATCGCAGCTTGTGGGCTTGACAGCTTTCCGAGTACTTTAGAGTACCGCGTAACATTTTTTGTTTGGATAAGAAAAATTAGAAACTTCATAAATGCTGATAAAGATCTATGACACGCGTCCTACGTACTCCTAGGATCAGTAACGTCCAAACAACATGTGTGTGATAAATATGACAGATGGTGAATTTTCAGCTCGGTGAATAAACGATAGAGATGAAGTGATCAATTTTGGTTAGAACGCACGACCGCTATCTGAGGGGTCATGGGTCCGAATCCTGTCGGGGACTCAGATTTTTTCTTTGCCCCGCGCCCGTGTCATGATTAATCATTTCATCTTCATCATTTATTCACGAAGCTGACTCAGATTTTTTCTTTGCCCCGCGCCCGCGTCATGATTAATCATTTCATCTTCATCATTTATTCACGAAGCTGAAAATTCACCTTCTATCATATTTATTACATTTATAAATGCTCTTTTAACGAAAATTTGTCAAAAACGCACGCGTTTATTACCTATCAGCGGGCTTGCATGGTTCAGCTAATTAACGTATTCATATTGGCTTTATAGGATGACTGTCGATGGCGAGGCTGTCGTAATAATGGCATTTGTGTGGTGAAAAAGCAAAGTTATTTCTGTTCGTGTGATATTCCGTGGAGTGGCGACTTTTGCGAAACGAAAATTTGTAAGTGATTTACTTTATTTACGTTTCTTTGATTGGTGCTAGGGTGTTACTAGTGATCACTAATAATGTTCCAGTCATAGAACGAGTTTCAGTTGAGTGTCGTAAAACCAAATCCAAACTATAAATTATTTTGGCCAATCACGAAGAACGCAGACAATCTACTGAGGTCATCAAAACTCCAAGTAATTGCATGTAGCTGACACAAAGCGCGGGAAAGCATGCCGCGCGAGTTACGATTGGTTTTGGTTTTACTCCTGATTGGTTGAAAAAGTGGCGCGAGATTTTTAAACCAGTCACTGAGCATGGTAATGAAAAGCCAAAGCAATTTGCTAATTAATTTCGACATGCAACTGAAAACCGCTCTAAACGTGCAATTTAATGGGTCCTTGTATTGAAAATTCAGTCAAAAAGGAAATACAGAAAGTCGTCCTTATAACTAGCCTTATAACTGATCGCGTTTCACATGATCATTTGCTACCCAGCCATGCGGCTGCACATTAAAATAACAAAAAATATCACGCAATGATTTTGCCATACGTTAGATATACCGGAGATTGCGTGAATTTCATGGGTTCTTCTTTGAATTTTTTTAGCCTTGCACAATTTCACCACTCTTAGGGCCTCGGGTAAAGATGGCCCTGATAGCAATACGGGTTACATTGGAACCGGGCTTCAGGACGTCCAAGTTAAGGATGGCAAGCAAGAATGGACAGTGCCATTCACTGGACGATTCAAAGTGGAGGCCTGTGGGGCATCTGGAGGAAATGGATTTAGTGGAAAAGTAGGAGGCAAAGGGGCTAAAGTCAGTGGCAATGTCGCGCTGAACAAAGGAGAAAAACTTATTGTCCTTGTCGGACAAAAAGGCTTTTCACAGTCTGTTAATCATCCTGGCAGTGGAGGCGGTGGCACTTTTGTGTATTCATTTTCCCAAGGCAAGCCTTTTCTGGTAGCGGGTGGGGGAGGAGGAGGTGGATCGAAAGATGGCTTCCCTGGAAATGATCATCTCAGTGGAACAGGGAGTGATGGTGCTGGGAGTAACGGTGGAGGGGGTTTTGTTTGTAAACAGTTTGACCCGTATTTGATACCAGGCTCTGGCTCAGGTGCTGGTGTAAATGAAAGTGGAGGATGCTTCGAGCCTGGAAAGTCCTGTGGAAAGAAAGTGTGTGTCAAAGGAGGCGAATCTTTTAAAGACGGAGGGGAGGGAGGCGATGAGGCAAATTGCCAAGGTGGTTTTGGTGGTGGTGGGGCTTGTGCCAACCTTCCTGGGGGAGGGGGTGGGTATTCAGGCGGTGGAGTCGATCCTAACACAGCTGGGGGAGGGGGAGGGTCATTTGCGGATGGCGTGACGGGGAGTATTATTAAAGGAGGTTGTAACGAAGGGGATGGTTATGTAATGTTTATGAATGAAGATTAATTCCAAACTGGCGCTAGCCATCTAAAACGATTTAATGGAGTTTAACTTACAGCAGAAAATTGGTATTTTGGTTGAGCGTTTTTTTACACGAGTCTCCCTTTCGGGAGCTCTCCACAAAAAAAATTTATAAAGCATCGTACTGTACTGCACAATAACGCATTGTATATGAAGTGAAAGTAATTAATCAACATGACACGAGCATGGGAGAAAGAAAGATTCTGAGTTCCCGACAGGAATCGAACCCATGACCTCCCGAACACCATCACTCTCATTTCCACAACGCATTGTATAGTTTCGTATCGTATCATATTGTTTCGTATTGTATCGTGTTGTCAAAATCTTAAACTTCAACCGAAAAATGACGCGTTTTTATACCTGTTAGCTGGGATTTGAGATCCAGGGAGTTTATTAATCGCCACAGATCTAATTGATAGCCGAGATTTCCTAACCCCATCCAAATCCCCGTCTATCTGTTGCAGGTCGTCACCTTCGCTGCCCGGTAATCCTGTTCTGTAAATTGGTTTTAAAATATTAAACTAAGGGTCAATAAAAATAATGGATAGCACTCAAAACGTTTAAAATTCGTACGCAAAAGGCAGAAGCGGCATTCAACACAGAGAGAAAAGAATGTAAACTTTATAAATATGAGAAATAATAAAGGAAAAACTGTTAGTATCACTATTACTACCTATGTTTTTATTGTGCATGTAAAAGCCCATTCTCGTCCCCAGAGCCACTCATGTGTCCCTCTTAGCCGGCTGGGCCTGTGCACGAGGAACTAGTGGCATGACATGATTCGATATTATTCGATTGGCTGAAATCTAACAAAGGGAGTCCAATCACATCTACCGGTTTAAACGTGCTAACGACAAAGGGACGGCTGATGTGATTGGACTCCCTTTGTTTAATTTCAGCGAATCAAATCATGTGTCCCCAGAGCCACTTGTTCCTCGTGCACAGGTCCAGCCGGCTAAGAGGGACAAGTGGCCCTGGGGACGAGAATGGTAAAAACCCCCGTGCGCTTTCTAGCTTGCAACCTCGTTTCCAGAGCTTTTCCCTTGTATTTCCCACCCCTTCAAAATTACAAAGGAAAAGGCCTGGGAACGAGGTTGACTAGATATTATTGCAATTATTTACTAGTGTGCGTTTATATCGAAGCAATCCCCATAGTTATTATATAATTAAGTAATATCTCTAACTACATTTCAGAGAAGTTAAGTGTGGTCATATCCTTACCCTTAAGTAAATTCGTTTCCTGACCCTTTCCTCGCCTCTTCTATACTTCTACTCTGTTTCTGTCGCTTTTCACGCCACCTTTTTTGTCTCTTGCCTTCGTTTCAGTATTATTCATCCGTTCTCTTCTCGTTGTGGGGGAGGGGTGGGTATTGCACAGGACTTATTATAAGCGTTCTCTTGCTTACTCCGTTCGGCCGGAATCTCTCTACGAACATTTTCTTTGCAGATACTGCATCTGTAGGTGTAGAGAAAACCCAACTACACGAACGGTCATTCCGTCTCATACTGAACAGAATTGAAGAACTCGCTACTGCACAAACCTCTGAATCGAACAAAGAGTATTTGTACGATAATTTTCCGCTCTGGAGCAATTTTTGGGATAAAATAAGAATGATTCGACGAGATAAAACAGTTCTGTTCGGGCTGCAGGAATAATAATCGTGCAAAACATGCCACTAGGGCCGTATGTTAAATCCAACATGGGGCGCAACAGCTGTGCATGCATTAGACAGGCATGCGCGACTTTGCTGTCTCTTTTAAGTAGCCCGCTATCGCAAACCTTGAACTACGTTAGTTACTATGCAAGCTTGACGAGACAAGCGACTGTCGAGAGTTCCTTTCCAAAACTTTCGGACTTCTTGACAGAACACATGTTGACGTCATGGTGAATTTCATTGGAAGCATGTTCCTCATTTATTGTATTTAACAAAGAAAAAAAAGCCTAAGCCATCTATTATATTGTCATAAAACACGACGGGCATTTGAGAACACGAGGAAAGTGTAGAGTGTTCTCAAATATCCGGAGTGTTTTATGACAGTATAATACATGGATTAGGCTTCTTCATTTGCTTTATGATATGGAATTTATACGCCGCAAACAAAACACGGCATAATCGATAAACTGAAGCAATTTAATTTCGCTTCTTCTACTTTCCTCTCGAACTTAGAAAACAAAAACTCGTGGTTAGGATAGATCTAAATAAAAATCTAAATATCGTTTTGTCGGCAACTCTAAAATAATGATAAAATAAAACTACACTAAAAATATACAAAATAACAGTAAAAACTAAAACTACTATTAAAAACTATTCAGTGCTTCGTTCTCAGTAGAGATAAAGCATTATGAAATTTGTGGTGTCCGTGATGAACGTTTTTCTTAATCAGGGTCAAAGCATTCAATTAATTATCTGAGCAACAAACTGGTAATTTGCAATATTACGTTTCTGTTCTGGTTTGGTGACTAATATTGGCTCCTACAGTAAGTAACGGATTGTACGATCTCTATGTGTCCTTTACTTAGTTTTCTAATGTGTTAAACAATTTGGTTACACCAGAAGTACATAATTCGGCTTATGACTTATGCGACTCTAGTTGCACTGATAAGAAACACCAAAAACTGTTGCAAAAAAAAAACATTCACGACTTACAGAATCACCTAACAGGGGCGGTCCGGGGAATTTTTCAAGGGGTGCACCACTAACGAATGACGTCACTGACGGCTGGCGCGAACAAACACACATTGGTTTTCTCTTTTTGCAAAAATCCGTAGGTCATCTTGGGTGAGGGGGGCGGGTTCCGCACCGCTGCGCCCCTCTCCAAATTCCTCCCCTGCCTAAAGCGGCAATGCCATATTGTCAAGGCGATAGCTTGAAGGAAGTAATATGGCCATAGCCGCTTTTCTAAATTTAGCGTATCTTAATGCATATATCAAAGGATTCAGTAATGAATTTAGTAGCCCTGAAAACCTAGCCCAATCGGAGCCTGTTTTCAGATTTCCAGGTAATTTGGAATAAATGTCACCACCGGAAATGCCATAAATAACATTTTCCGCGACAAAACAAGGTGCCCAGCACAAAACGAAAACACCGACGAACAGGGAAACCGAGAATGCCACCTCCTTTTCTCGCTTGCGGATACCTTCAACCAGCTGGTTTACACTTCGAAGCAAACCTCCCTGTTCATTTCCCATGCATTCGTCGAGGTCCCGGCGAATGAACTTGCGCACCAGGTAAAATATTCTTAGGTATATAACAATCATGAAAAGCATTGTGGGAATGCCGATCGCATTAGTGACTATTAGTCGATACTTCGCCTCGTTGCACTTGTTCAGCAGTGACAAAGACGCCACGCAGCCAGCTATGAGCCATATGTAGATAATGGCCAGTTTCAGGTGCGAGTAGATAAGGTACTCTTTGCTTTGGAGCGGCGCAGCCACCACAATGTAGCGTTCAAATGCCAGTGTTAGTATTGTCAGGGCAGACGCAACCATGGATAAGTAAACAGAAGTGTAAGCCACCGAATACAAGTATGGCGAGTGATAAAAATGAAGCAAGCCCAGTAACACTTCACTAGGGCCCACAAAGAGATCACACACAGCTAGATTCATTATCAGGCAGTTGGGAATGGTTTTCAACTCCTTGTACGGATCCACTGCGATGGCGATCACAACTACAGCGTTTCCCAGTATAGTGAAGAACGACATTGTAAAAGCTGTTCCGGCGATACCAAGAGTTACATTTACACCAGCAAGGACGCAGTTTGACCCTGACAGATGTGAATCATGTGATCCGTTTCCCACATAAACTGCGATTAAAAAGCAAATTTAAACTAAATTACTACTCAAAGAGTAGCGTTTGCTAGGGCTTGCCACAAGTTGCTCGGCAACTTTTCGTACTTCAAGCAACCTTTTTTGTTTCGAGCAAGTTTTTGCATTCTGAACAATTTCTGGTTTTCTAGATATCGGAGCAGCTTTAAGTGCTTTAATTCGCCATGCTTCTACATTTTATAATATTTCAATAGACAACCTGTGAATTTCCTGTGAAAAGGAGCAGTTACTCCCGCCTGGGGCAGATCATGGGCGAAAGATGCATACAGGCGGTCTGCTAGGTCAGCGTTTTTTAAAGAAAATACAAAATGGCGGACGAAGATACACACTCCACTGATTTGAGTGTTTCAGGTGACGAAGGTCATTCAGATCCTTTGAGGGTAGCCGCAGAAACAGGGGCAAGACTGAGTTTTTCTTGTTTCTCGTGCACAGGCCCAGCCAGCTAAGAGGGACAAGCGGCCCTGGGGACGAGAATGCGGAAGGCACTATCAGCGCATAGTGCCCGTCCGAGGAAAATACCCGGAAACAAGCTAGCTTTCGCTAAAAAAGCAACATTCAAACGCTATTTGATTGATCTGCATCTGGAGGGTTTCTTGCTTGATTTTCGTTTATTCGTATATTTCTGCTTGCAGCAAAAAACTCAAGATGCTTTTTGTGAAATTGCGCGCGGAAGAAAATTTAGTGGTGAATAAATAATAAAGCCAATAGATTGCTTTTGTCTCGGAACTATCGATCTGGTAGTTGCCCCTTGGAAATTTCATGTTCTTAAAACTAGCATATTTAATAATAAGCTCCGCTTCTCAGGCAAATATTTGTTTTAGGAACATCAAATTTCCGCGGGGCAACTATCAGCCGATAGCTCCTCGACACAAACACTCTATTGTTTAAATAGTTAGCTATCGCTCATAGAAAACGAGGACGAGTGGTCTAAATGTGGAAACTCTAAAAAATTGCAGTCTAAAACCTACAATATTGTGTACTTTTGAGCCAAAAATCAAGAAAAATTACCGCTAAAAGAGCTGCGCGCGTTTGTTTTCTATCGGCGAATAGAAAACAGTGGAAGAACCAATCAGATTCATGGATTTCCAATAGAACACGGCTGAGAATAGATAGTGAGCAACGAAGCCAATCAAAAAACAGCATTTGTGATGGGACGCTTGTAGATTTATAATAACAGCCATTTCATTAGTTTACAGTGGCTTAAAATCATCTTCAAACTGGCGACTTTCTCGTTTGCACAACGTTTCGAAGGAAGCTTAGAAATATTACTGATAATTCACTTCCGAGAAGGCTACAAAATTTGTAACAGTGAGATTTTACTGGTAAGTAAAAAGTGCAAGGTGGCAGTATGCCAGAGCTTACTTAGCACTTTGAACGTGATGAAAATAATGATGATGATCAAAAGATAGTGGCGTGACAGCTTGTCATCACGAACAACAAATAAGCGTGACACATTGGCAACGGCAGGCTAGTGGTAGCCTGTCCATATACGGTTATTTATCTTGAGATACTTACGTCTACTGACTTGCAATAAATCACAAATAGTTACTAAGGAAATATTATTCTGTACGAATGAGGAATGATTTATCAGAAGGATAATATAAAATCCCTTACTGCAAATTATACGAGACTAGCAGAAATCACTGACAGACTGATGGCAGGATTCCACAACAGTCCTTTTCAATTGCAAATTTTAAGGTTTCACCATTTTAAAATTCCATTCCTCTTGTCACTTTTTCTCCCCAGCCCCTAGTCTCCTTCACAGTCGTTTTTTGGGACGTCACGCAACTACCCCTCCTGGCCTCCATGTTACTGATGTCAAATTATGTCACGCAAAATTTCAAATTCATCTCGACAGATCGATTTATCGTACTTAATTTGGTACATCTACTAAGTTTTATAATATTCTGTTGTAAATTCTCGGAAATATAAGAGCCCGAAAATGCCGATTTATCGATTTATCGTACTTAATTTGGTACATCTACGAAGTTTTATAATATTCTGTTGTAAATTCTCGGAAATATAAGAGCCCGAAAATGCCAAAATTTACAAAGAAATGTCTGTAAGGGGGCAACGCGGATTGGCTAAGACAGTCAGGTCACTACTCGTGTGGTGTATATGTAAATAGTTTGCATGCGTTTATAAGCAGTCAAGGGAACTCGAAAGCAATCGAAAGAGGTCAGCTGGAGGTTCTGTGACTTCATTCTCACAGGATGGATTTGATATGTCGTGACTCCCGAATACAAACCCACGACAATGCACATGGCGGAAATTAAAACCGCATGTATTTCTTTTTAATTGAAGGCATTATTTCGCTTCACAGTTGAGCAGGATTAAAAATAATTTAGTTTCTAATGCTGAGAGACTTGTGCCAGTTAATTTCCAAGCGAATCAATGATCAGTTTCGGGATTATAGCGAATAATAATATTAGGTATAAAGGTATTTGATAACTCGGATTGATGTGGTGCATTTCTATTGCTGCTTGTATACTGAATTTTTACTCAAGATGTTCGTCTCATATACACACTAGTAAAGACTCCATTCAACTGGTGTCCAGACGACTTGTGAATTGGATCAAAATTGCACGTCGCACGAGTTTGAACACGAAGAGTTGGTTAAAACATGAAGTAAGATGGTGGATTCCAGAATAGCAAGCACGATCGCATGTGAGAATACGTATTGCTGAGACGCGTTCTCGCCTGAGGCCTTCGACCGAATCTTAACACCCGGCCCTAGAAACTAAGATATATTTGCTCTAAATTGTAGTTACCTGAATCGTCCATTGCCAAAGACCTTTACATGTAACTTAAAAGCTTCTGCATGGACACGTCAAAATTACAATAGCGTGATTTTGCTGCGATTCCCAAGAGCGGTCGTGCGAGTCGACTGAAGGACTGAGCACGTGACTTCGCAATTCTTCCACGAAAGGACAGGAAATTCTATACCTTGTGTTTTAAAAACACCGCGCTGGACATGATAGAGGATTCTCCTGTTTAAACTCGAAATCTGTAAGTTCGTACTTGTTTGCAAGAACAGGGGGTCTCGAATTCAGCTACAAGATGTAAGTTTATAAGGCGTACATTTTTTCCAACCGGCAGCGTGCATTGCGATTGCGTCACTGGTACGTCAAGGAGTAAGGTAGAATCAGTTGGGTGACTGTTGTCTTCAGAGAACCTCTCTGAAGGCAAACAACTTATTTTTGGTAGGAACCCTGGAATGGCACAGCAATGCCAGGTCCAAGGTTATTTATTTTAAATTAAATGAGCTACTCCACGATATTTTCCAGTGACGCCGCCAGTGTCACGCCGCCGGTGCTAAGGAGCCAGAAAAAACACGGGCCATCCCAATAAAATGTTTCGTTTCCCATCGCCGCTCGACCCATTTTTTTTTTTTCGAAAAGTAAAAAAATTCCAGATTCACTAGTCAAAGAAGAAAGTACTTTAATTTACAAGCATGCGTTTTATTAACTCCTTGTCTTAAATTAAAATCGATTTTACGTTTTCTAAGGGGATTCCTCGCATTCTCGTCCCCAGAGGCCGCGATTCGTTTCGTCAGCACCAACAACACTGGAAGTCCGCGAATCACGGACTTCCCGTTACTCTGCGCATGCACAAAGTCAAATCTGACAAATCTGTTTGGCTGAAAGCTATAAAACGTGTTTTCTACGCGTGCTCACATCTTTACTGCGCAGGGGCCACTGCGAAGAATTTTACGCGCGATTAGCACGCGCAGCGCGCAATCAAAATTCTTAGAACTAGTAGTAAATGTATTGTTAGTAATGTAGCGTAATTTTGTATTGCGTTGTATTACAATGAAATAAATTAATGAAAAAAAAAACGCGCAGCGCGCGCACATGAACAATATGTCGACTTGTTCTACACGGATTTGTTCACGAGCAAGATAAATCGTCGTTATTCTCGTGAACAATCACGCTGGCCCATATTTTTTATTGCAGAATTATTAAAACAATGGTCGAAAGAGATATTCTTACTGAACAGTATTTTTTCCTTTTTTTTATTATTTTACAATTCAAACATTACAATACCTACATCACAGATACTTGCAAACCCAACACTGATAGTATTTAGCTTACTGAGCGCTGAGAGGCGCGATGGCTTAATGGTTAGTTAGCGCACTCAGTATACCCCGGATTGAACGGTCCGAGTTCGAGCCTCGACCGGCACACTGTGCTGATTGCGTTCTCTTCACCCAGGTGAATAGCGAATTTAATGCCGGGGGTAGCCCTGCGATGGACTAGCATCCCATCCAGGGAGAGTGCACTTCATGCTAAGGAAACCGGGATAAGCTCCGGCCTGATGGACCACCAGGCTCGTACGCAGGCTTTACCTTCTTTTACTCAGCTAACCAAATTTTGGGACAATTTTTAATTAATTATCCTATCCTATTTACAATGATAATGCGTGATAATGCGAGTACCACACCCCCCCCCCCCCCCTGGGGAAACGTGCCCTTTTTTCCACATAATTATTCTCAGCTTTTGATTCTACAGATGTGTGTACGAATAATTAATATTATAATAATAATATTGAACACTACATCTGGAAGAAAGGATCACCTAATTGAATGCTGGTCTGGGGCGTTAATAAATAAGTCAATGTTGTTTGAATATTCTTTTCAACTTAGCGCTAAATTTTATTTCCTTCACAAATAAATATTGAAGATAGCAAGGCAATATTTCAATGTACAATTGAAGTGATTAGTATTGTTTGTAGTCCTTCAATTCTTGATTTGCGACTTAGTGGAATTTTTTTTGGACAATTCTTTTTGTTATAGTTTGGGAAAGGTGGCTACAGAATGTTGGAAGATCTCTCATATTTATAAATTTCGACTTTCATATCAAATATATACCGTTTCTATTTTACGTTCTTTTTTTAACTTCTAAAAAAATAAAAATTCGGTCGAGGCGTTTTCTAGGGATTGCTTAGCCCTGTTCTACTTTATATATTTGCTTCTATGTCAACTCCAATTGATATGATTCCTCAAAACACCTCTATTTTTTGTTATCGAGAAACTAATTTATCGTTGTGAAACTTAGTCCAAATCAAATTGGCATAGTGAATTGCCTGTGTTTTCTTGTTATTTCCTCTGCAGGCGATGAGTTGGGAATGAAAATTGTTTCCTCAGTATTTGACAGCATAGAAACAATACGTCATCATCCTCTGGAAAGCCTAACTGTGCCAATATGTCATGATAGCAAACGGGTAATTAAACTGAAATGAAACCACCAGGTGTAAACGGAAGGCGCGCATAGGAAATGACTTATTAAAACAGCACCTTATGTTTGTTGGTCAATAATTCGGCTCCTTCTAGTGCGTAAAAAGCTCGCTGTCAGAAAACTAAAATTTTAGAGGAGCTATCTGTTTGTCAGCTTTGTAAGTGCATATACACGCCATTGCGGCGTAGATTGACTCAAGAAGAAAATTTGCCAGTTCCTGCGCAATGAAGCGACGGAACAGTAATAATTCTGCTGTCTCTAAACTCGGTGAGAGTGCTTACAACGCGCTAGTGATGACAAATCAAGTGAATGGGGATGGAAAACGGATTTTACACTACAGTTACAATCTCACGAAGGAGGCGGGTCAAGAAGATAACAACGGCGGACTTACTACAAATGATCCACTGTCCAGGTCTGAACGAATGATTCACGCACTCAGCGAAGACGAGAAGCGCGCTTCCGCGAAGAAAACAATCCAACGAAGCAGCAGTATTCCTTTACCAGGTCGACGCATGTTTAATTATAAGTCCGAGAAAGGTTTAGAACGCGCAAAAGCTAAAGAACAATTCTTCTATGGCGGAGTAGTAGAGGCTTATGTGGAGAAGCCTGCTAGCCCGGGCGTTTCGAAGACAACAATCCCGGAGGAACCCGAAACGCAAAGTAACGGTTCACGTGAATGTCTCACGCGCAAAGTAGGGCTTGGTGAAACGACGAACACCTCACTGATGAGTCACAAGCTCAGAAAAAAGGCCGTCTGCGATAGCACAGATAACTCTCATTACCAAAGAGAGTTTCTGCGAGTTTTAAACAAGCGGTTCTAAGCGGGAATGTACCAAGCTTCAATCAAGACAGCATGGCTAATGCACTGGCTTGACTTGAGCAGGCGGTGCGTCCATAACATTTGGTTTCCTTGCAATTCTATATATATAGTCGACTTATTAACAAAATTAACTAAAAATAGAAAAGGCCATATCTCGGTGTACGTTCGTATAGGTATAGATAAACACCAACGACGAATTCAAATATTCCATAATGCAGATATCTTAATTATAAACACCCCTAAAATCTTTCAAGACATCTAAATAAACATGCGCCAAAATTTTTCTCTTTGGTATTTCGCTGAATATTTAACAAAATTTTTTGTTTACGAATCCCAATTCAAGGGACTAAATTTCTCAGTTTTCGATCGTATATTTATTTTTTTCGTCGAGTCTGACGAGGGAAATGAAACTTTGCAGTTAAATATCCTGTCATTCGAACCGCGATTTGATCCAGGGCCAGAATCATGCGAAATGCAAATTGGTGCTCTGTTTACGAACGTCCATGTTTTTTTTGCGGGCTTTCTAAAATCGAATTTTACTACGCATTTAAAAATACAAAAAGGATCTTGAGTAGAATACAGGTGGCTTTAATATAAGAGATAATATTTCTTTTGTGCTTTATTCATCTCACAAAGTCAACCAATCTCCGGTTCACACGGAAATCGAATTATAAATTGAAGTTGCAAAAGCCAATGTTCTGGATTATGTTTGCGGGCCTAAAAAGCCACCATATTTTAAACATGTCAACAATTTGAAAAAAAAATTGAAATTTGAACTCTCCTTCGAAGTTATTACCATAGGTTAAATATTAAATAGACAGCATGCGATGCTTTAATGAATATACATGACTGTTCATACAAAGCGGGTACAATTCAACATTGAATGAATTGGCATCGTGATTGGAAAATTTCCTAGAAAAAGACCCAGTTTATCGGATAACATCGAATAAAGTTTCCTCGTAGGGTGACAGTACTTTTCATAAATTTCTCTTTTCAACATTAAATTATGGAATATCTCGCGAACTCATTGGTCGAGACCTATAGAGTATTGAGCGTGAACATTGTGTAACCAGTGCGACACGACACAGCAGCCTTTTAATGAAAGGGGCATATGGTAAATCCTGAACCCGACGAATGAAATGGTAAAAATGAAATACATGATCATAGGCCCTGACATAATAGGCCCTTTGCAGTTGGAGTCATTTAACCAGATTTTTGCAGAATTTGTTTCATATTATGGGCTATAACTTAACGGATAGAGCATGTAAAAATAGCGATATTGCCAAGTTTGAGGCCCCTGGCGTTAATGAGTAAGGTTATATGACAGTTTGAACTTTAGGAAAATTTAATGGATTTGTAAGGAAAATGTTGCTGATTCCAAGGCCTTGCTCTCCATCAACTTTTTTTTGATTGTTCAAAAATTCAAACTATCATAAAATCTCAATCTTAAATCGCGGAGGCCTCAAACATGGCCATTTTGCTGTTTATGGCATGCCCTTTTTCATTTCTCACATTCTTTAAAGTGCCCCTGAGACGAAATTGGTGATATCTATTTATTTTTTTTCATTTTCGTGTACAATGCGACTTTTTTATCATCTTGCCAAAGTGCAATCCATTCTGAACATAAGAAGTCATCTTTTTTTAACTTTTATTTCCTAAAATTTACGGTCGCCATTAATTTGCTGTGTTGCAAGGCTTGGTTGCGGTTCGGAGGAAGTGACGTCAAAGGCTCAAAAACTCCTCACGGGTTGTAATTATAATAACAATCAGCATGGAAAATTGCACGAAGGACGATTCAAAAGTTTTTGTTGATCTTCATTTGATTTTCAATAATTATTGTTATTATAATTACAACCCTTGAGGAATTTTTGAGCCTTTGACGTCACTTTCTCCGAATCGCAGCCAAACCTGCAAATTAATGGCGGCCGTAAATTTTCGGAAATAAAAGTTTAAAAATTATGACTTCTCATGCCCAGAATGGATTGAAATTTGGCAAGATGATTGAGAAAGTCATACTGTACACGAAAATACAATAAAATGTATACCACCAATTTAGTCTCAGGGGCATTAAGCAATAGCCCATGATTTTATGAAAAGTAGTTCACGTGACAGCCTAGCTGCAATGGACCTATTCGAAACCCATGGCCTCATAAATGAGCGCTCTAACCAATGCAACTTTGCGCATGAAAGTTCTCGGTGAGCTAGGCCATTTATTGTACATATGTTTTTGCGCTGTATATATAATTTTTCAGCAGGGACATCACTTTAATTTCATATAAAGGCTATTGAAGAGACACTTAACACACAGGACCCACACAGGTGCCGCAGGCTGGTACTACGGCAAAAGGGCAAAATTTATTGGCCAACATTTCAACTAGCAGAGCTAGTCTTCTTCAGGGCCAGTACTTAATACTTAAGTTTTAGTACTTAATTTTTTCCTTGTATTAAATATTGGCCTTGAAGAAGACTATCTCTGCCAGTTGAAATATTGGACAATAAATTTTGCCCTTTTGCCGTAGTACCAGCCTTGCAATCAATTTGTTTTTTTAACATTTAGAGTGACGTCTGGTACGAGCATTTCGGGGATCATTTCTTTTTCAAGAGATCCGGCAATAACAAGCCAACTAGTTTTATTGTTCGTTGCGTGGTCTCCTGTATCCAAACGCTATATACTTAACACACCTTTTACAATGTGGACAGAAAGACAAATTTATTCGGCATATCCTGTAATTGAAAATACTACATAATTCATCTTAAAAAGTGGGAAATCACATGACTGTTGAAAATATAATTTTAACACTTTATACTTTTCCTTAGATTCTCGGCACCCTCTGGGGTTGAACGTCATTTAAATAAACCAAAACTGAACTTAGCTAATACTATCATAATTAATAACAAAATCATTTGGGTTTCTCGATCACCAACAAGCACCACAGCTCCTCCTGCAGTTAGACAACATATAACCTGGATTTCTGCGGCATTCACCCTGCCTGGCCCATGAACTACAATATCCGTTCCGATCGGTACAGTTGCTTCCCCCACCTGCAAAAAAAAGATATTTTTAATAGGATAATGGAGCCGCTCTATTTCGCTTATAATTAAGTGTCGTCAAAATGCTCGTTAGTTTTGCGTCACCACGCTAAGCGGTTTGTTGGACAACCTCGAGCCTCTTTCTCAACCAATCTGAGGTAAATAACCAAACCACATCGTAACATGCTCATAAAAATTTTTCCCGCGCTTCCTATCAGATACATGTCTTTTGATTGGTTTACTAGATTAGTTGTTCACGAATTCGATTGGCTAATAAAGCTCTCTAGATTTTCCTATCTAGATCAGTTTCATTTTGCGGTGAAAAAGTTAAAAGCAAAAGTTTGAAGGCATGGACTTGTCATACTAACAATACTAATATTGGATAAAATTAAAGTGAACGAGCAAAAATTCAATTGAGCTCATAGCCGTTCGCAAATGCCAACGAGTACGAAAGACAGACTTGCTAAATTAAGCATTTTTTTTTGTTTGGCCATGTAATCTTATTAACCGAGCTTAGTGTATGGGAGAATCTTGACCTCGTTCGTGAACACAGACCTCACTGCGTTCGATCTGTTCAAGCGACCTCGGTTTACGATTCTCTCATTCGGACTTCCTGCTCCGTTAATAACAGTTAGATAAGAAGCGTGAACACTAAAGCCAAATTTAGTGTAGGATGAGGATGTATTTTGGCATCGCATTCACAGCTCGAGGGAAAGAAAAACAAAACTACTTACCGCCGCCACATTTGTTGCAACTCTTCTTGCAGTTCGTTAACATGTATGCTGGGTTTCGTCGACATTCACCTCTCCTTGCCCAGTAAGAACATCTGAAAACGAAGTCTCGGCAATTGACTGAAAGCAAACAGCGAAGAACGCACTTTGAGTTCAGTGTGCTTAGGACCGACTTTAACACCAATATTGACGTCATTAGAGACCTTTAGTATCACGTTTTTTCTGTTAACCCGCGAACGCCAACCTCAAAATGTCAAGTGACCTACACTCTGCCGTCACGTTTACCAACTGACCAACTGCGAGAACCTCTCTAGCGGTAAGTGAAATTGATCGAGTTGCGGCAGGCTGACTCCCTTAGAGCTTTCCGGGCTGGCTGCGAGTATCTCTTCTCATCATGAAAAATTTAGAATTTTTACACACGGCACTCATGTAAAGCAGGTTTTTAATTTCTCATTTAATATTATTGTTGTATAGTTATTGATTATTTAGAGTAATTTTAAGTAATGTAGTTTTAGCTATTGCATATTTTAAAATAATTTCTGTATATAATTAGGTTTTCATAGTTGTGATTGATCAGTTTACCCAGGAGCCCATGAGATGGGCACCTGGTTTACCGTGTTTAAATAAAGTTATCCTATCCTATCCTATCCTACAAACACGCGTTTAAGACTAAAAACCGGGCTTTTGCTGTATGCTGCTTGAATTTAAAATTTTAGCATTCCACGGCTGATAGTTTACTTGTTTTTGATGTTTTAATTGTCTGTATTGTACTAGTCGGAGTGAAGGAAAAATAAAGATAGCACAACTAAACTTTATAGCTCTACACTGCTGTGCAGGTGTCGACTGCAACGGTAGTACAGCTGTGACGTTTTGATTTTACAAGCATGTTATTCATCTGTCTCGTGATCAAATCAATAAAATTAACCATGAGTCGTTAAATTTCACAGAAAATTGAGAGACGCGTTGCTAAAGTTGAAATTATCGTGTGCCTCAAACGACAAACGTCTAACCTCAGACTGCGGTTTCCCGTAAAGGTCTCTATTAGAGACTTTTAGCATCACGTTTTTTCTGTTAACCGTGATTCCTTTTATTGAAGTATTCGGAGCACGAGTGAAGGAAAAATAAAGATAGCTCAACTAAACTTTACACTGTTTACAAAAGATGTCGACTGCCACGGTAGTACAACTACCACGCTTTAATTTTGCAAGCATTTTATTAATCTGTCTCTTGGTCAAATCGATAAAATTACCCATGAGCCGTTTGCTTTCAGGGAAAACGAGAGACGTGTTGCTAAAGTTGAAATTATCGTAAAGCTCAAACGGCAAACGTCTAACCTCAGACTTCGGTTTGAGACCTAAACTGCGAGGCTGGTCAATCCACGATTTCAATTTTGAGCTATTTCTGCTGCCCTAAATTTGAAATTCTGTTGTTTATCATAGCTGTTGCAACACAATGCAATATATGAATGCAATGCAGTACGATATAAAATTTATTACCCCTCTCCCCCGGGAGGGGAGGGGGGGCTGTGCGCTTTTCAGGAACAACACTCCAAACAAATTTCTAATAACTGAGATTAAACTATCAACTGACATCTGACGTCCATAACAATATATTTAACAGAACTAAATTTGAAAGGAGATCTTAACTTTTTTCCACAAGGTGGCACAATAAATGGCCTCTGCCCGAGCTTAGTTTTATTGATGATGGAATTTGCACGTTATTTGGGGATTCGCCTGTCGTGGATTCAAAAGCCAGAGTGACATCCATTAGTGATTCAGGACAGGAGTTATATGCTAAACAACTAGTGATGCATAAAAATTACTCCCACCATTAAAATAGCAAATTAAAATTGACTTTGCTTACCTGGCGGGCGAGGAGTTTGAGGTTTTGGTGGAGGAGGCGTATTTGGCCGTGGAGGGGTATTGGGTGGGGAGGGGGTGTTTGGTGGGGGCGGGGTGTTAGGGGGAGGAGGGGTATTCGGTGGCGGTGGGGTGTTTGGTGGGGGAGGGGTGTTAGGGGGAGGGGGAGTATTCGGTGGCGGTGGGGTGTTTGGTGGGGGAGGGGTGTTAGGGGGAGGGGGAGTATTCGGTGGCGGTGGGGTGTTTGGAGGTGGGGTCGATGGTTTTTTCCCCACGGGTCGCTTCGTCTGGAAATCCATCAAGTCACCTCGGCCATCTAAGAAATAGAGAAGATATCCATTCGATATCAATATTGAGCAAGTTATTCGGAATAGCGCTACTTCAACTAATTAAACCAAATTGTTACTTACGTTTATCACAGTTCATTTTGAAGTGATATGGCTTAACACCTAAAGAGATATTCACAAAAAAGGTCATAAGAAACGTCGCTCGTCGTGGGGTAGTGGATGTTCGAATTAAACTGAACTAAAACTATAGAGGGGTAAGTTTCTAAAGAAACTGTGGTTCACTGTGGTGAACTAAAACTATGTAATTATGATTCTTTTTTAACGAATTGCTTTGTTTGTCGGATTTATGATATTATTACATAGGACGGATCGCTTCTTCGTCTCTCGGCGCAGCCACGAAATTCGAAAACAGTGAACTAACGCGATACGCAATAAGGATAAGGTCCCATGTTTGACCTTCTAGGCTGCCTCGTTCCTAGGCGTCTCAAGTCGGAAACTGCGCGACTGCACGATGGGAACGTTTAGCGTGGACGCAAAGAACGCTGGGAAGGGTGATACCCTTGATGCATGATACCTAGCGCGGAATTAATATCCCAGTCGCTCTTGAATCCGCTAGAACGCGCCTGGGTAGAACGCGTTGAATCCGCTAGAACGCGCCGAGGCAGCCTTTCAGGTCTGTGATGGCCTTTTAATCTGAGATTTGGTCCTTGACTGGGAACAAATTATCAGGTCTGAGATAGGATGTTCAATTTTAAAACTCCAATCTGAGATGTAGTAAATTTCTTATTTCTTGGTCTGGTATATATATATCTACATATATATAATATATGGGGTAATTTATTCCTAGCCCCAAACGTAGCACTCGACCGTACTCCCTGGGTCGACCCACAACGGCCCCCCTACAAAAATTTTAAAATTTAGGTTTTCTGAGAAACTATTATTAATTTCCTGTATCAATTCTGGTAATATTTGTACATGTGTGATAACTAGCTCAGGAAAATATCTTACATACCCGCTCGTGCGTCGCATCGCTTCAAAAATCTGTTTTGGCAAGGAAATATTTCCTTCAAAAATCCATAAAGCACCGGGTCGTAACTCGCCAACTCTGACCTCGTATTGACGTGGTTGTGGATTCCGTTTGGCGGATTTTGTTCGTCGTTGCAGTCGAAGAAACTCTGAGCCCCTTCGGCGAGATATTCCCTGTCGGTTGACATGGCGTAAGTATTCTTCCACCTGTAGCCCGTTCGCCTAAGGTAGTTGTATCGCTGGCGTAGCTTTCCGTCAAAGCTTGGAATAGCACCGTTCGAGGCGATACCCAAGTTGTGTAATCCATGCACAAACTCGTGAAGGAAGATATCCTCCCTGGGGTAACGGTCTCCGCGTGGATAACATAGAATGTTTTCTTCTCCACCTGAAAGGACATGAAAGTTTTTATTTCATTACGAACCACGGCCTTCTGGATGAAGACAAAACCCAGGTAGTGCTGACACATTTGTTAGATGTAATACGCTTCAGGGACGACGGCAACATATATGGCTGTCAAAAATAATGAATAAAACCCAGTTTCCTTATAAACGCTGGCTCCACCAGGCCAAGTTTGGAATAAACGACCGGGGCGTTTAATCGAGGAAATAGGAAATTTTCCAAACAAAGCCCATTGTTTTTCTGTGTTTTAACATCCCTACAATGAAACTGAATTTCTTCCCTAAAACAACGCTAAAATAGACCGAAAGTAAACCTGGCAAATCTCCCTGTTAACTTTATGTCCCTGTGTTTCTCAAAATAAAGCGTGTTGCTTTCCCAGCCGGATCAATGTTTTCCAACACAAAGCCCTGTCATTGTCCTGCTAAAATATAATCCATTATTCCGCTGCCTCTCCGAGGTTATTTCAACTGAATCAAAAAGCCGTCGGTTTTTTTAAACTAGGCTACAATAAAAAGAGCAGAAAGGAAAGCTCTGGGATCAAGGTACTGCCATTCTGAATTGAAAACCTAATTTTTCCTTTACGCTAAAATAAGGCGTTCCATATGCATACAGTTTCCTTATGTGTACTTACATGTTGAGATAGGATGCGAAATAGTCGCACCGAGGCCTCTGGCCCGTTGGTTCCACCCGCTTCCAAGCCATGAGTGCTCAGGAATACTCGTGACCCCCTCTCTAATGCCAATCACACCTGCGCGACCACGCCTTCTGTAAAACCACGTGCGAATGTCCAGGCGATCAGCGAACAGAAACACGACAACATAGCAAGCTCGCCGGAGAGCGGCGTCCTGGGCTGCACCGGAACTGATGATAGGAATGCCATAAGCGTGCAGATACTTCCGGTAGAAGCTATGCAGACGATATTCACTGCGAACACGTGATGGAACGCCTGTTACTTTTTCACATTCCCACGTATTTAATGGCTTATCCAGTCTGTACGAAGAGCCTGGAAATAGTGTTTTACTTATCGTTTAACAAGGTTCACTTTTTTTCAGACAGTCACACAATTCCTTCCCACTTTACCCTAGCCACACGTCACGCAACACTTCTCACTTTCCGAAAAGCAAGGTGTTGAGCCACGTCTTTCGCTGTGAGAAAAATATATGTTTAATGTTTATATTTCTCTACTGGAAAAGACATGCAAGCTTTGCGTGTAGGGGCTGTTTAGAAAATATTATTTTTGTATGAAAAGAAAATGATCACATTTTGCGAGGGCCTTGTATTAAGAAACCCTCGGAAGCCACGTGTGAGTTTCTTCAGTCACAGAGATATTGCAGGAAATACAGGCAACTGACGTTTTTGGCTAAAATTTCTGATCCCTGATCCCAAAAAAGTGATAAAGTCTGATCTCCGATCCCACCAAAATTTTCTGATCCGATCTCAAGGTATTGCCGATCCCGGCGGGATTATGTTTGCAGATCACGGCGATGTGATCCCTGATCCCGGCCCCAAGGCTATGTTCACATATCCCGGGATGTGATCCCAGATCCCGGCCGCGGAACTATGCATGTTCCCAGATCCCAGGGATTGTTCCATATGAATTGCCTGTAATAAAACGGGTACAAGTAAATCAAAATACACACCGAGTATGAACTGAGCTCCGCCTTTGGAAGTTTCGTTAGCAGATAATATGCTGTACTCTGTAAAGTTTGCTGGGGGTACATCTGTGAAAAATAGTGAAAAAATTGAATGTTGATTACCTCTTAATGGAGCATTGCAACATACCGTAAAGGTCAGTAAGTACGCACTCCTCGATGGCCCATATAGGCCATAAGGGGGATTTCATTTCCGCACAATTACTAAATTTTGGCCTTGTTGAATTCCAAATACATTGCAATAACTAGCCTGCGATCATGCCCTCCCTCCCTACTTATTGTCTCGGCTTGTTTCCTTCTTTAAAAAAAAGACACCTGATCGCAGGTTATGCATTAACAGATATGTAAAGTGTTCAACATCGAAAATAATCCAGAATCGAGGGAGAGCACTCCAAGTGTATTCATATGCGACATCGCACGCTAAGAGGTGCCGTAACACACCGCAATATGAAGTGACTGAAAACAATTATGGACCATTATAGGAAACTCTAAACAGCATCAAAACACACTCCGTGAAAGATTCCACGAGCGTCGTCCACCCCTTCTAACATTCCCGTAGAAGATTAGGAAGCAAACTTCTAGACCAGCTACGACCGGTCCCTTTTTCTCAGAGACACTGCGAGTTGCCGGGTAACAGAGAAAAGAAAACAAAGCTCGCCATATATAAACCAGACGAAGGTTTTTCGAACGTCCAAGAAGGCAACTGTCGCATTCTAGAAAAAAATCTAGAAGCAGTCAATATTTTAATCAAGACTAAGTGTAAGGCTTCAAAATGTTTTGGCATCTTCATACACAACGGATCCTCATTTTTTTTCGTGCTGGAAGATCGACAAGTTAAAAATATATTTTTAACTTCCCGACAGTTCCCGACAGGGGTTCTTCGTTAGACCCGGGTAAGAACAATTCGGCAATTTGAAGATCTTTGAATAATAACCACATTCTGCTCTCGGAATTGATATGGGCTGAAAAAGGTCCTGTGAGTTGCAGGCATTCACAAATTATCAAACTGAACTTATTTATGCTGTTATGGAACATCCGTATTTTAGCAAGCTGTTGTTTAAGCCCACTGCTTATTCTATGAATCTATGTTTTCTCTTTTAAATTAGTCTTCTACAAGTCATCCATTCGCTGCTTTCAATTTGAAAAATGTTTTCCTTTACTATAATGAACGTGCAAAATCGGTATCCCAGATTTGTCAAATACAACCAAGCAATCTGGAAAATATCTTTACCTTTTCCGTGTGACCAGTGTCCAACGCAAAGCACCAACAAAGCACCAAAACAGAGCTGGGTGGACATTGCAGAGTCTTTTGCGATCTTCAAACTTTGTACTTGAGAAACGTGAATCAAATTGGATCCACGAGAGTGTATTTATTTGCTGCCGAAAGGATGTTGCGTCCCACTTTATTACGCAAATTTATGACAGATGACATTACCCATGGGAATCGATGACCAAGCCCCAGGCGGAAATAAACGTAATTAAATTTGATACGCCCCAAAAAGACAAACGGTTTTATGCTCGGTTCAACTGTCGCCTACGCTTTTCTTTATTTCTGTACGTCTAAACTGCCCTTCTTTGGACTTTCCGCTGTGTAAATATTATTTGCAGACATGCCGGACGTAGCTTATTTTTTGCGCTTACAAGTTGCGTAATGTAAGAAATGTTATATCGTGGACCATCAGGGTCAGACTTTTGACGTAAAATGATCATTTTTGGGTCCAAATGCTCACATGTGATCGTGTTTAGATTGACGTTGGCTTCTTGATTGCGCTTTTTAAATATCGTTTCATGGGCACACGTACTAAAATGAAGCTGTATTCGCATGTTGTGCTGTTTCATAGGTTGCGACATAATTTGACTCTACTTAAGTTGCAGCCCCAAGCAGGCTTTGTCGCTGTTTGGGTTTGAAATATTGTGATCATTGTTTATAGTTTGACTTTTGGTCAGAAATACAGAATGGTTGTCACCTTGAGAACGTAGAAAAGCATACATTGCTGTTGTTCTTCGTCGGAAAAGAGACGGGCAAAGTAATTAGCATCGGTAGAGTTAGAAAGCTGAAGAAGCAAGCACCCAATACAATAAAACGACACATTCCGTTTTATAAAATAACTGAGATACTGTGCGCTCTCATTGGTCGATAGGTGCGTTTAGATGAGAGTATGAGAGGGCTTCACATAGCCTGTCTCGAATTCTTCCAGCCACCCGAGTGGTTAGATAAGTCAGATAAGGCTATGTACACGGAAAAAGTCCTCTCATTCTGTTTAATTTCCCTCTAACGATTAAATAAGGCAACAGAAAAATTGAAACAACTTCTCATGTTCACCAATCTAAAACTACTCGCATCCACGAAAAACAAAATAACCGTTTACTGGGGGCAGGTAGACAGCGAAAAGTTAATCGCAGTGTTTTTTGCTGTTCCCGGGAAGTAACGTGACCTCTTTATCCCTAGGGTATATAATCGAACAACCAAACACCAATCAAACTCAATCGAGTTCCATCTCGGGCACGGTCACAACTCGATCATATATTTTCTTTGAGTTCAATATTGTCGAATCTATCAAGCAATCGAACCCAAATCCGATTCGATTTTGAGGAGGGCTTCGCTTCATGCAAAGGATACACTAGTTCGATGATATCTTGTAGGCGTGTGTATTTGAAGAAGGGAGGCGTGGTGGCCTAATGGTTGGTGAGATGGCCGTCACGGATCGGCAGGTCTAGGTTCGTGTCCCGCGTTGTGTTCTTAGGCAAGACATTTTACTCCTATAGTACCTCCCTTTACCCAGGTGTAGACTGTTCACTGCCGCTCTACCCCCTGCTGCCGCACGTTTTGCGCGGGAGTCCAGTTCTCTCGCGATTCATTCACCACGCTCGCCGATCGAGCGAAATAATGCTGTTGGTACGAACCCTGTGATGGACTAGCATCCCGTCCAGGGGGGAGAAGAAATACTTCTAGCTACTTCAACCAGAGGTTATTCCAGTATAATAAAAAAACTACCATTTCATGTATTTTTAAGCTAAAAATCAAGAAAAATCTTGCCTTCAAAGAGCAAGGCGGGCGCGATCGTTTTCTATCGGCGAACAGAAAACAGCCAGAGAACCAATCAGATTCAAGGATTTCCAACAAGAAAAAAGCTAAGTTTCTACTAATAAATAATAATAAATAGGATATTTAAACAGGGAGCCCACATCATACATCACTCATCACAATCATGGAGAACTTTATAATATATAGATTTCATTGGTTTCCACAATTACTGGTAACTACAACTCAGTGGTTTACCTTGCCGACTCTATTATAAGAGCTAAAGATGTAAAAACAAAACATGTTGGTTTTTGTATTGCTTGCTACAATAAAATATCAATAATTTAACTGGCTACTTCCCCAATGAAAACAGACACTGAGACAAATATTAGGGAGCAATGAAGGGACTCTTCCTGTAAATAACTCGCCCTCCAGAACGCCATATTGGATGGCCAGCCACATATGTATGTATTAGATTCGACACGGCAGAAATTCGACGTTTGTCGCATTTCTGTCGGATAATTATAATGCGACAAGACCAGCCGAACGTGCGGCAGAAATGCGGCAGCCGATTCAGACGTCGAATTTCTGCCGATTTCAATTCTTTGGATTGAATTCGACACGGCAGGAATGCGATGTATGAACAGAGCCAAAGACCAGTTCAAGAGGTTTCAGTTTTTGCCTGTCGATACCTAGCATCACTTTTCCGCTTTTTTTTTGAAATAGCAGACGGCAGCACACAGGCTAGTCGATACCTTCATTACCATGTAACAAGGCAGAAGGAATTTTCTGAGAGCTGGTTACGGACTCACACACATGCAGGTTTTGTCAACAAATCGCACGGCCATTCGCTTGTGTTGCGCGAATCTTGACACCAGCACACCACACCAAGAGATTGCCTGTATTAGTGAAAAGCTAAGAAGGTTTCCTAACAGTACCCTTCTTTCAACCTCGTTGCCAGGCAGGGTTCTCGAAAATAAACAGCAAAGCAAAAAAAAAAACACTCGAGAATTTGTTTTCCTAGGAAAGAGGTGTTGGAGGTCACGTGACACCTGAAAGCCTCTCTCCTTCACTTAAAATAAATTTGATGAAAATATTTTGCTCAGGTGTTCAGTAACGCTCAAGTCATAACACGCATCTATGATTTGATATGCTTGAGAGGAAATAGTTTTTCGCAAAGCAGTTGTAAAAGTTTGACAAAATGCGAAATATTGGACATTTTAGGGGTTTAGAGTAGTTATAAATGGAAGAAAATTAGTTTTGAAACACCCACAGACATGTTGACCCCCACCCAAGAGCAACCAGCCCAGTAGGGGGGCTTTTTGGGTGTGCATATTCTAATTTTAAACTTCAAATTCTAATTTTCAAACTCTATTAAATCTTCACTATTTCATATTCCTCCAAATTTTCCTCCTCCTTTAAGAAAAACTCCCTCCTCCCAAATATACCCAAAAATCATCCAGAAATTTACAAAACATCACAAAACATTAACTACTGAGATGAATGAAGGGTTTTGACATTCCTTGAAACGCAAACGAGATATGTACTTTAAACCCACTTTAAATGACGGAAAAACGGCTTTCAGGTAGAATCCCGCCTTAACGCAGTTTCTGAATTTCAACTAAATTTAAAGGAAAAAGTTGTCAGATGGACACAAAAATATTTCACTTTGACTGACATGTGATGCTTTTGCGTGGGGATCAACTGTCTCGTGGTGTTCCAAACATTTTCTAACCGTTGACGATTGCAGCAAAGTACATTAAAGCACTGGTCCTGAAGAAGACTAGAAGACTTGCCAACAAATTTTGCCATTTTACCGTAGCATCAGCTTTGCAGTCAATTTGATTTTATTCACAGTGGCCGCCACTCCGCGTTTGGTACAATAATTTCTTGGTCAAGAAAAATTCGACAAACAGGCAAGCCAAGCAGTTTTATTCTTCGTTGCGTGGTCCATTGCAGCCAAACGTTTTTATTAATCCTAATTGATCCTTGAAAAAATCCGCGATATTCACTGATTCCCACACTGTCCACCGAGTACGTCAGGTTTGTGAAATTTCGCCGTTGACGTAAACATTGGCTTGTCAGTCGTCCTTGTAAGGACTGACCACTGGTCAGCCAAGTTTAAATGAAGGAATTATATATTTTTTCATTTTTCTGCCATGCAGTCCTGATACCAATTTCACTAGAATATATATATAGTCATTTTGCATGTCAGCTAGTTTGGAATTATCTCAGCCAGTGTACAAATTAAAAAAATAAAGCTTTCTCGGTTATTTAGTAAACCATCCTAAACTACCCTTTCTTCTCACTTAATCTTCGGATTTTAAATAACAGAAAAAGAGCGATTACGGAATGTAAATTTCGTGTACATAACACAATAAACTTAAAGATTTTTAACATCTTAAACGCCATCCAGCTCAATTGTTATTTCCTTTTATGATTGACTGAATGTCGAGCTGTTTTGATAAGTCATGACGTGAAGGAAATTAAGCGGCCTCGCACTAAAAGGTTGCAATAGCTTGTGTGCGCCTAAAACATGCAAATGAGTGTAGTGGACACGGTGCGCTTTAATTACAATTGCCGTCGTTTGCGATTCACGTAAGCGAAGTTTAAGCGATTTTTCTCCGCGGTCTTCGAAGCAGCGCAATTATGAAAATCGAGGGCGCTGTGGCAATAGTTACTGGAGGGGCATCGGGGATTGGAAAAGCGATATGCGAGAAACTTCTACAGGAAGGTGCGAAGGTCAGTAAACTATTCTAAACAATTGTTGAAAAGTTATCGCAGCAACATCAGAGATTTCACACGGTGGAAAAGTAATATCGATCGAGATACATACAGCTTTCTTCAGCTCAGAACATAGTATGTGCATGTTTCCCCCAAGTTGAACTGTGCTTCGGTTACTCTGTGAAGACATATCACAAATTATTGGTCGTGAAGTCACGATTACAAATCTATACGAAAAAAATTAATCTTGAGGTTTATTTATTCGGCAACCATGATGGTTTGTATAAACTGACAACGGGTTACAATAACAGCAAACATAAGCTCTTACGCTTGGTGAGCCATTGTGCTGAATGTCAACACTCGAAATTTTGTAAAATAGTGTATGTAAAATTCTGCCACCAAAAAAGTACCAAATTTAACTTTTTGTTTGCGCGCGTGCTGTCGTTTATTTCTACAGCGTTTGCAAGAAACTATTGAGTAGCAACAAGGCACAATACCCAGAATGAATAAATTCACGGATGCCTTATAGAGTTCCAATACGCAGTTGTAATTTGTAGAAAAGCGTTGCTAGGTACAAAGTTGACACCATTAGTTCGTCAAATGGTCAGTCTTAGTTACCGAAGAATTTTTTGTCGTGCATTTACGAGTCATTGTGTTTGTAACGGGTAAAAGCATTGTATTCATTGAGAACAAATCAAAAGGCTTTTGTTGCAGGCTGTAGATGCCTCAGGGCATGCACCCAGGCCAAATCCGCAGAAGCATATATCACCGATGTTAATAATGCGCACAACTCAAAATCTTAAGAATGACAAAAATGAATACTATTCACTCTACGTTTTTCAACTTATTTAACATCGTTAAATGAACGAAGGTTGTAAAGATCTAGTCGAATGCACATATTGTGAAGTTTATAATGGAACTACAATGTCTAGACGGCAAGATAAACGTTTCGGCAAAATATGTGCATGTGTATTTTATTTAGCTCTTGTTTTCCTTGAAGGTCTCACTGAAAGACCCACTAACCAGAGACCTGGCAATGGTTAGGCACATTCTTAAATAATGCGTTTCACAAAATTTTACGCATTAACACATCAGTTTACAATTCATTTTTTCGGTACTCAATGTTCGATCGACCCACAAATTACGAACCTAAGACTGAGCTTCGCCCTTAAGGTTGGGAGCAAGGAATGGATATGCGCAGATTGGTCGGCACATGGGAACAACGTCAGCTTCCCGGGTTTTTCATATCTCGCCAAAGAACTACTTTTTGAACAATTTAGACTGTAAGCCATAATTATTCTGTGTTTAAAACATAAAAAGTCACGAAGTCGCTTCCGCGACCTAATGAAACTAAAGCACGTGAAATAAATGGATTTGTAGTTTTATTGGTGTGCTAGAAATTTGATTAATTTGTTCCGATTCCCAGCCGAGTCACACTTTTACACCATGCTATTTGTAACAACCACTAGCGATCTTTGATTAGGAGAGGTTTACTAATGACTGCGAGCTTGAGATTTCTATCAGCTGGTGATAGTTGTATATTAATTAAAGAGGGACGTAACCCAGAGTCAACTAAGACAAAAAACGAAATTGACTAAGCATGATCTCGATCGAACAGTCTTATTATTTTTCCATAACCGAATATGGAATATCGAGCTTCTCTTATGATAGTACCTAACCTCCAAGCTCATAATAATTTAATCGATAGATCTAGTCGGATGCTCTAACCACTGAGCTACTGGAGACTCTATGTTACTGCTGAGCTACTGGAGACTCAAATGTGGGTCTTGAATGGAACTGCATCGCGCGGTTACTCAGTCAAATGATGACAAGCACACATAGCCATATAGCTCTTAACTGCATTACGCAGTCACATTAAAGCATATCGAAGATGCAACCAACCAACCTCCAAGAGAGCAATGAAAGAAATAAATCAACATTGAAATGGCATCAACGGAAACTCGAGTCCCAGATGGGTTTTGAACCCACGACCCACGTTACAGTCAAGACCCACATTTGACCCTTGCTCACCATAGAGTCTCCAGTAGCTCAGTGGTTAGAGGATCCGACTAGATCACGGAGGGTCGTGGGTTCAAATCCCATCTGGGACTCGGAGTTTTCCGAGTTTCTGTAATAAAGAAGCCTAAAAAAATTCAGGGCTTCAACGTTGAAGCCCTGAAATTTTTTTCAGGCTTCTTTATTCCAACTGCAGGATCATCTCTCTCTTCATCCGCAGTTCACGGCATATGAATTATTTCATATACTTTATATTGCAGATTAAACTCACGGTTAGAATCCTCTTGAGTTCATACAATCAGTTAACGTTTGCAGGCTAGTGCTACTAAATCATGATCGAACTTCGGGAAAAGCACAACCGTACGTTCCGTGATCTTTCGTTGGTCCTGTGATTTCTTTTAGATTATGTTTTTTGACATAAACAAGAAAACTAGCGAAGAAACACTGAACAGTTTTAACAACCAACATGGCGTAGGGCAAGCCAAGTTTATATGTTGTGACGTCACCTCCCACGATCAGCTAGAAGGTTAGTATTAGACCGGTGTGTTGAAGGGTGCTGTAATGTACTAAAAGACTACTTCACTGGAGTGACGAGCTGACTGACTAACGGATTGGCGGACTTGCTGGACAAAGCGGACTGACTGACAGACCGATGGGCTGGTGCAGTGACCTATTGATGATGCCCTTGAGGCGCGGACGAGACGGACTCTTTTATGTCGATTGCAAGCTATGTGTTCTCCGCATACCATGGGGCATTTAATGCTTGCTTGACAGATGCACTGATTAATTAACTGACTGCCTGACTGACTGACTGACTGACTGACTGACTGACTACCTGACTGCCGGCCTGCCTGCCGGCCTGCCTGCCGACCTGCCTGCCGGCCTGCCTGCCGGCCTGCCTGCCTGCCTGCCTGCCTGCCGGCCTGCCTGACTGACCACTCATTCACTCTCACTCACGCACTCACGCACTCATTCACTGAATGAGTCACAGAGTTGACTCCCTAACTGACTGACCGTTTGTGATTAAGCAACTCATAACTCAACCTTCTTCGTAGCTGTCTTTCGAGCCACAGTCAAAGAACATGGCCGACTAGATATTGTGGTTAATAATGCAGCAATAATGGACGAGAACGACTGGGAAAGGACCTTAAGTGTAAATCTGGTGAGTAAAAACTTGAAATAGGAGACATAATAACAGCTGCAGTAAGAAAACCCCTGCTGTTGTTCGCATGTATAATAAATCACTCAAAGGCGAAATTTTGCCCATGTGAGGTCATGATACCATGATCCTCTCTGGACGCGGTGCATTTGAGATAGAAGTAATGTAATGTAATGATGTAATGTAGCTTAATACTTTTATTTAACGTGAAACTCCACTTTAATATCCAGAAGTGTTGGTTTCCAGTTAATGTTTGCCTCGGTTCTTTTAATTTACTTTCCACCAAGAAATTGTTTGGTACTCGTTGTTGTTTTTCGCAGCACGCTATTATTCGTAGTACATATCTTGGAATGGAACTCATGAATAACGGAGTAATTATCAATCTGTCATCCACCGGAGGTAAGCTGAATGAATCATACCTAATATAATTCGGTAAAAAAATCCTATTGGGGCGGTTAGGGACCGCCCAACTGATTACGATTGTTCCCTGGTAAAGTCATTTTCTCTTCTAATGTTTGAGATAAGTTCACATCAAAACTTGGGGGGTGGGTGGACAGGTAATCAAATGGATAACGTCATAGACACTTTGCGTAAATGGCGTTTTCATTTAAATAACAATACTTTCATTATGGTTAACATTTATACTAAGGGTAGATGGTTTTATGTTTATTTGCCTCTCAATTTCCACCTTCATAGTTTTGCTTCCAATTTTCGCTATAAGCTCGTACGTTCGCACGTTTGGACCAAAATTATGCCATCGATGTATCATGGCCTCCCTTGCTGACGATGACCACCTCGAAAAATCGTGACGTTGTGCGGTGTTTTTTTCCCGCAGTGTCGCCAAAACTGAAATTTGTTCTTCCGAGTGATAACATGGACATATATTGAGGTTTTAGTTGTTTTTTATGGTTTATACAGGGATCCATCCAGTGTCGTTTTGTCCTGTTTACTGTGCTTCAAAGTTTGGTGTGGTTGGCTTTACAAGAAGTGTAGCCCCGGCAAGTATAGAACATACAGTTTCCCGTGAAATCAAGTCTGTATAGACTGTTTTTTCTGCTACTGGAAATTAGATGTTACATGAAAAAGAAATGAACAATAAAAAATTACCTCTGAAATTGGGTGTTTCTTCCATTTTGAATACATAACTTGAAGGAAAAGAGGAAGGGAGACTGTTCTCAGTTTGTTGGTTATTTGGGCCACCAAAAGATGGTTCTGCAGCCAAATTCAGTCTAACCCGTTCAAAGTTATGAAAAAAACCCTTTTAAGAAACAAATGAATAGAGGGGGTAAGTTTCTAACGAAACTGTGGTGCTGCGTCGGTGGGAAGTATAACAATATAATTTGGTTTTATCAACTGGGTTGATAATGTCAATTGGCCACCGTAAAGAGATTCAATTGCTGACGTTTCAATTGCTGAATCTCTTTACGGTGGCCAATTGACATTATCAACCCAGTTGATAAAACCAAATTATACTTTTAAGAAACACTCTTGATAGTGATTGATACAGTTTTTCAGTATTTTATTATTAGCACTTTTCCAGCACTGCTTGAATCAAAAACGTGTTCTTTAGTTTTGTACTTCAAACCAAAGGAAACACCTCTCATATTACCCTTTGCATGCTTTCTACAGACAGCCTTTAGAAAACGCCTCTCATATTACGCTTTGCTTTCTACAGACAGCCTTTAGAAAACGCCTCTCATGTTACCCTTTGTTTTTTACAGACAGCCTTTAGAAAACGCCTCTCATATTACCCTTTGCTTTCTGCAGACAGCCTTTAGAAAGAAAGGCATTCGTGTAAACTGCATTTGTCCAGGTGGAACTGACACAGATATTTACAAGTCAATGGAGAAAATGGAGCTTACTAAAGAGCAACAAGAACTCGCATCAACCACGCCGAAACAAAGGCAAGTTTTTGCAACCTTGGGCTTAGTAAAATATATAACAAAATACCATGTAAGAGGTGAAAACAGAGACCAGCATCCCGTCATGTATGTTCCATTTATTTCTTCATGTTTTTATTTATTATTGTTATTGCAGACCCGAAGTCGTAGCTCAATGTGTCGTGGATTTGATCAAAGATGAGAATGATGTTGGCCAGGTAGTGAAGGTGACTTACGAAGATGGTGTGGAATTTCTCAACTATAATGATGTAAGAAAACGTTTGAATCGCACAACCCAGTAAAGACAATTTTCGATATCTTTGATTAGTTTATAATAAAATAGTGGATAGATTTGTTGGCACGCGCTGATTAGCTATTCAAACATGGGGTATCCTTTGGTATTCACCTCCGAGCAATTCGTAAGTCTCCAGCGGGCCCTCACCTAGATGATTGAGTTGAATAAATGAGTTACAGTGCTACGCGCCTTACTGTTGCCACTCGAGAAAGTTTTTGATTAAATTTTGGCATTTTTTTGACAACTTTTTCCTAACTTCAAAGCGAGCCAGCCAATCAGAACATGAGAATGTAACTTCCCAAGGGAGTGAATGCACTTATAATTTGACATCTCCGCCCTTGGAAATTCTCATGTTCTGATTGGCTGGCCCGCTTTGAAGTTAGCAAAAAGTTGTCAAAATTTAATCAAAAAGTTTCTCGAGTGGCAACGGTAAGGCGCGTAGCACTGTAACATAATCATTTTTGTGCTGTATTACCTCACTGCTTTAGTACGTAAATTAAATACTATTTACCTCGCCACTTTCACTTCGATAAATAGTTGGTAATTACTCTTTTACTCCCTCCCCACCCCCTCATATTTAACCACCCCTCCACCCAGAGAGAGTTTTTGTTGAAGTAGTAATTAATGATGATGCTGCCTTGAATACCAAAATTTTGAGCCTTATTACACACAAAGTTATTCCCCATAACCTTATCCGAGACAAAACTAATCTTTTGACTCTTTTCCTAACTGTTTGATTGTGATTTCCCCTGAATAGTGTCCATTTGTCGACATAAACACTTTTCCTGATCCATCTCAGGTCTGTGTTACATAGCCTGTATGACGGACCTGAAAATGTGAGAGGGGGAGGGGACTCAAAAACGCGAAAGGAATATGAATTCCTCCCCTCTCTCCTCCCTTACCTTTTCGACGCCCGCTATGCATGCTATGTCTTACATCTCGTCGAGTAATGGTTTTCTTGCTTAATGTTCCTTTTTTAGATTGTTATATAACTCTTCCTTATCCTGGCAAGTTGTTTGGGGGACACGTGTGCATGTTCGTGTCAGCGTCGCCAAGAAAATAGGAATAAAGGAAGCTGGAAAGCGGATCAAATGGCCAGAATTCTAACAACAGCAACGCCAACTGTAAAAAGATGGATCACATTGAACTCGAATAGAAATGCGTTTGTTTGCTTTATAAATTTAGAAAAATTTAAAAGTAGTGCAATGACACCAAAAGCCAGGCCAGTCATGATGACAATTATTAAAATGGGCCCTGCCCGGGCCTGTGTACTGTGATCGTTTGGTAGTAGGCAAAGTCTGCGTTGAGACTAGTGGCCCATACCGCCGGAGCTTATCCCGGTTTCCTTAGCATGAAGCGACTGAGAGTATTTCTACTCCCCCCCCCCCCCTGGATGGGATGCTAGTCCATCGCAGGGTTACCCCCCAGCAGTAAATTCGCCGGTACCCATTTATACACCTGGGTGAAGTGTCTTGCCTAGGAACACAGCGCAGTGTTGGGCCGAGGCTCGAACCCGGACCGTCCGATCCGGAGTCCAGCGCACTAACCATTAGGCCAGTGCGCCTCTCAGTATGCAGTAAATAAATTTTAGTAGAGTGCTAGGGGTGGAAAACTGCGGATCACGCGTGGACACCGTGGAAAAACGCACCATGCGCACGACTTTACTCGTTCTCGAGGTGGATACAGTCTCGACCCCAGGGCGCAGGTTTCTGTTTCTTTCATCATGTCGCCTGAACTCTCGGAAATTCCAGGTGCATGTAGCCAAAATCTGGCCACGTTGACTGTGCAGCACGTGCTGTACAATCCCGAGCAAAAACAGTTCTTGGAACATAACTAGCTGACGTATTTCGTTGACGTCACAGTTTCGCGTCGCTCGTTTGTGTGTTGAGGTTCCTACCAGTCTCTCCAGTGTAAAAGGCTTGACAGTCGGAACACTTGTAAACTGCGACTTGTCTGTTGCTGGGGTCGTCCTTGTGCTTAGTAAATGTCGTAGCAAAGTAATCGGTTTGTGGGCTACGCGGATATTGTATGGTTGCAGGATCCGCGAGATGGTCTCTGTAGTCGTAGGAGTTGGGTTAACGTTAGTTTCAGTGATCAGGTCAGTTCGGTGAATGTTTCGTCCAATAAAGTCGTTGTTGTAGTTGTGTTTTAGAAAAAAACACTGCCAAGGTAATCGAAAAATCACGACCAACGACATCAACTACTCGAGTCTTACATCCAATTAAGTCACGGCAATCAGTTTCCACGAACCAGACTTAAAAGACTACAAGCAACTCTTCACATGACTCTAATGATGACTTCTGCTCAGGTTGTCGAAACGTAGCACTCCTTTTCAGACCTGCCCTCACCCGGACGATCAAACTGCATGATCGACTGTTACCCCCGGGTTCAAACCATGTAATAAATGTTATTTGAGCAGCATCTCATGTAAGTTCGTCCTGAATATTTGGACTACCGTCTGATAGTTGCCCCGAGGAAATTTGATGTTCTTAAAACAAATATTTGCCCGAGAAGCGAAGCTTCGAGGGCAAATATGTACGGTGGCCCATATCTGCCACGGCAAAACATACTTTTCCACGGCAAAACATACTTTTCCACGGGAAAACATACTTTTCCACGGCAAAACATACTTTTCCACGGCAAAACATACTTTTCCACGGCAAAACATACTTTCTCACGGCAAAACTTACTTTTCCACGGCAAAACTTACTTTTCCACGGCAAAACTTACTTTTCCACGGCAAAACAAACGTTTTATCGCTTCCAGTCCCTCTCTGTGTTCAGTTTCCCGCCAATTGACCTGATCCAAGATGGCGGAAGAGGAAGATCGAGATTTCATGTGAGTATATTGGATGTCCTATTTGAAAGTCAATCCTGTTTCGACACGGATATAAATCTAATCACAGAAAATCTAAGAGGGTAGTGAAATATAACTACCGAAAATTATAATCGTAAACAACCAAGTGAAATGGCTAAACAACAAGTTGAACAACCTTTCAGAGCGTACTGAACGGACCCTTCATAGTCTTTTATTATTTCTGCCTGTGATCTTCGAACTACAAAGCTGAATTCGATTTATTTCGTTCGACGAAATTTGAGCCATTTACATATCTTTCATAGTTGCTGCTGCTCCCGTACGTACGTGGTATTATTTTGTATTTTGTTAAGTCTTATGTTTTAAGTTAATGTGTTGGATTGTTGGGTACGTAGCGTGATGTTTTTCGTTTATAAAGTTTTTTTCTTTTGCCATTTCCTGTTGTTCAACACACTTGTAGAGCGTTTTGTTATGCACCTTGGATAGTCATTTGCACCTTCCTTATATCAAAGTGTTACATTTACTATGTCTTCTTTGTTGTTGTATGGTAAACAGCAATGTATTGCCTACTTCCTAGGTTTTGTACTTTCTGTTCTGCAAAACTAAAATGTGATGCAAAGTACTGCTGGAAGTGTGGTTCACTAGTCCAGTGTCATTTGTCTGGTCAAGAAGCATGTACAAGTGGTCTAAAAATGTCCTTTGGGAAGCCTGTTCTACAACAAGAAAAGCCAAAAACAAAATCATTTGAGAGTTACATGGCTTGTAAAAAGAAGCAGCAGCAATCTGGCTCAAAATTCCGTCCCAAAAAGAAAAAAATAGACCCTGATGAAGTGGTAACCATCAACATTGGTCTTATGAGATTTAATGGAAATGACTTAAAACCAATTTGGGGCAAGCGACTCCCTATTCAAGTGCCAAAATCAGCAGGCTATGTCAAAATATTATCCAAAGGGATAGAAAAGTGGCAGGCATTTGATAGAAAGTTTGATCATGAAGAAGACTACTTTCTTCTGTATGAAGATGGAAGCCATGCAATCTGCCTTCCAGGGGAAGAGGAAGATTTTCAACTTGAAAAATACAAGACTGAACTTGGTAGAGACTATAAGAGAATTACTATGTACCTGTGCACAACAGCTGATTTTGAAATGTCAGAAGATGATAATCTCACCAAAGTGGAATCAAGTTCTTCCAAAACAGTCACTGGGTTTGAAAGTTCACAAGGAGACGTCCCCAAAATGGAACTGAGGTCTGCCGAAGGAATGAACGAGTCTAAAAGGTCACCAGGAAAAGTCACCATAGTGGAACCAAGTTCTTTTAAAACACCCACTGAGTATGAAAGTTCACCAGAAAGAGTCACCACAGTGGAACTGGGTTCTATGACTGATGACTTTCACTCAGCATCAGTAAGTGCTCTTACAGTAGCCTTACCCTATGACTCACCACATGGCCAACTGAACATCCCGGAGTTGCAAGATTGGGCAAATACCAGCAAGGTGTTTGAAGATTTCAACGACTTTTCTGTCACAGATCCATGCCAGATTGTTAAAATGCTTTCAGAAAAAGTAGATCAAAATGAAGAGTTTTTTCTGGTATCGCGTCGATGTGCACCACTCACAAGAACACTTGCGTTATGGCAAAGGCAGACCAAAAAAACTTCGCCCACAAGTGTATTAAGGGTGCATTACAATGGTGAGGCTGGTATTGATACGGGGGCCATGTCACAAGAATTCTTAGGAGAAGTAATTTGTGCAATGGGAAAGGAAATGTTCCCCAATGGAAGTCCTGCAGACTCCACTTACCATGTTCAAAATAGTAACTTTCGCACCTGTGGTGAGATTGTTGCAGTCTCTTTGGCCCAAGGAGGACCTCCTCCATGTTTCCTTGAACAGTGTTCATACGAGGCAATGACAAAAAGTGTTGACATGACAAACATTCAAGATACTGATCTTACAACCAAGGAACAACAACTTCTAAAGGATGTTAGAGAAAACTGTAAGAACTTCAGTGAGATAATTTATGAGCACGGATACACTGGTGTTGTGGATGAAAACCATATTGATGAAATTTTAAGATCTCTGAAAGTCAGCCTTGTTAATCGCCGGTCATTGTACATGAAAGAATTCCTTATGGGAATGTCTTCATATGGTTTAGCAGAGTTGATACAAAGTCACCCATCTGTGTGCCAGCCACTGTTTGTTAATGGGGTCTTAAAGGAGCAGCTGACACCTGATGCCAACTATTTGTTCTCGCTGATGGATCCACAATACTCATCAGCTTGGTCTACAAGAAGACAAATTGAGGAAAATGTGATGGATCATTTCCAGGACTGCCTAAATTTGTTCAAAGATGGCACTGTTGAGGGTCATGCTGCAGCGGTTGCATGGAACTATAGAGATGGCAGCCTTGATAATGAACTTCCAGAAGGAGCAGAAGCATTTGAAAAGCCTGATCTGACAGTTGCAGGAGTTATGGGGTGGTTAACTGGACAAAAACACAAGCCAATTGATGGTCAAAGCTTTAAGGTCACTGTTCAGTTTAATCATGACTGCCTTAAGTACAACCCAAACCACACAATATGTTTTCCTACTATAGGGGCATGTGGCAAAGAGATAACCATTCCTGTAGTACACATGAGCTCTTTTGATAAGTTCAAAGAGCTCTTTATCCTTGCTTTTTGCAATGGCCAATCTTTTGCTAAACCTTAATGATAGCATTGAGGCAAAATGTTACCCTTTTTCTAATGCCCATGAAAAGTTAGCGCCGAAAGACAAATGGGAAAGAAATTTGAGGCCAAGAAATGGACATTCATGTAATAGTATTCTACAATGCAGTGGATTATCATGTTTGCAATTTTAAGGAGTTGATCTAGCACTAAAAAATATATTTAGAAAGCCATTTCCGAGTCCTGGTGCACAACCTTGTACATTGAGATACCTTTCATTTTCAAAGCAATACATGCGCAATCAGAACTCATTTGCTGGTGCACCAGGACCTGTTTTCAAACCGAAATAAGGTGACTCTGGCCTCAAAAAAACTAACATTGTGAAAGTATCTGAAGCCACTGAAAAATTATTACTTCTGTGGGTTGAAGTTGTAAAGTAATCCTTTCGGCCTCAAAAAAAAAATGTTTGTTGCAATACTTAATATGTGCGTGGTGCACATCTGTCTGTATACATGGAACTGACATTTGAAGTTGTGCATGTTGCTAATGAACTAGTTAAGTGTGTTTTATGCCAGGAGGGCATTTTGAAGTATCTCTTTGTTTGTAAAAGAAAACTCATGTTACGTTCCTTTTACCCATAGACCCTTTGCAGCTGATTGTGTGTGCTAAATTATCTACTTAACACCGATGTTAAGGTCTAAAACTGAGCTAATAGTTGTATTCAGAAAACTGGGAACATTGAGGCTAGTAGCAGTTGAAATTATAAGGATTTTTGTATGATAAAACTTTCTAATCATGAGCTTCTTTCACAGAGACACTTTGGTGGCTGTCTTAAGTTAATAACATTATCATACTTTCTGTAATTCTGGTATTTGTAAAGTTCAAGACCATCCCAGAACAAGGTAACATCATGCACTGCTCCAAGGGGTCAATTGATATTTTTATAAGTAATAAGTATTTTAAATGTAGTATGAACAACTACTGTTGGTCAAGGGGAATCTGTTTACAGTTTTTGTTGAATAAAGGATGGAAAACAAACAACTGAGTATTTCTGCAAGTTGTTGACAAATCATGCTTAGGTGTAGAAAAGTAGTTTTCAGGGAATCAGCTTTCAAAAAACTCAAATTATGATCAAGTAATGTCAGATATCGGTTAGAGTTATCTACTTCTTGGATAATAGATCATGCACCTGATGCTGACACAGACACCAGTTTGTGATACAGTTGCAAGGCTTCTCTCCAGTTTGTAGGCTTTTGAAGGCCAAGAGAATCCATCACATACTGAAAATATCCAAAGTGCTCATTAACCTCTTCCTTCTCGATTAAGTGATTCTCGACATAACTAATTTTATTGTCATCTACAGAGAGTAGCAATCCTGACTCCCCTCCTCTTCCTTCCGGCAAATAATGCAATACATCTGGAACACCAGCAACAGTGTCATTTCTAGACTTTCTAATTCGATGTGTGTTCCAATGCTCTTTTACGGCGTTCAAGTCTTCCTGAAGCAGTTCTGCAAAGCAAAACCACAAACAATCCTTCTGCAATTCATCGCTTGTATTAAGTTCCCCTGTTTCAACAAGATCCTTAAATAGATTTATCCACCAGCTAGATCTGCTTCTTCTGTACTGGGAGCAGTAACCTTCAATCCTTTGATTTCTTGGAGATGCAACATATCTGTGGGCATTTTCATCGTCACGAAAGAAAGCTTGAGTGGAGGCCATGATTTTATTCTCTGTGCCCAAATCAGTAACTAGTTCACGTGGACACCCACCACATGTTTTGACTGCGTCCAAGAAGTAAGATCCAATGTTATCAGGTGAGTTATTTGACCGGATAACTACAAGCCATAACAACTTTCTACTCCAGCCGTCAATGCAGCCATGAACTGGAAACCCATAGGGTTTGAGTTTGTCATATCCGTCAGCGTGCCAGACCGCATTTGGACCAGGGTTATGATACTCACGTCTCTTTAATTTATGCTCTCTTCGCTGTTGGCAGCCGTCCGGATCCAATTCCCGTAGCAAGAGTTCCACCACTTGTCGTGGAATTTGATGTCCCTTTAACTGGAGACTATGCCATACATGCCTATAGCCCGAAACGCAATCAGGACCATCTAACATACCTCGAACTTCATCAGTTATGGCGTGAACATCGTACTCAGGATTTCTCCTCGATAATCCATACATCCTTAGTCGTCTGTGCAGCGTCCGTTCACTTATTTCGATATTGTGGTAAGTTGATAGAAAATCTAAGACATCTTTGTATTGATATCCACGATAAAAATAATATTTTATTAGTACCTCTTCCGTATCATCTTCATCCTCGTCTTCGCTTTGCTGACTATGAGCCGTCGCCATCTTGATTCTTTTTAAATTCAGTTCCAGTCCCTTCGCCGTTTTTGCCGTGGAAAAGTAAGTTTTGCCGTGAGAAAGTAAGCTTTGCCGTGGAAAAGTAAGTTTTGCCGTGGAAAAGTAAGTTTTGCCGTGGAAAAGTAAGTTTTGCCGTGAGAAAGTATGTTTTGCCGTGGAAAAGTATGTTTTGCCGTGGAAAAGTATGTTTTGCCGTGGAAGTATGTTTTGCCGTGGAAAAGTATGTTTTGCCGTGGCAGATATGGGCCACCGTAAATATGCTAGTTTTAAGAACATCAAATTTCCAAGGGGCAATTATCAGACCGATAGTTCCGAGACAAACACTCCATTGTCCTTATTGTTCAACACTAAATTTTCTTCAGCGCGAGAATATTTTTGGAATATTTTAGAAATAAATTTCTAAAAATATTCGACCTTCGATGCACGCAAAAGAGGTCGTCACGCTGGCTGTCACGCAATCTTGCTATCAGGGATGAGGTCGAGGCTATTTGAAAAACAGCGCAGACGTCTTCGCTTTTCTGTGCGCAGTCCGGGTGGAAATCATAAATTTGAAGAAAATTATGAAAATTTCTGGCTGTATAGCGTTGGTAACTGGCGGAGCTTCTGGAATAGGACGCGGAATTTGCGAACTTTTACTTCAACACGATGCCAAGGTACAGTGTGCAAGTAGGGCATCCGGTGGAAGTTTTATAATTCCAGTCATCCATAAAAGGCTCTTCTTGCCGGGTGGATGCAGTGTTTTCTGCAGCTTATTTAACCCTGTGCTGAAATTCCTTATTTCAGCATGAATATGCCATCATTTGCAAGTCCCGGGCTGTCCGGGCTGCAAGCCAACTTGAACAGTCTAACCCTGGGTGGTTCAATCTTCTAGCTCAGTCTACCACCATTCCCCTCGGGCATTAGTTTTCTATTTCGTAACTCGGAAAATCGCCATTTCCGAGTTTTTGGTGAGCACTGAGAAATTTCCATGCATCCTTCCATCTGATAGTAAAAAATTGATGTCAGATTTAGTTCATTTTACATTGTAAGGGGGTCTGTGATCACAATCAGTCAATGTAGTTGTAGATCCACGAGGATACACAATTATCTTTTTCTGCAAAACAAATGACTGAAAATGTTAAAGATTTTCCCTGAAAATAGGCAGTAGTTTTTCACGTTGTTCAACTCAACTTTATTCGACATCTCAGGTTTTTTTCTTCAACGTGATTGTGTCCACCACAACTTGACAAATGCTTTGTTTGTCCCCCCTAAAACAGTATTGTTTCCAGTTTCTCTTTGGGCTTGCAATGGTCCCAAGAGAAAACAAAAACAAAGCCTGGGGGGGGGGGGTACACTCCCTTAAATGGGCTAAAACATGTCTGTCTGTCTGTCTGTCTACAGGGACGTGTCACTGGAAAGGGTATGGTTTTTGACCCCTCAGTCCTGAACAGGGTATATAATTAATGCAAGTCTCCTAAACAGGTTACATGGATATTAAGGAGTTGTCAATCAAAGAGTATTATGGTATTTTCTGAAGTGGCCTTGTACTTTTTTTTACTTTCAATTTGCACCCCCGCCTCCTCCTCCAGAAAAAATCCACTTCAAACAATTCCCCATCCCTGGACAGAAGAGGTTAGACTTATCCCAAGGGGTTGTCGAGGGGATCGTAATGGCTTTAACCCTTCCCTATGCACTTTTGAAAGTCAGTCAAATGCAACCCATGAGAACATTTCCCATAATTAATCAAGTGACAAGTTGCCAGGTGCCAAGTCATTATGTACACAGAACACGATCAAGTATTTTTTAACTATGCAATAAAATTAATTGGGAGGTTAAGAACTCCACCGTACCCCCCACCCCGACACTATGCACACACATTGTGAGCCAGGTACTGACATTGATTGTTGGTAAACTCGTTTATTTAAGCTCAGGTTGCTGTGATAGATATAAATGATGAACGAGGACAAGAGGTGGAACAAACATTTGGAGAAAAATATGGAAATGGATGCATAAAGTTCATCAAATGTGATGTCTCTGTTGAGAGTGCTTTGAAAGGTTAAATAATTATTTTATAATGTACAGGTTCATAAATCCCATTGAGTAACGAGACTACAAGTACAGGAAGCATATACCTGCCAACTCTTACGTGTTAGGCGTGCGTCTCATGCAATGGATCATAGATCAATGTCCTTGCTAAAAAGAATTGATCTATTGCAGTCTTGACTGTCTCAGTTTCTTGTCCTTCATTGTAAAGTGAAATTAAATCATTTTATATGTAAATCTATGATTAGGAAATCACTATAAGAAATCTATCAGCAGACAAGCTATATTACAGTCACATACATGTAGCTCTGTCTTGACTTTTAAGGCACATATTATGCAACTGCAACTAAATAATGATACATGTAAACATATTAACTGATGTAATCTTCCTAAAAACTGTCGGAGTGATTGTGAAGTTGTCAAAATTAATGAACAGAATGATGCTCTTTTTACCATTAGAGGCATTCTCGAAAGTTATTTCTTTGTGGGGTCAAATTAACATTATTTGCAATAATGCTGGTGTTCTAGACGAAGACAACTGGAACAAAACACTCAATACTAACTTGGTAGGTTAATTGTTTTAATTGTCTCAATGAGCAGCTCAGTAACACTGTACAGTATATTGCATTTGAATATTGCATTTCCTGAATTTTGATTGCTTTAGAGGCAATGGTATCTGCATGAGCTCATGTACCATTTATCTACAAAATTATGTGTCTGGGGGATCAAAAGAACGCATTTTTCCCTACGTTTATACAACATTTTTTGTGTCTTTAATAAAACAATTATTTAACTCGCACTTGTTAGATCTGAGATGGTTATATCCAATTTGGCATTACATGCCATGGCTATCTACCATCTCACATCCAATAATTATATGCACCCGTGGAATAATTGTTAAATACACCTCGCTGTTCTGAAATGTGGTAAGTGTACACATCAATGAAAACAACCGAGGACCTCAAATAAATTGCAAATTTAAATTGTGGATGTATTTTTAATTATTATTTGGCTAATATAATTATTGGACAAATCCCAAAAGGTAATCTGGTAAATATCAATTGAAACTATTCCAATTGAATATCCACAGGGTGGAATCATCCATGGTACACTTCTTGGTCTTGATCAGATGAAGAGTGGATCAGTCATAATAAACACATCATCAACAGCAGGTACAATGTGTAGCATAGTTGGCAGCCAGTCTAAAAATGGAGCCATGCTCTGATTCCCTTTGGAGAGCTGTTGGTGCTTAGTTAATGCCAGCCTCGCTATTTGCAATCCATGGTGGCTTACATGTAATTAGACAACCACTGATTGATAATATTTGGGAGCTTGGCAAATTTATGTCAGATATTGCATCAACTCACTCAATCAGCTGAGATTTTGTTGAGGGTGGTAAAGTAAAATACTGACGGGCAACAGTGATGCAATGCGGCTGTTGCAATACCTTATTTATAATTAATTTTGTGGGTATTTACAGCGCGACGCGCCTAAGTGTGGCCACCCAACAAACTTTTTTGACAAGTTAGCCAATCAGAGATCGTGAATTTGTTTGAATTGTCCCGCCCCCTTGTTGAAAGCGCAACAGATTTCATGACAAAAGCTTTGAGGCGGGACAGCTCAAACAAATGAGCACTCTGCCATTGGTTTGTTGGGTGGCCACACTTTTGCGCTTTTCGTGATTGTAAATAAATCGCGAAATAAAAGACCCGTGAATAAAAATACTCGCAAAATTACACTATCATGTTTTTGCGAATGTGCCAATGTTTGATTTTTGGACAGGATGTCCTGAATTCAAAAGATGCGAGAAGTGATGTCATGCATCCAAAAATCTGTTTGCATCGTCCTCAATTTACTTCGATATCACCCTAAAACTACTCAGAATTGTAGATTAATGATATACAGTTGTCGTTTAGTGCCAATTTGTCTGAAATCGAGAATTTTTGGCATTGTTTTCAATGCGGTGTGACCGAGCTTCAAGATGAGGGAAGCCTTGATGGCACTGGACGAAGGCTTCTTTCTCCTGGCAGCTTTCGGAAAAGTTCCAAAAATCGGAGAAAGACTAAAACGAATTGGAACCAACAACAGATTAGGTTTACGTAAAGAAATCGATCCACGAGACTTGAAAGAGGCTGAAAGCTGATCATGTTCTTCAACACGGGTGCAATTGACCTTTACTCTTTGGTATTCCAAGTGTCTTCATCGATCTTCAGGCACGCTATCTGGTTCTCTCTGCTCAGGTATAGGCTATGAGAATGATACCCAGGTATAATATTATTTCCTTTCTCAGTGGAAAAGGACAAAAAAACTGTAACAGCTTTTGACGACCTGTGCATGAGATGAACAATACCCGCGATTCACCCCATTTCCGGAGGACATTTAGCAGATTTAGACTTGTTTTGAACCGTCATGTTACTGTCTTGTATGGCTTTGGCTGAGTTCCGTTGATATACTTGCCAGTACTGTTTTTATCTGCCATTTTACATGGACAGCCGACACACTTCTTCCCTGACTTGGTTGAGCAAGTTGACTTGCGTGCAATGACAGTACAGCTCTTCCAGTAAAAGCACAACCGACAAGATCGGCCGAATAATTACATAGCAATGGAAAGGAAATCGCGTGCAATGAAATAGAAATATGTTTGTTTTCTTTGACAATCTCATCTTCTTCAGACTGCATTTTTCCGTTTTTTATTTCTATCTGCTTTGTATCGGTCTCTTCTTTTATACTGTTAGCATAATAAAGAGTGGCGGATCACGCAGCCAAAACAAATTCAAAGTAACAGTTTTATTGTTTCAGTTGATAAAAGGCAGTTGGCGCTCGCGTGTGTGCAAAATCATGATAGTGTCCCTTTAATAGCCATAAAGAAAATTCAACTACTACAGTGAAAATGATTAACATATAATAACAACAACATAGACAGGATATGTATCAACAAATACACAAATTATTAAGTGGTTTTACTTGTAAGTTCCGTTTTGTATCTTCTGTTGTGTAATAATGTTAATTTGCAAATTAAAGCTTTGAGTAGAGAATCTAGTTCCACTTTATCTAGAAATTTTAAAAAGTTCAGACTTTTTGAAAAATACAATGAATTCAAAGTAGAACGCTTAAATCGCAAAATTTAATGCCCTTTTGACATTTTCCCATTGAAATCACGAAATACTGTCTTGTCAAAATTACGAAATTAAGGATGTTCGCGCAAAAATTTTCTACCATTAATTTTTTTCTGAAACTCTCACCACTGTAAGATAGTGAGTAACTGATGTCAGAAATGCAAAAAGAAAATTGGGGGTCACCGACTTCGTTTTGGACATAACATGCCCAGAAGAACACCCTAAATCTAAAAACCCTCGCTTCTTTAGCGGATACGGCTACAGTGTCTGTAAGCTCAAAAATATTGCAAATAAATTTTTGAAATAAATGTATTTCTGTCAAATGTTTTTTAATTGGACCCATAAAGTGAATTTATTCAATTGGTGTGGTTCCTTAAAGAAAAAATTCGCATTTACAGTACTGCTCAAATGTAAGTTACCACTGTCTTGCGAGAAACGAGACTCGTCTCGAGAGAAACGAGACTCGTCTCGTGAGAAACGAGACTCGTCTCTCAGGAAATGAGAACTGTCGCTCGAGAAATTTCTTGTCTCTCGCGAGTGCACTACAAGTACCACTTGACGTTTTTTTGGAGAAATGAAATATACTGCTTATGTGTAAACAGTTCGTGTGCGTTGGAAAAATTGTTCAGCGAGCATGTATCGTTGGTTTATTTTTTCGGTGAGATAAGCATGGGAGATGTGCGACTGGAGTTTTATTGTTACTGCTCAGTGGGCAATGTTTACATACATGTATTGAGTGACATTTTGCCTGTTCTTAAACTGCTTATATTGAAATGAAACTTGGTCGGCACTCGATATCGGTATTGGCGCCGCAACGCGCCTCATTTAATTGACTATACACTGTACATGTTCTACATACATCAGGGGCATACATAGGTCAGAGCTGAATCATTTTGTGTTAATAGCACCCTCGCTTTTCAGAAAACTTTTACTTTCATCAAACAGTCAACTCGACGAGTTGTTGAGATGTCGGGTAGCAACCACATTTCCACTCAACTAGCTAACAGCCGCAAGATGGCAGGATTCGATGTCCTGTGGGCAGAAAACTTCAAACTTTTTATCCCACATTGATTTTTTGTTCATTTTTTGACAATCTTAAATAAAATAAGTTCATGGAAAAAAAGTAGGGGTCACCGACCATTTAAGAGAGTAAACTACCAGCAAAGCTACGAAACAGCTTCTGGCCCTTTGTTTTTCCTCGGCGCTTGCGCTCGATGGATGACGTGGCATGACAAATTCTGTACGCAGTAACAATGCACACAAACAATTAGTGTGAACGTCCAATAAGGTAAATCATAGGCTATACTGTAGACTTAGTTACTGATTTATGTTTTTTTCCAGCCACCCTCACCCCTGCCCTCACCCCCGAAAAAGACAATTTTCTCACATTCCATCACAGTTAACTGTCAGCTCCAAACTCTGAATAACAACATTGAAGTTGAACATGCTTATTCATTCCAGTGAAAAGCATTTCTAGAAAAGAGAACCAGGTATTTTAATGGACAGGAAAATTAGGTAAACAGAGTTAGTGCTGTATGTGGTGAAACATTTTTCAATTTTCCTGTCTGTTGTACAATTTTTCAGGCCTGTCACCATGGAAACTTGCTCCTGTGTACTGTGCTACAAAACATGGTGTTGTTGCGTTCACTAGAAGTATTGCAAATGTGAGTAATGTGTGTTAGTTAAAAACTGTGTTATGTCCTTTCTTTTTAATTAAAGGCCCACTGTTGCGAGTATCACTTCAAAAATCTAAGAGCCTCAAGACCTATTTACACTGAGTAGACCCTACATGTACAAATAGTCTTGTTAAAAAATACTATTCCAGTGTTCTTACGATCAGAGGAGCAATATCATTTTGAAATCAGCAGGAGCTTTACATTTAAAGTCAATCTTTGCCCTTGGGGTTGGAGAAATTGCCAAAAAAATAGTTACATGAATTCCCCATTCCTTCAGCTGCGGTTTACTTGATATCGTCATTTTGATGTTCTAGGCACATTATAAGTACTTATAAGCATGATTTTAGTGCCGTTATACTAAGAGGAAAGGACAAAATGCACCTACAACCATGCATTGTCACAAGTTTTGGAATAATAAAAAACAACAATTTACACACATCTTGCCCCTCCCCACCCCTATGCAATGTTGACAGTAACCATCCATCTCACTCAAAGGCATATTTTATCATTTTCCAACATTGAAGGGGGAACAGGATTTTGAAACGTATGCAACAGTTATTAAGATCATAATTCCAACAAAATATGTGCATCAGGTTGCTAGTTTATGTCACATTGTGCTAGTTTTTACAATAAGGGTTATTTTCCACTGGCTGAGTGAAACGAAAGAAGTGGAAAATGTTTTTCTCACACACCGATGGAGCCTGGGAATAGGTCACGTGACCGTGGGGCGGGCAGTTGTTTTTGTTGCGTCCGCCATTATCGACCTTATTTTTGCGCTAAGCGTTTTTTAACCACAGAATCCGAATTTTCAAGTCCATTATGCCAAAAGATAGCAGATCAAGAAGTTCTGCGACTGGTTCAAGAGCTCTTCGGCGTCTGGAGCCGTACAATGACAGCTCTGGTGGTCGACAATCTCGTAGCCGATCAGGGAACGAAAGTACGACCGAGGCAGCGCTGGAGCGTGAGCAGCAAGTTGCTGTGGAAGAACCCCCAGCTTGGGCTAAAGAATTACTGCAGCAACAGAAGCAGTACGCAAAAGAGCTGAAGAAGATGAAAAGCGATCTAGACGCCGCTAAACGAGCTAAACAGGACAAGCCGAGTGAACCGGAGCCAGAGTTTAAGTTTGAAGGAAATAGGAAACAATATCAGCTGAATCGCAAGGTCCTTGATAAAATCAGCGCTGCGAGGAGTGCAAGCGACGACGAAGAAAGGGATAATCTCCTCCAAGAAGGTGAGAGCTTGCTTATCGAGCGAAATAAACATATTTGTTTAGGCGATAAATATGGCTGGGACACCGTCGATTGCTACACGTCTGAGCCGCTTGCTAGCGACTCCGGTGACGAAAAAAGGATAAAGAAGGCCATCAAAGAAAGCAAGCAGCTGAGAGAGGAGAAAAGAAAGGCAACGGCAGCTAAATGGAAGGCTAAGAAGTTTCCTCAGCGGGACGAAAAGCCGAGACGTGTGGTTCTCGCAGGGAAAGCCAGCAGCCATTTTTCGGCGGGAAAATCACAGGCCAATGGCTCACGTGACTCGCAGCAAGTTTGTTTTCGTTGCTTCCGAAGTGGCCATTTCGCGCGCGATTGCCGAGCATCAATTGCGAACAAAGGATCCGACTGGGCCCGAAGCGTGGCACAATCTTCAGGAAGCCAGCAACAATGACTTTGTGCCTACCGATGGTGAGATAATTGACGATTTCTCTGTTGAATTGAATTGTGAGTCTGATTATTCTGTTAATGTTGCAGAAGTTGATAACGACTTTGTGCTCACCTCTTGTGAGGAAGCTAATCATGATTCTGGTCATATTGTTTGTTCTGAGTTTAATCATTCTGTTCATGTTGCTGAAGTTGACAATGATTTTGTGCCCATCGATTGTGAGGAAGTTTATTATTATTCTGGAAAAATGGATAGTGTTGAGTTTGATCATTCTGTTAATGCTGATGAAGCTGAGTTAGCATCTGCCACCCCTGTGAAAGGAAGGCTAAGAGAGAGGCTTGCATTTTGGAGGGAGATTGGAGCTAGCCGATGGGTGCTCGAAGTGCTCAAGGATGGCTATAGTTTACCTTTTATTTCGCTGCCACAGAAATCATTCTTTAAGAATCATCACAGTGCCAATGAGGATAATGAATTTGTATCTCAGGAAGTGTCTAAGCTACTCCTGTCTGGTGCTATAGCGGAAGTTAAGAAGGAGGACTTAATGGTGCCCAATCCCTTGGGTGTAGTTAGAAATGCTGCACGCAAGCCTTGATTGATTGTTGACTTGCGTTATGTCAACAAACACTTACGATCATGTAAGTTTAAGTATGAAGATATTCGGTCTGCAGCAGACTTGTTTTCTAAAGGTGATTGGTTCTTCAAATTTGATTACAAAAGTGGTTACCATCACGTGGAAATCCTTCCTGAACATTGTCGATTCCTTGGATTTTCTTTGTTCTTCATGGGTCAGCTTCGTTTCTTCCAGTTTACAGTGCTCCCTTTTGGTTTGTCCACGGGTCCTTATCTCTTCACTAAGATTCAACGAGCACTTGTCAAGCACTGGAGGAGTAAAGGCTTTAGAATATTTACATACTTAGACGATGGGGCAGGTGCAGACCAGAGCCTGGATAGGGCAGTGAAGATGTCCGCATTAGTTCGTAAAGACATTGCTTTTAGCTGATTTATTGCAAATGAAGAGAAGAGCCAGTGGGTTCCTGCTCAATCGGGAGAACTGTTGGGTTTTATAATGGATTTACAGCATGGAATTTTCCAGGTTCCTGCCAGAAGAGTTGAGGCACTGAAGCAGCTGATAGCTACAATCATAGCAAAGCAATTCGCGGTCTCAGCGAGATGTCTTTCACGTATGACAGGATCCCTAGTTTCCATGGGTCTTGCCCTGGGTCCGGTAGTCCGTCTCTGGACACGAAGCATCTACAGTGACATCTGTCGCGCTGATTACTGGGATAAGCCGTTTGTTATGTCGCAAGAAGGGCAATCCGAAGTGCTGTTCTGGAAGGACAATTTTGACTGCAGTGGGTATCCAATCTGGTCTCCTAGTGCAAAGGTGGAAGTCCTTACTTATTCTGATGCAAGTGGGCAAGGCTGGGGAGGATTTGCAGTGCAGTTTTCGGATAAGGTGGCAAGAGGTAGCTGGTCTTGTGCAGAAAGTGCAAAAAGTTCAACTTTTAGGGAGGTGAAGGCTATTCGGCTAGTGCTGGAGTCCTATTCTGAAGAAGTCAGAGGGAAGGAGGTCCTCCATCGAACTGACAATAAGAACGCAGAAACAGTTTTATCTGTTGGAAGCCGCAACAAGGAGTTACATCAGGAGGCGGTAGCGGTTTATAAACTGTGTAGAGAGTTGAACATACGTCTGTCAGTGCAGTGGATAAGCAGGGACGAGAATACGGAAGCAGACGAACTGTCAAGGATTGACGACCCTAACGACTACATGCTGGATCCTGCCTGTTTCAATTATATTGATGTCTCATGGGGCCCCCACACAGTGGATCGTTTCGCTAGTGTACAAACAAAGCAACTAGCAAGATATTGTAGTCGATACCGTAACCCAGGATGTGAAGCAGTTGACGCGTTCACAGTCTCTTGGTCGAAAGAGAACAACTGGATTTTTCCTCCTCCATACCTCATCCCACGCATATTGAAGCATATGTCTGCTGGATATGAAGATGGTACGTTACTTGTCCCGCGGTGGCCCTCAGCTATTTGGTGGCCTCTCCTGGTTGATACAAATGGATCCTGGAGAGCCTTTGTTACTAACTCAATGACATTTGATCCCTACGAAGGGATTTTTCTATCAGGATCCGCTGCTAGCAATATCTTCACGACCAGCATCCCATCCTTCCAAATACTAGCGCTCCGTATCCGCTTTAATGCATGATTGACCCACCTGGGCAATAAATTGGATGTGCCAATGCTACCTCTGTGCTGTCTTGGCATAGTGTTCCGCAATGATTGTTATGTTACTGTGACGACAGATAGGCCTAGGCATGCAGGTCAATGTTATGACGAATCATTGATTCTGTAATCGGAAAGCTTGTGCATGCCGTTTTTGGCGTGTCCTGGCAATTTACCCTAGCTGTGTTGGCCAAAGGGTTTATTCATGCTACTGAGATAAGGGTATTCTTTTACCACTTATTGCTGTTTTGGCTATGTGGTACCAGATGATGGAATATGTTTACTTGTAACTGGCAAGTTACCCCTAGCTGTTTTGGCCAAAAGGGGTTACATGTATTCATGCTACTGAGACAAAGATATTCATATACCACTGCTGCCGTGTTGGCTGTGTGGTAGCAGATGATGGTTGCGCAGTTACTTGCAACTGGCAACTTACCCTTAGCTGTTTTGGCCGAAGGGGTTATTCATGCTGCTTAGATAAGGGTGTTCCTCATACTACTCATGCCGTGTTGGTTATGTGGTAGCAGATGACGAAAAGCATGTTAACGTACAACAATCATGTCGAATGTTTTGTTTGCTGTTAGGGCAATGTGTTATTGTCAGTTTAGGAAAACGTATGGTGTTTTGGAATCAGTTGTTCACTCATGGCCTAATTTAATTGCAGTGCCTGCCTTTGTTGAGGAGGAAGTGAACCTATCGGTTTGGCTGAATGAAGAGACTGTGAGCCATCCCAAACTGAAACAGCTCGCCAAGTCTTTACCAAGTATTTTAGTCCAGGATAGAGCGCCGAAAACAGTGAGTTCATATGTTCGGGCATATCAAGCATGGAAGAAATGGGCATTTCAGTTTAGTGCCACTCCTTTGCCAGCTGACCCCAGTGTGTTTTCCCTGTATATGGTGCATCTCATCCAACAAGGGAGCTCAGTTTCATCACTAAACTCTGCTATTTATCGAGCTAGCTGGGTCCACAAGAAGAGTGGTTTCCGGGAGCTGAGCAGTTGCCCAGTAGTCCAACAGGTGGCAGAGGCTGGAAGAAGAATTTTAGCAAAACCACCCAATCGCAAGAAAGCCTTGGAAGTGTGCCAGGTCAAGAGGGTTATTAGTCGGCTAGAGAAAAACGACCTAGCAGGTACTCAAGTTGCTGCATTATTTGCTTTGGGATTCTTCGGGTTCCTTCGCTGGGATGACCTCAGCAGATTAACTGTCGACAATCTTCAGTTTGCTGATTCACATCTTGCCATTTTCCTGGTACAGAGGAAAAATGACCAGTTCCGGGATGGTTCGTGGGTCCTTATCGCACGCAGTGATTCATCTCCGTGCCCTGTAGCAGTAGTTGAGAAATTCTTGAACATGGGCAAGCACGATCGGACGTCAAGGCTATTTCGTTGAATCCTGAAGACCGAGAAGAGGGTGGAGCTTAGAAAGGAGCCCATGTCTTACAGTCGGGCACAGGAGCTGATAAAGCAGGAGCTGCACAAAGAGGGGTTGAATCCTAGCTTGTATGGAATCCACAGTCTTAGAGCTGGAGGAGCGTCAGCAGCAGCAGCCCTCGGCATACCTGACCGACTCGTCCAGCGACAGGGAGGTTGGCGAAGTGAGCAGTCTAGGAATAACTACATCCAGGAGTCCCTTGAGTCGCTGTTAACAGTCACTAAGACAATTCACGGCTGAGAACTGAATAGTTTCGTAGGCTTCAATTCATAGCTATGACTGATAACAGTTTTGAAGTATTTTGATTTTACTAGAATGTTGGATGAGCATCTCAGCATGACATGTTGTAACTTGCCTGTTACATTTGCGTCATAGGACACTGACAATTGAGGAAGGCTTCTCAGAGCATTTAACTGTATATGGATATTGTTCTGTTTTACTCAAGACTCGTCGTTGTGATTGTTATTGTTGTTTTCTCTATGCTTTATTCGTTGCGGCGGTCGGCTTGGCATGGCTACCAGTGGTGTGTGAGAAGGGTTATTTTCCACTGGCTGAGTGAAACGAAAGAAGTGGAAAATGTTTTTCTCACACACCGATGGAGCCTGGGAATAGGTCACGTGACCGTGGGGCGGGCAGTTGTTTTTGTTGCGTCCGCCATTATCGACCTTCCCACCCGCCCACCCAGAGATTTTCAGTTTTTTCTGTGTCATATTTTGAATGTGCAAACCTTGTAATTTTTCTCGGTTTTGAACTTGTTGGTAGAGTTGTATGCATTCAGTTTTTTGAGATTTACAATAAAGGTCGAGCTGCGGCGGTCGGCTTGGCATGGCTACCAGTGGTGTGTGAGAAGTGCCTTATGATTATGTTCCTCTTTAGATGTAGCTTATATATAGTACTTACTTATTACTCTAGTGTTCAAATTGGCATAATATGTTACTTTTTAATTAAGTTTGAAACTTGTCTAATAAAAGTAATGCTATATAAAACTTCATGCACGGCTCATATGTACTGTGTGATTTTCATACAATGTATGTCTCATGGTGAAAAGGATGAAATTCATATGTGAACTGGGGATGTAGATGAAAGTGAGAAATGATCATCGCAGTGAATTTCCAATTTAAGTAATTGGAATACATAATCCTTAAAACCTTCAGAGCTTCAACCGGATTTGAAACCGTGATAAACCTTCACGATACCTGTGCAATGCTCTACCAACTGAGCTCTGAAGCCACAACAGTGGGGGAAGCAAGGTCAATTTTGTGAGTTCATATTTTCCCATGAGGAGTGAAATGATATATATTAAATAATTCATAATACTTTTGGAAGTGAAAGACTCGACGACTGATTTAATGATAGAGTACATGGAGGGCATATTAATTTTGCCAAGTACATGTGGTCAGGTCATGTGATAATTATAATAGGTGGTAATTAAAAACTTTCATTCATGTTGCTTTTGTTTAAATTTAAAAAGACAGCAATAAGAGATACAGGAATCCGTGTGAACTGCATCTGTCCTGGAAGAACTGACACAGAAATGGACTTCCCTAGACATCGATTAAGAAAGGAAGAAATAGCAGCTCAAGATAGCCTACCTAAACAGCCGTGAGTAACAACAGCTCCTCTGCTTTATAGACCTGGCTTTCGCGCTTTAAAAAATTTTCAGAGTTGTTTCTCTGAATCTTGTTTGAGTCATGCCGTCACTTGTGTACTTCACTATTAATATTTCATAGCCACATTTCAGCCCAGGCCACCCATGCATTCTTGGGGTGGTCTTAAAGTTTGACTGTTCTCTGACTTGACCTTTCCATCAAAATGTGTACGGTCCTTATAAAAAGAACGTTTATATGAAAACAGTTTCTGAGTAGTGTTATTGTTGTTAATGTTGATGTTCCTGAGTAAAGTTGTTTATCAGTCGTAATTCAATAATTATTTAACACATTGTCAAGGACTTGTAATATTGGTAAAATCACAAAATTAATTAAAGTGAGTGGATACTGCATTTTCTGTAAAATCGAGGAATTAAAGTATAGTGAAACTAAAAAAATTGCAAAACAAACTCGCGAAAATTTCATGGATGGTGGTGTTCCAGTATTAATAGTAGTTTTACTTTTTTCAAAACGGATTCTTTTTTGTAGAGAATAAAGCATTCTTTTTCCAAACAGAGTTGCTGATGTTGCTAAGGGAGTGGTTGAGCTGATTGAGGATGACACTAGAAATGGAGAGGTGTTAGTAGTTTGTGTGACAGTTGGAACAAAATACAAACAATTTTCAAATTAGGTTGGTTGCATGATTCCATAATTTATTTAATAGAAAATGTAAAAAAAATTATGCCTCCATTATTGTCTTTAAGGTATTGGCCATTTTCTAAACGAGCAGGGACTGGGTACAAATACATTTTTTCTTGGTACGAATAGAGCGTTTTCACATGTCGTCATAAAATTCTAAAATCCAAAACCAAAGAGCGACCAGACTTTTTATACTCATCAGGCATAAGGGGTGCAAAATTTATATCTGTGTACAACTTTTCAGCTCAACAGCGTCCTTCGTTTGGAAACTAGCGCAATTTGAATTTCAGTGTTATGGCGGTGTGGGACTTACAGTTACGATCATGCATGTCGAAAAACACATACTTATCTCGCAAGATTTAGCCATTTTAGAAGTTTAAGTATTAGGAAAAGTGTTTATATGAACATTTGTTTGTTCAAAACAGGTACCCAGTCGCCAAGATAACCAAAGTAAACTCCAGATGTTTGCACTATTTCCGGCCGCCATGTTGGTGTTCTACTGAGGTACACCAATATGGCGGCTCCATACTGGGCTCTGTAAATTTTGTGCGAGACATTTCGACCAATATCTGAAGTTTGGAACAACGCACACGGCTGAAACTTGGAGAAGTGTTTTCTTTATTTATATTCTATAATGTCGTAGTTTCTTGACTCTGTCCACTGAATGGTTTTTGATTTATTTTTTTGGTCACGTGAGTGAAAATGCTCTATAGTCAATATCGATTGAATTGAAAATGGGGCATGTCATCTCAAAGAGCATCCAAAAATTAGTAAATTTACCAAATGTGATGGTTATTGGTTTAGACACAAAGGCATGGTACACTTTTAAGATAAATATATCTTATTAGACGTTTTGTTGTGTAGTATCGCTGACTGGACTATTACTAAAGTGGTCTATTACTAATGTACTGTTATTTTACATTTGACATTTGTTACAGTTCATAATGCCTTTGGAACATCCTGCTGTGTTTCAGTCTTATTCCTTGTTGTGGATGGTGTCCTGCACATTAAACAACTGACTCTTAAGGACTGGACTGGCTCCTGTTTACATGGAACCGTTTGGAACCAGTGTTTACACGGGATGTTTTTGGAACCGGTCCAGCACGGATTTAAGACTGGAACTGGAAAACAACAGGTCCAGTTTTGGATCCGTTTGGATTGTGGCTAGTCCGATTTTCGGACCTGATATTTATGTGAATGTTTAATCTATTAAAATCGATTTACCGTGTAATTTTGGTTGATGATAATAATTCAATTGTTGTTGTAAAACTGTTGTATAAAAATAATTATTAAAATGCAGGAATTTTTCAATAAACGTAGAATGCAGATACAAATGAGATCAGTTATTGGGTCATGAGTTACGATTTGAGGTCTGTCAATCATCCACTGAGGTACCAAGTGACACAGGGGATGTGCGCAATGTTCCTGTTCAGATGTTGTGGTTTAGTGTTACCCTAGGTACAATTTTGGTATTTTTCTTTATTTCGTATTCATTATTATATATTAACATACACTAGAACACAGGAAAATATCAAATTGCACCAAGGGAAACATTAAATCACGCAGTCGAGGGGTGTCCTCCTCCCTGCCCGAAAAAAATACACAATGGCTGAATGTGTTAGCATTAAACCGATATACAAACGCCCGAAAGTTGCAAAGAACAATAGTTTTTGCCCGAAAAATGTCGACAATTCCAATTCCTTCCAGGACTCGTACGCCTATGCATAGGCGTACGAACTATTGGGTTAACCCTTCTCCTATCTGCTTACCCAAGCTATTTTTAAAAAGTACACCAATCCTGGATTTTTTTTGGAAAAAACCCGGTATCATTACCATGAGAAAAGTTGTCCGAGAAAAGTTGTTCAGGTACATTTGTACGTACAGGTAGCTATGCCCCTGGATAGAAAAGTTACTCGCAAGTAGATTATCTTTATTCTGAGCCTACCCTAACCACTAACCGGGTCCTAACCGGCTAATCATTTTTCAAAGCATGTTTAAAGTGTTCCAATCCAGGGGCAGGAGGACTGGCGTCAAGATTGCCCTCTGCACTTTCAGTTATCCCTCTAGCTCCCCCTTTTGCTCTGAGTTACGACTAATGCTTCCTTCTGTTCTTCAAAAAATCAAGTGATCGTTATGTTCGAAATATAAAGAAATGTATGGGAATACTGAAAGCGTCCTACTATGTCTACTATCGAAAACTTATTTCGAGTAATGCTTATTTGTTTAATTTTGGTTGAGATAAACGTGAACCTACCTCAGGTGTTGTATTTTGTCATTTCTCGGCTCAAAATGGTGAATTTGAGCGATTTGGAAGGTTTTCCGTTGACTGTTGCTTCACCTTTTTTGGCCGAGGAACGACAAAATACAACACCTGAGGTAAGTTCACGTTTGTTTCGACCAAAAAAGGTAAGCATTACTCGAAATAAGTTTTCGATAGTAGGACGCTTTCAATGTTTCCATACATTTCTTTATATTTAACATACAAAGAGACACTGCTTCTTTTGTCTCCCTGTGGCGATATCCCTTAGCCGAAATTATAGGCACGAATCAAGAAAAATTCCTCTAAAAGAGCCACTCTCAATTGAGGTATTCGCTGAAGTAAATTTAATAGTTTAGTTCCATAGCAAACACAGCAGAGATCAGCAGAAAAATGGAAAGAAAACAGAAAAATGAAGTCCTGTCCGGGGTTTTTGATTTTCTTTCTTGATGGCTTGGCTGTATAGCACCCAGAATACTACGCGAGCAGTTAAAAACAAATATGGCGGACAGTCCACGGGCAAAAGAAGTCGTGCAAAAGATGGATGAAGATGAAAGGAGGGATTATCTTGATGTCTACTATCATCGGGGTAAAATACAATTTATAAACAAGAAGTGTGCACTAGAAAAATTTTTGAGGTCTTTTAATACATAACCTTAGCACAGACGTAAACTTTGTGACACGTCTGCAGCACAACTTTATTCTTACTCGGCGAAACTCCAAAAGAAGCGGAAATTCGTTCGAGTTATTCGGGTGGTTCGAAAATTTGAGGGTCCTAGAAACCCGTTTTCCACTGTTTGTCTGAGATGCAACCCAAATAATGGGTTGTATGTGTATGCGCAATGAAAACACGTCTTAATTAGATCTGGGAAGCGAATATTCGCCTAATTCCGAGGTCCGATGGTGGGAGGGGGGGTGTACTCGCAGTAGACAGACAGACAGACATGTTTTATTTGGAGTCTTATACAATAGATAGTATCTCGACTGTGGATATATGACGTATGTACGTGATGGGGGGGGGGGGGGTTGGGATGTGCAGTGGAGTATTTTTGATGAAATTCAATGTGTTTCGATAGCCGATGAAACACTGTCTTGAGTGCTTGATATATCTTCTAGATCAAAACAAAAACTAAGGAGTAAATCCATGGAGAAATATAATCATTGAAATCTATCCTGATTAAGATTGGGTATCCAAACCTCCTTCACAGTTATGATTTTCTTTGTTTGAACTTGATGAATTGTTAATGAGTTTGAGAAGGTTAGTGCACTGCATTCTCGGGCAGTCTGGGTTCTAGCCCTGGCCAGGGCACTGCATTATGTTTTTGGGCAAGAAATTATTGAAATTGTGCCTCCCTTCACACAGGAGTATTTTATGGATATCTGCTATCTGCAAGTTTTATACTGGGGGGTACCTGTGATGGATGGGCAACTGGCATCTCGTCTAGAGTGGAGTAGAAATGGCCCTAGTCAGTTTATCCCAAGGAAACCAGAATAACCCGAAGGCTGATGGACCACGAGGCTTATTTCCGAACTTTAACTATTGCTTGTATTATTTACTAAAGACAAGTGTCAGTACATGTATGGTCAAAATAATAGCGAAACTTTGCTTCTCTTGTATGTCACATCTGTCATGTTCATCATGTTTTGTTGTTGTTTTAGTGAAGAAACAGATTCTTCAGTACCAAAGTGGAAGTATTGGACTTTTCCCTAAGCACACATCTAATATAAACAATGAAGAGAGCCATGTACGAGATAACGTTTACTGCGCCAAGGGTGTCTGGGCTCTTGCACTAGCTTACAGGTTTGTCACTAAAGTGAATGTATATCTTGCTGTTGCCACTGGGCTTCACTATTTGAGGTTAATCGAGGGTTGAATTTCTCAATCAATTTGTATTGTGGTAAATTTTTTGTTGGAGGTCAGGAAATGTGAAAAAGAAAAATTCATTGTAAAGTTAAAAAACTGGGTTAATAATTTATGCCCTTTTCCTGGATTAACTTAAGGTGATTCAATGGTTTTGCACTGCGCATCTCTCCCTGCGCATAACAAAATGGCGGCTGTTAACAGGAACTTCTACAGAAAAAAATATTAAAATTGCGTCAATTGAAGGGTAAAAGTGAATAGATTTTCGACAGTCAGCGTTTTCTGGCCAAGTTGAGTCTTAATGTTTTAAAAATGTGTATAACGTTAGCGGAAGGCGTCAGTTGTTAAGTTCCACTTACCGAGGATGGCTGTTAACCTTGTGATAAACCACTACTTTTGTAGTTTAAGCTTCATCGTTATCATATTACGTCCCAATTGCAATATCTCGATATAAATTCCTTAAAATATTTTTTTGATGCTGTCTTGCACATTCCAAGGCCCTTCCAAGGACATGCCTGTTTGAAACTCGCCCCAGTCCTCACTCGAAAATCAGAAAAAATGCAGGTCGGCCATACTTTCTGAAGCTCTAAACTGAAGCTCTAAACTGTACGGATTTAGCTATAAAGGGGCAAACAGCGCATATCGAAAATAACTCAATTTTTGAGCGTTGATTCAAAACAAAACGAGTCGAAGGCATTGGTTTGTTACGTCGGTGAATAAACAATAGAATAAAGTCAAATGTGGTGTGATGTTGGAATCTTTATGGAAAACATGGCCCTTAGTTGTCTAGTTTTGGGTTGTGCATGGCTATTGCCAAAGAAACGTAAATAGCCGTATTCATCAGCACTGTAACGTAGAAACCCACTTTTTATTCCATTTTTATAATCTTCTTGACTTGTTACAACAGTGTACCAAATTTCGTCGAAAATCTATGGCAGGTTCTTTTACAGGGGAATTACCTGAATTGGTCTTTGAACAACCTGGCTGGCCTACATATAAGCAAGTGATGGTAAACCAAACGTCATTTTGTAATGCTATAATATTAATTTTGCTGAACTACCAGTACTAATTTATTGTATGGCCCTCATGCTTTGTTAGTACTAACAGTAATATAAGAGGTTACTTGTATTAATTAAACATATTAAATTTTTATTTTGTAGACACATAGATGACAGCAAAGGCCGAGCATATGAACTTCAGCAGTCTGTTGTGAAATGCATGAGAGGGATCTTATTCTGTTACATGAGGCAGGCTGATAAGGTCAGTTTGATATATCATACTATTCAATGAATCAGTCAGTCAGTCAGTCAGTCAGTCAGGCAGGCAGTCAGTCAGTCAGTCAATCAATAATTTTGTTAGTCAGTTAGTCATTTTGTCGGTCATTCATTTAGTCAGTCAGTCCATCAATCAGTCTGTCTGTCAATCAGTCAGCCAGTCCTTTTGTCTGTCAGTCTGCCATTCAGTCAGACAGTCAGTCATGGTCAATCACTCAATCAGTCTGTCTGTCAGTCAATCAGTCTGTCACATGTCAGTCAGACAGTGAGTCAGTCAGTAATCAGTCAAACAGTCCGCCAGCCAATCAGTCAGCTGGCCATTTAGCCAACCAAGCAGTAAGTCAGTCAGCCAGTCAGTCATGGTCAATCAGTCAGTCACTAGTCAGTTTGTCTGTCTGTCTGTCATTCGTACAGTCAGTCCATCTGTCGATCTGCTAACGATCCATCTGTCAGTCAGTCAATTTTCAATTGATTCAGTTTCGTACCTTGAGTCTTTGTTCCTTACTGCACAGGTCATTACAGGATTGATTTGGATTAGTTGTGAAGACAATGTAAATGGCTGGAACTAAAATAATGGAGTTTGTTGGGCCTGGGCTCAAGTTTGGAATATGCAGTTCAACCAGGAGTCCAATATTTTCTGTCCAGGGTTGAATTGTTTCCTTACTGTTGGTCAAGGATCACAAATATTCTGGGTTCGGGGTGGAATTGATTGGCTATTAGTTGATCCTGGTGAGAAAATAATAATCATGTGTCTTATATGTAACTTGGCTTGCCTGTACCTTTGTGTTTGAGTATTGTGTCTTGGCCATCATGAGAAATGTATGCTATAATTATAGAATAGTACTTGATCCTTGGTCATCAAGGGATCCTTAATGGAGCTGCATCACAATATTTTGAGTTATTTTTTGCAACAAACCAACTTCCCCTTAAAATGTTGGAAACTTAAAAATAATAGTTTACTAAGGAAGAAAAACAACAAAGAAGTGATACTAAACAAAAAAGGAACAAGAATGGTTTGGGGTGGAGAACATTGAGACAGATTACAAATGGCGATTTTCAATATTTTAGGCTAAATTTTTTAAAAGGCACAAACCGTGACATAGCTCCTTTAAGGACCAATTACAGTGCTTTTTATTCTGTTCATACAATTTTTTATTTCATTTAGGTGGAGCAGTTCAAGAAGAATCAGTCAGCATACCATTCCCTTCACGTCAAATTTAACGTCAACACTGGAGACGTAGTGTCTTCAGATTTTGATTGGGCTCATCTTCAGGTTATTACATTGTACAAATCAGTTAAAGTGCTACTGTGATGAAATTTGCATGTCTCCAATCTAAGCGATTTTAAAGCATTAGAAAGTAGTCTCCATGAGAAGAAAAATGTTGCTTACTTATATTCAAGTTTTCAAAATATGCAAATTGTCATAGACTCCACCAAATTTTAACCTATTTCTCACCCAGTTTGTATCAGAAATGTTTGATTCTTTGCATCATGACTCTACTAGGTCAGTTATGCAACATGAGATTAAAAATTATGTTACCATGGCAACATGCTGGATCCCAGACCTCCTGGCCATTTTTAGCCATCAATTTTGATATTTCTCAATGACTCCAGATCTACATGATTTCACAAGTATATCTATGTGTTCGGTAGATTCTTTGGCCTGGTCTAATTTTTCTAGGTTAAAAATCACTCAAATACTGAAAACAGATTCAAGGAGACTGGAAAAGAGTGCATTGCCATGGAAACAGGATTTAGTTATAACCATAGGTGTGTCACGTGAAGAACTATTTGTGTGCCAAGTTTCAATTGTCTATAGAAAACTGACCAAAATAGCCCTATTTAATTATTTACTTGATATTATTGGGTTGCGAAGATGATGTTACCAGTCTCCTAATTTGCATATTTTACCAATTTTTTAAACTTGAATATCTCAGGAACTACTACAGATATTTGAAAGCAGAAAACAGCATTTTTAATCTCACATCAAGCACTACATGATTCACTTCAAAAAGCAAGGTACAGGGTGCAAGGAAGTTCAGTTTTCCAACTTGGCCTTTGGCAAGCTGTAGCCAGGATGTAATAGCCCGGAGGTCATTTCCACTAGCCCAAAAAAATTCTCAAAAGTGTGATGAATAAATGAATTAACTCACAAAAACTTTCACTTGCCTGTCAGGCAAGTGAAGGATAAAATCCACTCGCCCAATGGCAAAATGCACTAGTCCCAGGCTATCAGACACTAACTTCCATGTATGCTGAAGGTGTAAAAATTTGATCATAGTAGCACTTTAAATTAAATATAATTTGTTAAAAAATATTTTGATACATCCAGTAGTAACTCTGAATCCACCGCAGGTAAAAAGATAGTGGCTGTAAATTTTTCCACAATACCATGTGACTCCAACTCACAGGACATTGTATTATAGAAAGCTATAATTAATTTAAATAACAGAATTTGTTCCTGTAATGACAACACTGCTTTTGTCTAGTTTGAAAGCTTAGGGACTTTTCTTTACGTTTTTATACATGTAAGTGTTTGTTTTTCACATGGAAAGAATTTTAGGAAATGTACCAGTCACCATCTTTTTATGTACATGTACGGTGGATTGCCACTAATGTTTCAAGAGATGAAAAAAGAAAAAAAGGAAAGGAACCAGGACTGTTAATAATTACAGTGTTAAACTGAGTGTATATAATGATCCTTATTATTAGAGATCACAGTCCCAAAAGCTCATATGCATGTACACATTCTTGTATGTGTATGTTTGGGGTGCTTTTGAGGACATGTAATACTCATGGCAGTCTGTTTTATTATTTTTAGATTGATGCTGTATCACTTTATCTTCTTACCCTTGTCCAAATGACTGCATCTGGATTACAGGTACTTGATCATTCTGTAATTTTTTTATTCGTCAACCCATTGGCCTTTGTTCCCCTTCCGACATCATCAGCTTTGATCAAAATAGGAATCCCTTTTACCCCAATTCTGCAGGAGGGGAATTCTCAAAAGTTATGCAAACCCTCAACTACGTCTCAGGTTTGCATAACTGTCTTGAATTCTCCCAAACCCCCTTGTCTTTAAATGAGGCCATGTAAACACAGCAAAAGTCCTCTATTTCTTAAATAACATAGTTGTACACATGCCTTTGTACACATGTCATCATGGTTTTTCTTGACAGATCATTTACACCAATGATGAAGTTAGCTTTGTTCAGAATCTGGTGTACTACATTGAGCGTGCCTATAGAACTCCTGATTATGGCATGTGGGAAAGAGGAAGCAAAGAGAATATAGGACACAAGGAACTGAATGCCAGGTTGGTATGAAATGAAATAGATTGTTAGGTTGGAAACAGTTGTTTCAAACCTGAAACCAGTTTCACTGACAACAGGTGCATTTAAAATGGCCATTGTGTACCAATAAAGCTCTGTTGCAGATGACACCTCTGCCAAAAATTAAGCACAATTTTTTTCAAGTTTGTCAATGACAATCCTTCACAATCTTTCTCATCTGTAGCCATCCTTATTTGGCATTTTATTTTTAGGTTTATTGTTTTTCTTATTGCTTTTCTACCTAGTCTGTAACAATTATTTAAAGGTTTTCTTTGATTTGACAGCATTGAATGATGACTTCATTATTTAGTGGTTACAAAATCCCTATAATACATGAAGTGGTTGACCAGAAGAATTCACTTGTTTACTAGGAAGAACACACATTGTCAAAGCAAGCTATTAAATGCAGCTGTAATGTTATATTTATCGCAAAAATGAAGAAAGTAAGCCTGGTTCACACTAGCGACAGAAGGGCTACATAACAACAAGCACACAAATATCCAAAAAGACCTCACACAACATAACAACATAGTAGGAATATAATGACATAAAGCTACATGAAAATAATGACATAAGGAAAAGTTGGGCTTATGGTACTTTGCGAAACAAAAGGAAACGAAAACAAAGTGGTACTTTGCGAAACGGTTATAATTGCGCCTAACACAAGC
>OX393561.1:35974016-36094016 GCA_947652115.1 Blastomussa wellsi
CGTTTGACCATTTTAAGCTGGGATTTTTCGCTTGGCTCGTCGGGCGTTCCGAACTGGAGTGTGCAGCCTTGTTCTTTTCTTTGTAGTGGGGAACCCAGAAAGCGATAACTCGCTTAAATGGCCAAGAATCGGCAAAATAAGCGTTCACACAAGAAGAAAAGCACAGTGAAAGTAAGGTAAGGCAATTTTATTTAAGATTTGGCAGTATTTCGGTTTGCTAAAAGGTGTTGTAAAATATTCCCATACAAACTCTTATATTTTTGCCATGACAGCTATTATGCAATATGATCATGATCACAACGTGAGCTTGGGCTGCCTGTGATGCACCTAAATGTTTCGCGTTTGTGACCAAACCCCGAATGCTTCATCACACCTTACCCTGAATTCTGCAGATTTGTAAAGAAAATTCTGGGGCAAATTTCTTCGTTAAGTCTGTTTCCAAAGAGCAGCATGTATCACCAGACGCCATCTTGGATTTACGTGACCTGGAAAGTTGTGTATGATCTATTTTAGTGTCCTGTTTGTAACACGTGTTAAAGGAGCTATGTCACGATATTTTGAATCATTTTTTTGTGACGAACCAAATTACTCTAAAAATGTAGGAAACCTGAAACTAGTAGTTTATTAAGGAAGAAGAACACCAAAGAAGAGATACTAAACTGAAAAGGAACCAGGGGAGAAGATTGAAAGGGAGTACGGAAAAAAATTAGGATAAATTTTTCAAAATGCACAAACCGTGAAACTGTCCTTTAATTTTGTGGGTTGTTCGCGTGTCCTGAACTTTGCTGCACAATCAACATTCCTGAAGTACTTCAGATATTCACGGTTTTCTTAGCAAGGCTGTAACAAAGTACCAACAACAATTTTTTGTTTGATGTGCTTTAACTGTAATTCATATATGGTATTCATAGAAAAACGAGCGCTTTAAAACGCCCTTTTAACATGTTTGCGTGTGGAAGATGAGCTCGCAAAATTAACATGTGTTACAAAGAGGACACTGAAACGGTTCATACACAACGTCCAGGTCACCTAAATCCAAGATGGCACCTGGCAGTACATGCTGCTCTTTGAAAACAGACTTAAATTTGCCCAGATTTATCTTTACAAATCGTCAGAATTCAGGGTACTCTAGGTAAGGTGTGATAAAGCATTCTAGCATTCAGGGTTTGGTCGCCAACGCGAAACATTTAGGCGCATTAGCGCTTGTATTAGGCCCAATTATAACCGTTTTGCAAAGTACCATTTCGCAAAATACCCTTTCGCAAAGTACCATTTCGCAAAGTACCATTTCACAAATTACCATTTCGCAAAGTACCATTTCGCAAAGTACCGTTTCGCAAAGTACCGTTTCGTTTTGTTTCGTTTTGCAAAGTACCATAAGCTGAAAAGTTGATGTTTTCTTTATGTCGTTATGTCACTAGTGTGAACCAGGCTTTAGTGTTAATATTTAATTTACAAAGTTAACGACATTGTTTTTTTAAACCAGTTCTATTGGCATGGCCAAAGCTGCCCTTGAGGCTATAAATGGATTTAATGTTTATGGGATGCAGGTCAGTGAAAGTTCCCAATGATGTTTAAAAAAATAAATAATTTTTGCATGCTGTTTGCCAATGGATATTAATTCAGTTCTCCAAGTGACCCCAATGTTGAATTCTCAAGCATGCCTGAGAAAGTTCGTGTCAAAGACATTCAAAGCATGTCCAGGTTAAACCTTGACCTTTATTGTCGATATTTACGCTTTTGATGTAAAGCATATTAAATAATTCATATAAGAACTGCGAATGTAGATGAAAGTGAGAAATGATCATCACAGTGCATTTCCAATTTAGCAATTAGAATAAAGAAGCCTGAAAAATTCAGGGCTTCCACAGGATTTGAACCTGTGAGCTCTGCAATGCTGATGTGATGCTCTACCAACTAAGCTATGAAGTTACACATTGGGAGCGAGATCAATTTACTGTAGCTATGAAACTGCACATTGGGAGTGAGGTCAATAATTTATTAAACAGACCTCGCTCCCAATGTGTGGCTTCATAACTCGGTACAAGTAGAGCATTGTACCGGTATCTTGGATTCCAAGGGTCAGAAACCCATTAACCCTTTACCCCCTAAGGCAAATGGTCTTTTCTCGTGAATTAAAAAATATAAATCGGATATCCATGTATGATACACTATTTGAAAAGCGGTGATTAGAGAATTTCATAAAATACATTAACAAATAAAAAGAAAGTGAGAGCTTTGAAAGAAATGAATCAAAATGTTAAAAAGAAAAGGATAAAAAAAGTTGTCTATCACCATATATATTAGGTATAGCCCTCAATTAGATCTTAATTTGCAGCTTTCAGTCCAGTGATTAATCTCAGATATATTGTATACCACATATGTATCAAACAAAAACGTTTCAAAAGTTACAGTGGTGGTCAATCAATTCACAAAGTCACAAAGGTGCAATTTTATGCTTTCAAAATGTAGATTTTTCCAAGACAATTTTGGTGCCAAAAAATCAGATTAGTTGGACAAATATTGACCAAGTTATGACATGTGGGGTTAAAGGGTTAAAGCCCTCAATATCGCTGATGAAAATAAGTAGACTTTTAGTACCATATTTAATTTTTGTGAACTTTGTGCACACCCATCTTTACTGCTTGTACATATCAAGTTAATTGCTACAGCTTTGCACATGTTTCTTTATTTCTTCAGGGAACCTCGTCATCTGTAATCTATGTTGACCCTGATGCACACAACAGAAACTACACTATCATGCATTCTATGTTGCCAGTTGCATCTTCGTCGAAGGTTTGTGAATTTCTTTCTTTCATGTGCACATTTTACTCTTAGGTGGCTGACAACAGTTTCCAGCAAATTCCAGCTCTTATAGTTTGATGTGTCAGTACTAACACTGGTTATCAGACTGTTTATGTTACAACAAATAGCATTGATGATGACTCTCCTGGATATAGAATGAATTTCTCGGTTTCCGGAATGGGTCATCAAATCTCCCAGATATGAAGGAAAATGCTTGAAATATGAATTTTTACTCTAACTTGGGACGAGTTTGGGAGGAAATTTAGAAACATTTCATGCATTTTTGTAGACAAATTGGCAGAGCTCTATTTTTAACTTCGTTTTGAAGACTGGGAAGAGGTACCTTGATGCAAAATTGGTGGTCTTCCAGATTTTCATGTGATGTCTTCATGTACTAAAATTCAAAACTAAAGACGTATCCATAATAAGTTGTTATCCTCATCAGCTGCAGGCATAAGAGGTGCTAAATTTATAACTGTCTACAACTAAAAATAAAATAATAACAATAATAATAATAATAATTCACTTTATTCAATTATTTACAATCTTAAAATAAACAGTAGAATACATTGAAATAAAAGTAGCAATTTACATCTTTCAATAATAATATTAATAATAATAATAACAACAGATGTAAAAGATTATCACTCACAACTTTCACAAGCACTGCCTTATTGGATTATATAGCATAATTGTGTTGCCCATTTGCTACGGAACCCCTGCTAGCTTTCTTACAAAGCAGCAATACTGGTAATGTGTGGGAAATCCAAGGGGATGATATTTTCCATTTATTGTTAGTATGTATAATTATCACTTGTATGATTATGATGGTGATGACTATTATTATTGTTGTTGTTGCTGCTATATCTCCTTTACCTGATAAAAAAAATTAATTTGTAATTTAGGCTTTATTTAAAACATCTCAACGTCAGTAGCCCAATTTGCATATTGTAAAATTCAGCCTAGAACAACATCACTGCGAGGCCCTGGGGAATAAACCCCACAAACTGTATAGTTGATTCCCCAGAACATCATGCTGAGGTCTGTTGTTTTAGGCTGAATTGTAAATTATCGAAATTGGTTTATTTTCCTGAAGAACAGAGGTTCCCTTTAAACCAATAACATGGAGGTGAAGCTTTTTTCCCTTTGCTTCACTGTGCCTGATTCTTAATTAAACTAATTGCAGCCCTCTCATTTAGTTTTCTTTAATTTCTCAACCTACATTCATACATTTTATACAATAGTTAAATTAAGTAGTATAGTTTCATTGAAACTGAATTTTCTTTCTAGGCTGATTATATTAATTTCTCTCATAAACTGTATATTTTTGATTACAGTGATCTAAATATATTAGTTGACAATTTAGATGCAGATATTTTTGTGTGCTAAAGGAGCAAATTTATGCTGTTAGAGCCACCAAAATTGTTTGTGTTGCAATAATTTGATGCAGCTTGGTTAAGAATAAATGGACTATGAATTATTGTACATGAATCCTGCTCCAGCGTTTGATTGTGTTATAACAAAATTTGAAATCACGTGAAATCAACTTGTCTGCTGTTAGATTCCTTTAATATCAAACTATGCTTTGAATGTCTCACTGTCATTAAAAACAGGTGACAGATGCATCCATATTGACAATCACTGGATTTCCAGCTTTTGCTGTCGGTGATGAATCTTTGTGCAAGCAAGCAAAAGACATGGTTGTGGAAAAATTGGAGGTAATTAGCATAGGCGTACGGGCAATTTTTTCCAGGGGGGACAGTGAACCATTTGCCCCAAAAATTCTCCCAAGTTACCTTGCCCAAATTTTCTCATGCTGCCCAAAAAATCTGATTTGCCCAAACTATGGTGGGGGGGGGGGGGGGCTGCAGCCCCCCTGCCCCCCCAGCCCGTACGTACAGCTATGGTACTGTAATTAGTAGTGCATACTTTAAAAAAATGGACATTTGTCTTTTGAAAACTTGCAGATTTATTGATAGATCAATAAATCCCTCAGGTAATCAGTCAGTCAATCAATTATTTACATTGTTCAATTATAAAGGGCTAAACTGAATTGTGGGTTCTGTCCTGGTGTACACACAGTTTTTCACCGTAGTAATTAGTAATTTGAACATTTGCAATACAACATAACAGTAGTTATCAGGTATACATGTACAGATAACCGACAGATCACTGACTGTCAGTCAACTATCTGCCACCTGGTGACCGACATGTACTTAGTTTTGTTGTGGTCATTTTGTTGTCTGATCAAAATCTGGTAAGTCATTGGTTAGTTAAAGTGCTAGTACGATGAAATTTTCGATATCCATTTTGGACGTCAAAATACCTCACGGGTTGAAATTGTACAGAAAATTGCATGAAAAAGAATAAAAGTTTTGGACGTTATCCGCTTGCAATTTTCTGAACTTATTGTTATATTATAATTTCAACCCAGAGGTATTTTGAAAAAATGACATCATTTTCTCAAATTCTCAACCCAAGCCAACGGAACAAGGAGAATTAATGGTGGCTGTAAATTCTCGGAAATAAAATTCCAAAAAACATGACTTCAGTCTATAGTTTGTAACGGGTTGAAATTTGGCAAGATGTCTAGGACATTTAAATTGTGCACGAAAATTAAAAAATATAAATATCAAGAATTTGATCACAGTAGCACTTTAAATAGAATAGTTTTTATGCAATAGTCAGTACATTGAAGCAATACAGTTCATTGCTTTTGATTGTTTTGTTTGCATTTACAGGGATTTTATGGGTTAAAACGGTTTTTGCGAGATGGTTACAAGACTGTGTTGGAAGACAAGAATCGGAGATATTATGAGAAAAGAGAACTACAGGTAGACAGTAAATTGAATTAATTCACCCTTAAAGTGCCTATGAGTTAAAAAAACGAGCTATTGAAAAATAAGTTTATTTGAAAGGCCTTTAAAAATGAAGAAGAATGGCGTTTTTCTTTTTGTGATATCTCTTCTCGTTCCAGAGATCTCAAGATTTTCGAATTATGCAAATTAGGTACAGATGATGTCATAAGGTGTGATCGTATGGGTGTAAAAACACAAAATATAGCGTATCTCTACAAGTAATGTTGCAATGAAATTGAAACTTGGTGAGCATGTTATAGTCTAAGAAATACCGGTACATCAGATGGTGTATATTTTGGTGTTGCTGTGGCAACACATCCGGTCCGAGATCTCTAATATACAGGAATGGTTATTCCTGTGTTTGATCTTGAGCAAACATCGTCCACTTCCTAAAGGTTAATTAGGTGAGCTAGTGCAATATGGGCATTGCGCACGCTTTAAACGAGATCAGTCATTTGCCTTAGACAGGGTGGAAAAACGCTGAAGCACCTTTTTTCATAATTTTTTATGCTGAACTTGCCATTTTACGACAAAATTGAAAGGGTTACATTTGTGTTAACATGGGTCAAAACGAAGTACAAAAATTTGTTCATCTTTACTAAAGTTGCCCAGGGATATTTGAGAAAACTATGTTTTATTTGCTGATCAAAATTTCACCTCTCCCAAAGTACAGGGCCTTATATCTCAAGTTTTGCATTCACCCAATTTTGGTCCCATTTGAAATTTTGTTCTTTATCCCTTAAGGGCTTGTATACAAAACATAATTGAGCTTATATATCCATTGGCATCCTTATAACAGGAGGTCGTATTTCGTTTTTCCGCCCTATCTTTGCCCTACACAGTCACAAACGAGTAATATTTGATTTAAAGAGGAAAGAGACTGGAAACAAGATTGTTTCCATAGCAACATCAAAATTTGTATCAAGAGGTGTATTTCTTAGGGTGCAATGTGCTTGCAAAGTTCCAATTGCATTGCATTATTATTTACAGAGATATGCCGTATTTTGTGTTTTTACACCCATACTATCACACCTTATGACATCATCAGTACCTAATTTGCATAATACAAAAATCTCTGGAACTGCCTTTCAGATAAGCTTATTTTTCAATAGCTCATTTTTTCCATTTCATTGGTACTTTAAAACCCTTTGGCATGTTTCAGCATAACATTTGAAGCAGGAGACGTGTTGCAGATTAAGCTGCTACTACACATTACTTACAAACTTGGCAATTGCTATCTGGGAGTTGGAAACATGAGGTTATGCTATCATTAATACTAATTGTTTGTACTAAGTTGTGCTAGTCTGTTCTCATCGTCTTCTCCAAGAATAGATTTGAATAGAATAGATTTGAATGAATGAAAGAATGTAAGGGAAGTTTTATTAGGATTTTTTCAGCATGGAAAACTACTTATAATGGTGACAAACTTATATTCTATATATTTCAGATATTTGATGGGATTGAAAATGAATGGCCGATCTTCTTCATCTATCTCGCTCTTGATGGTAATTTATACGTATTGGATAAAATAATCAGGACCAGGTTGTTCAAAGCTGGGTTAAGATAACCCAGGGTTAAGTGCAAAATTTAAATTCAGATTTGAAAGCTTAAAAAAGCAAATTCAGTTTAATTCTTTTTGTCTACAATTTGATAATTGGGTGCTCTAAAAAGAATAGAGGAACTTATTGGCCAGGAGAAAATGCTTTTTAATTTAACCCGAGGTTAGCGCTAACCAACCTTCAAACCAGTACTCGGCCTTGGAGTGTACCCTTCATTCAGTTTACTCGGTATATCATCCAATCAAACTGTGCTATTCTGCAAAATTGAGTTCTATATTAGTTTACTGTATATAGTGTTGCATGAAAACATGTCAAGTGAAATTACATGAACACCATAAAGAGCTTTTAAAGCAGCCATATTTAGTCAATTGCAATGTACATTCAATTGTTTGCCGCAGAGTATCTTTTAGTACCATAACAGTAATGTTTTGTTACGTCTACTGTAGCTCTTTTCAAGAATGACAAAGAAACTGCAGAAAAGTACATCAAAAAACTGCAAGATGACCTGCTTTTGAATGGCGACGCTGGTAAAGTACTGTTGTAATTTTGCGTTAACTCTTGTACTTCAGTGTAACTGTTTGTTAAGTTCCTCATTTCACAATGCTCAAATAAGCAGGACAGTAGCGGATAAGCTGATCTGCAGGTGAACTCAGATATACGACGCTTGTCCCACCTCACCAAACTAATTATAGATCTTCTTTTAGTTTTCTTGATTCGAAGTTATGATGACTTTATCTGATCTTTAATTACAAAAGTAAACTGTACAGTGCACAAACAATTCTCTGAAACATGCACATCAGTGGCACCGACAGTCCGTCTTAGCGTTAGGTTTTACTTTTCGAGAGTTTAGATACTGTAAAATGACAGTACTGAAAAACGACGGAACTGGAACAACAGCCGTTGGCCATCTCACAGAAGTGTCCATCTTACCAAGGTATCCGTAAACAGAGAATTTTGGAATCGTGGACTGCACTCATACAAGTGTACATGGCATGTACTAAAACCAGGAATACAGGAACATAGGAATATAGGAAAACCACAGAACACCCCGTAACACCAGAATGTTATTTTTTATATATTTTTTTTAGAAATTTATTGGCATTTTATGGTATTTCTGGTATTCCGGGGTGTTCCAGTGTTCCATGTTTTGCGGTGTTCCGGTATTCCAGGTTTTAGTATATGCCTACATACATAGAAAAATCTCATGAAATCAGTCTGTCTATCAAAAATGATATCTTTCATTTCACTTAACATTGTTGTGACTCTTTGTTTTCTTTATTTAGGTGACTTAATTCCACATTACTACTACGTTCCAAAAATATACCTAGAAGAAGAGCGGAAAAAGCCACATTCTCAAATTCGATTACCAAGCGACGAGGATGGCGATCTTTTCCTTTGGGGGCAGTCACTCCTGGTCATAATGAATCTGTTATGTAAGTAAATAAAATGCTGTCTCTCTACGCGAGCTGAATGGCCCATTCCTCCTATGACATGCGCGTGCAGGGAATCATAGTATTTGTATTCTCTCTGGCTAAATCTCGTATGTTTTGATGAATACAACTTCCATGGTCAATCCATTGCATGTGCTTCGTGTTGAGGAAACTTGTCATTCTTCCGTACTCAACAGATATTATTCTGACGGAACCTTAAAGTGCTTCGCCAGTGTTGTGTCCCTCTGACTGGCTGTTGCTTGGTTTTGAATTTTCGCGGGAAAGTAACAACCAATTACAGACTCTGCACACATAGTCATAGTGTACGGCATCAATAGGGAGTGGGCAGAAGAAGAGAAGTATTGAGCGTACAAAGAAAAGCGTCAATTAACGCCCTCTGCTTCATAATTATTGGTTTCGTATAACCGCTATTTGTAACAGAGCAGACAAAGAGTCGCACACAAAAGCACGTTGAAGTTAGTCTTGTTGGTGTCAATTGGATTTTTATTAAGACGGAATCCGTTAGGACTTCGAGTATTTATTGGACAAAATTATGTACCAAAATTATTTACACCTTATTGCAAGCTTTTGTGTTACTACTTCAAATATATTACCAAGAGAAATCTTTTCTAACAACACCAAACATCAAAAACAAATTTCGAAGTTCCACTGAATTCCACTGAATCGCTTAAAAGATGTGAGATTTTTCCTATAGCTTGCGAGCTTTGAAATTCATTTTCTCAGGCTCTGATAAGAAATTGTTGTACCAAAATTTATTTACACCTTATTGCAAACGTTTGAGTTACTGCTTCGAATATCTTATCAAAAGAAATCTTTTCTAACAACACCAAACATGGAAAACAAATTTCGAAGTTCCACTATAATTCCACTGAATCGCTTAATTTATTACAATTTAATGGCTAAAAGAATATATATACAATGAGCCATAAGGATGGTCTGCAAAAGAGACTGGGTCCCCATGCTAGGCAGACCGCCTCATCGAAACATTACATCATAAACTAACCTAAAAGATAAAAATTCCCTAACCCCCCTTTTAAAACTCAAAAAAAAAAGACTACATTAAACTAACCTAGAAGATAAAAATTCCCTAACCCCCCTTTTAAAACTTGAAACACTTGGTGCACTGCGGGTTAAAAATGGCAGAGAATTCCACATATCCACGATACGATTAAAAAAGCTAAATTTAAAAACGTCTATTCGAGCAAACTGTTTCTTTAAAGTTAAATTGTCTATGCCCCTCAGGGGATATCGATCATAATAAGAATAAAAATCTATGAAAGCGGAAATGTCTATATTAATAAGACCATTAAGAACTTTGTAGAAAAACAAGACATCGAAAAAGAAGCGCCTATCCTCAAGAGAAAGTAAGTTCAGTTTATCCTTGCGAGTTGCATAGTCATCGTCAGATTTGAGTATAAACTTGGTTGCTCTTCGCTGGATTCTTTCAAGTTTATTTATGTTCCTTATTGTATACGGAGACCAGACGACGGTACAGTACTCCAGCTGGGACCTTACTAAGGCACAATATAGAGTTTACAAAATGGCTACACATAAGATTTTACCTATAGCTTGTGATCTTTAAAATTCATTTTCTCGGGCTCTGATAAGAAATTATTGTCGGTGTTATCACAAATTATTACTGACATCTGTTCCTTTTGTTAAGGGTAAAAAATAACGCAATATGATTTAAATTATTCTGGTACTCGAGTTTTGTCCAACGTAAATAAATATTACTCAACTTCCTGATGGATTGTTGTGTCTGAAACATTTGTAACGTTCTATTAAGTGTATGTGGATTGCATGGAAGAAAAGTCGCCGTGATAAAACATAGAAAGAACATTGTATTCACTTGAAGTGTCTATATAGGAAAGCATTTAGTTTTGCTTCTGATTTCTTTTCTCTTTTCTCAGATGACGGTCTTTTGGATGTGAATGAAATCGATCCTATTGGAAGGCACTTGTCCCACTCAGCTAAGAATCGCCTTGGTCACAGCAGCTACAGATATTCCTCATTTAGGGTAAGGGTGTTTACTCCACTTTGAATACCTTCTTAGGCATTGTCACGCATGTGAGAGAGTGAGTAGCATGCGTGACAAGCCCAAAACGTGGTCACTAAAGGCTGGTTTTCACTAGCACATGGCGGCATAAGCACGTACATAAGAAGAACAAACACACTTTTTCGTATGTTGTTCTCACTAGGAATCGCCATGACATAAGGCAAGATAAGCATAAGCATCAACACAAGAAGAACAGACAGTGTCCATTTTTCTTGTGCTTGTGCTTATGCTTACACTGATTGACGTTATGCTTATGCACTAGTGTGATCTCAGTGATTTACCCTGGGACTAATTCCATGCACCATAGATTGTCTTTGGGGATCCTTTCTTACTCGGGGCTCCCTAAGTATTTTCCCATTTTGTTAGCCAATCATTCCAGGGGAGAAGGAATGGCATAGTAGTGAGAGCACTCCCAACCCACCAATGTGGCCCGGGTTCAAGCGATTAGAATCCCAGATCTTGCGTCATACACCAGTATGTGGGTTGTTTTTGTTGTGGGTTCTCGTTTTTTTCTCCAAAGTTTTTCTCCTGGTTCTTTGTTTTGTCTCCCTCCACAAAAACCTGAACACTCCAAAATTTCAACTTTGTTGGGAATCTGAGGGGTTCAGTCGCAAGACGCAAGGCGTAATTATAAGCTCAGCGTCAGAGGTTTGAACTTCACAGTAATGGGCTCATAACCAAAACATTTTGAAGGGCAGGGGACAGAAAGATGATTTTTTAATTTAAGTTGTACTTGGTATTGAAAGAGTCAAGGAAAATAACAGTTTGATTCTTTTTAAGAGTTCACATGAGGTATCATTTTCTGTATTTGTTGTGTTTTTAACTGTTCTGTATGTATTGTTTAAGGTTGTGGATTCTGACTTGGTGGTGCAAGTTTCTTTAATTTCAGAAAGCAGAAAGTAAGAACTCTCAATGTGCCATCTTGTTATAAATTATGAAAGTTTTTTGTTTTTGTAAACGTCCCTGTAAATTGTAAACAAAAGTTATGACTATCACCCAAAAGAAGAAAATCTACAACATAGCTAACATAGCTATGTATGTAAAATATTCATATCTTTGATTTCCAGCTTACAGACTACATTGGCAACATTTGGAATTGAGACGCAGACTCCACAGCAAATTGAACCGATACAGATCTGGCCACCCTCAGAACTTGTCAAGGTAATCTTCTGGCAGCGATAGCACACTTCTCTTAATACTGTTTTTTTCCACAGTATTGAGGTAGATTAGTAGCAGGCCTCGCATATCTCACATGAACTCCACTTGCCCCAAAACAGTAACTGCCACACTACAGAACCTGTCCGTTTTGGCGGTTTGCTTACCTGTTACAGACTACGTGATTTTCTGGAGAGAATTTTTCTTTTGTTGATATATAAAAATTACTTCATGCACATGTGGCTATGTGAAACCTTGAAAGCAAGAATTCTCAAGAGTATCATCAAAATTAATGGTCTATCATGGTGCAACAAACCGCTCAAACAAGTACGCTCTGTTACAAGCTTATGAGAGCTTAGGCTCGATTTCCACCGCTCCCTCGAGTCCGGTCTTCGTTCCTCCGTCCGGTTCCTGAACAGCGGTTGGTAATCGAGCCAAACGAGAGCTTCTATTTTACATTATTATTCGACAAATTGTCACGTTGCCCATATATGGTCATCAAGCGATTGTTTTCCGTCATCTGCACTTGACAGATACCCTGCGATATACGTTAAGTAACGGTAATTCGGCCGAAGTCTCACAAAGCGCCGCATAACGTCAACTTTTCTGGCTATAAAATGCGCTTCGTTGACAAATTGTTGAATAATCGAACAATTATCCTGCTCATCAATCTTGTGGAATATCATCTGATTTTAGCCAACTCAGCCTACGGCCTCGTCGGCAAGATAATTGTTAATTACACTCAGGAACTTTTGTTGTAAGAAGTGAACGTCTTACCTTCTACCAGAAGGCTTTGCTGATCACTGCATGTAGCCGTGCAGGTTTTCCAAAGAATTGCTTGTGAGATTTGCGATGATTGAGTGTCTCAAAACCAAAACGAAAGCAACCAGTCTGGTCAAACATGGTCCAGTGAACCAATGAAAACACGAAGCAAATTCATGTTCTGATTGGTTGAGAAAGTGTAGTAGCAGACAAAAGCGAATGCGAATTAGTTTTGACACTAAAGAGAAAGAGATCAATTGATAGAAAATAAAAGATAGTTTCATTTCCCAGTAAGCCACTTTTCCAAGGAGTTTTGTTTTAAGACTATTGAAAGCCATGGGAAAATGTTCACAATCAAATGGGAGAACAAACCAAAAGCTTACCACTCCAGTACATTCTGGTCGAGAAATTCTCAACCGTTTCAATCGTAAACCGAATATTGTGAAACAAAATTAAACTAATTTTGTCAAAACTACAGTATTCAAGGTTAATTTTGTGCTCGATGCTGTTGGAACAGAACTCAGCCTTTGGTTTTCTGCTGTGCCACCTCCGCTCGTTCTGGTATCGTATTCTGTTAAATGTAACATTGCCATAACTTCGTGACAGTAACAGTATTAACAAAAATTTTAAGCTCACGATGCAACTTTTTAAAGACTCATGCCATCATCAGTTTAATGTGTTGTTCCGTTTTCCACTGTTTTAAATACGTTTACAGTTCGAGTACGTTAACAATTTGAAATTTAAAATACAGTAACAGTTACAATTCTGCGCCTGCAAGTGCATGAGTGTTAATTACAGAATAATGTGGTTTTATCAACTGGGTTGATAATGTCAATTGGCCACCGTAAAGAGATTCAAGAGCTGACGTTTCGAGCGTTAGCCCGTCGTCGGAGCGAAACTTACCCCCTCTGTTAATTACATAATCGGGTCACAAGAAGCAAAAATCATTGTTGTGTTGTAATTGCGCATTTAGTTCTGGCTTTAAGCGGCTGATGTAGATCGCTTCTTTGAGCTTAAGACAGTGTCCAGCTGAATCTACAATCTTGAAACAATCAACCGAACATTTGCGTTTACAACTAGGTGAACTTGGTGAGCTGTTTTGTTTTTCTGTAGGCTTATAAAAGACTTGGTGTCAATCGAAAACTTGAGCTGTCTGGTCGTCCATCGAGGCCAATAGGAACTCTGGGAACTAGTAAGGTAAATTTACAAATTTTGTCTTGCTCTTTATTTCCTCTTTCAGTATACTTCTACTGTAAATGTGAGAATTTGATTGGTTGAGGTACTCGAGTAATGTCAACCGTTGGTTTCGTCTGTTAATTTAGCGAGATGGAAATATGTCCTAAGATTAGTGGACCATTATGATGCAGAAATACCATAAAAGCTCAACTAAACTCCCTGTCTCTAACAAGCCCCTTCTTTGATGTTGGAGGGTACCTTGTGACAACTTATGAGTGAAGAAACCAGATAAATTTATGCATTTAATGTAATTAATAACAATAAATAATTAACTTTATTTGAGTGTCAACTGTATCTAGCAACGACATACTAATTGGGAACACTAAAGCACAAGTGAAATCAAATCAAATTGGAGTACATTAAATTAAATCAAATGTAATGTTGGTTTTTGTGGAGAGTAGTTCATGTACGTGAAAAGTGTAGTTCCCTTTATGTGCACCCTAACGTATTAATGGTTTGAAAGTCCTCTCACCCGTCTCAAATTAGTCCCACACCCCCACCTCCATAGGGTCCGCTGGACTGAGGATCGGACAGTCCAAGTTCGAACCTCGGCCGGGGTACTGCATTGTTTTCTTGGGCAAGACACTTAACTCTCACAGTGCCTCTCTTCATGGGTACCGGCGAATTTAATGTTGGGGTAACTCTGTGATGGACTTGCATCCATCCAGGGATAACTTGCGATCAGGCGTTCTATGTATTTTGGCGTCGTTGTTCGCCGAAATAAGAACGCCTGATCGCAGGTTATCCAGGAATGGATACCAGGATAAGCTTCCCCTAATGAGCGACTATAGTCTCGTACACACACTTTTTGCCACCACCATGGGTCTAGAAAAAAATGAGCTTTCCGGTACTACATGTATAACTGAGAATCGTTCAATTAGATATGGTGGAATTGTACTAACACACTAAGAAAATTCGCTGTCATCAGCTTTGTTGATAGTAAATTCGACTGCGGTTCCATCAACTATCGCACATGTCAAAGTAATAAGTGTGTAATAAGTGTCGATGTATTTAGCACTGCTGTGCTAATTGGGGACACTTTAAATACGTAAACAAATATTGTAAATGAAACAGAAAGTTGTTAAAAATCCCAAATTGCAGGAGGCAGACCAGTTGGCTATTTACAAAGCGTGGAGGAGTTGAATTCGGGGCCACCGAAAAAATCCGTTTTAGTGGCAGGGAGGAGTACTCGAACCCGGGTCCACCGGGTTACAAGTCTAGCGCCCTGACCACTAGGCCACGCTCGCCTCCTCCGTAACGCATATTGGATTAAGCGTCCATCCGAGTTTAGGTTATCTTTGTTGAGTTATTCTGCGATGTAAGAGGTTTTGTCCGTCGATAGATTTCGTTATTTCTATGCAGATCTACCGTATCTTGGGTAAGACAGTTGTGACTTATCCCAAACTTCTGGACGAGACTGATTTCTACATGGCCCTGGACATGTCTCTTCTTATCGACGAAATAAAGGTAACTGCCTCCAAACAAATGAACGTTACGTTTTTATTAAGGCAATCAACATTCTAAATGACCGTTTAAAGCACGACGCGCCTAACTGTGGCCACCCAACAAACTTTTTGACAAGTTATAATTAGCCAATCAGAGAGCACGGATTTGTTTGAGCTCTCCCGCCTCCCAGGAATCTTCAAAGCTGTTCTCACGAAACCTGTCACGCTTTTAACAAGAAGACGGGACAACTCAAACAAATTTGCGCTCTCTGATTGGCTAACTTGTCAAAAAAGTTTGGTGGGTGGCCACAGTTAGGCGCGTCGCGCTGAAACTGAATGGTTTTTTGCAACTTACTTAAAAATAATAAACCTTTCACTCATAGGCCACTTACACTCTTGTTTATGAACGAAGAAGAAAGTCACAAACTATCCTTCATTCCACAATGAAATATAGTGTCCAAACAAGAAATAAATGCTGCACGAAAAGATAACTTTACCGCTGTGTACTAGGGTGCACTCATCGTTAACGTGTGCACTCATAAATAAAATGAAAATAAATTACATTGCTTAACGAGGGTAACACTGACAGCGAGTCACATTGAACTTTAAAGTGCTACTGCGATGAAAAAAATTTCTTCTTGTTCTCTTTCGATTCCGATTTTATATTTGGCAAGAATGTACCATGCCAATTATTGCTCCTCAATTTTCGAAATAAGTCTGTTTTCTTGTTTAAACTGCAGATTCGACTTCAGTCGAGTTGCATTGAGAGAGCTGGATCGATAGAGAAAATGACGTCATATACTCACTAGTTTAATTTTTTTAGTGTGTGAACCCAGCTAATTTGGTATGCAAACAGCAACTTGCTTCTAAAAGCTCGTGGTGCATACTAATCAGCTGGGCTCACACATTGCAAAACTAAACTAGTGTGTATATGACGTCATTTTCTCTCTCGATCCAGCCCACTTAATGCAACTCGACTGAAGTCGAATCTGGTAATGGCGGACAGTTTAAACAAGAATTTGCCGTTCAAAAATGTAATGACTTATTTCGAAAATCGAGGCGCAATAATTGGCATGGTGCATTCTTTCCAAGCATAAAATCGGAATCGAGAGAGAACAAAAACAACATTTTTTCATCGTAGTACCATTTTAAGGTCCTCAAGGGAAGAGACCCCTAACGACAAAACGGTTGCTATGGACTTTTGCTTACCATCATTACCATCATATCTTGGGTCCCCTTTTTATCCTTGTTCTATCGGAGGCTACATTCACTTTTGGTAGTTGTGACCATATTTGAAAGACACGTGACCAGGACATAGAAATGCTAAAAAGCTCGCACATTTGCAGTGCTACGCGCCTTACCGTTGCCACTCGTGAAAGTTTCTGATTAAATTTTGACATCTTTTTGACAACTTTTTGCTAATTCAAAGCGAGCCAGCCAATCAGAACATGAGAATGTAAATTCCCAAGGGAGTGAATGCACTTATAATTTGACATCTCCGCCCTTGGAAATTCTCATGTTCTGATTGGCTGGCTCTCTTTGAAGTTAGCAAAAAGTTGTCAAAAAGGTGTCAAAATTTAATCAAACACTTTCTCGAGTGGCAACGGTAAAGCGCGTAGCGCTGTAACATATTTGTCGGATGAAACCAAAGCCAATGGATAAAGTGCATTCAGATGCAAAATCTATAGTATGGATTTGTTGAAATTCATAATAATAAAAATTTTATGATGCCATAGCTTTTTTCTCTAATGCAAATCTCAATTTTCTTTATTAGACAAATCTGGCTTTTGTACGAAACAACTGGAACATGAAAGGTCGACCAACCCTGTGCCTCTTGTTGAGGGAAAAGAACTTGCGGTGAGTAACAGAAAAAAGAACAAAATTATTTCCATAAAAGATTACTGCCACCAGTTAGCCTATTAAAGCCAATGAGGCAATCATTTTGTATTGCCATGTGCAATTGTCATCTTGTTGGTTTGCTTAGCTTCTGAAGAAGCAGTTTCGACAGAAAACTGTGAGATCGACGTGTGTTCAACACAGTTCAATTGTGTCGTTCTCGTCTAATCTCTTTTCAGAGGCAAGCAATTTCAGGAGACCCTTGAACTGTTGGCTTCATTTAAGAGAGGATTCTGCAGTGGAGTGAAAATAAAACTCGGAAGGCTTCAGGTGTGTGTGTGTGTGGGCAACTGGATTTTCATTAAAGTTGTTTTTTAGTCGCAAATAATTAGGGCACTTGTAAGCAGAAAGCCAACCTTGTCACCAGGGCGCTTTCCTTTCAGAATTCGGAGGGAAAAATTGCGTCGTAGGTGCGAGGTTGGCAGAAAGCAGGTTGTTATTGTAATGTCATTCTGTGGGTTGATTTTGGTGCCGACATGATCATACCATTTTTTTGAAGTGGACGTAGATGCTTTCTTTTCTTCTAGATCTTCATCAAAGTCTATATCTGTATTTTATTGTTACAGTAACTTGTCTTTTTATTTTAAACAGACCATGGTATCAACAGGAGTTATCGATCATTTGGACTTCTTGCAAGCCGACCGTGATCTCAGGTAACATTACGTTTTGGTTGCCTCTGCTAATAAATCAGTCTTTACTTATACCTCGCGTCTAACGAGGACGTTTCACGTGACACGCCTTGCACCTGGGACTAATTCGCACGTGATTAGTTCGTGCGTCTTGAGACAACTTTCTTCAAACCAGAAAAGAAAAAGATGTAAACTTAAAAGGCAAATTAATCTGAAAATTTAAAGCAGTGCCGATAAAAAATACTCACATCGGCGATGCACGTTTTCGTTTCGTAAACGGTCGATGCCATTTTTTCGACACTTAGAATTTTTTTTGGGCTATCATCGAATTTTTTTACCCACAAAAAAAGAAAAATTGTTAGTCGATGACAAGAATCGAACCCTGAACCTCTGACAAGCCAACATCCCTATTTCACCAGTACACTACCACTACACTACCAGGCCAATCCGCCAAATCCCCATAAAATTTCGTTATAAAACAAGACTTTCTTAGTATATATATTTTACTTATAGTATTGCCCCACCCAACAAATAAAGCTAACCGCAAGCACACCAGTGTGAAATTGAACAATTAAGCATTTGGTAAGTGTGTATTAGTCTATCACCAGTTTCGACCTAGTCCAGGCCTAAACTAGAGCGGATATAGCATCGTCCATTCCGAAAAGCTTGGTTACCAATTATGGCATCGACCGTTAAAAAATGGCATCGACCGTTAAAAAATGGCACCGACCGTTTACGAAACGGAAATTAGCACCGGCGATGCTACGTATGGGTTGTATGAAATACAGTTATCATAAAAGTTGTCACTTATTTTTATCGATCAAATAGTTTTTCGCGCGCGCGATTAGCCTTAACGCGTCAAGTGATGCTAGTAAAACCAAACAAGCAATATTCTGAGATTTATATTCGGACGTTTAGTTTCATCCCTAGTAAAGTGTTCGTTTGATTAGAACTGAACATTTTAAACAGAGTGAAAGTATTTTTGAATGTCCACAGAAATGTTTAGGTGTTAAATAGTTTTAGAAAAGGTCTTTAAAATTGGGCTGCTTAATTGAAAAATATTTGAAGGATAACCTCCATTTAGTGCGGAAATATCCTCGGATATTTGTCCTTAGACATTATCTGTTCCTCGAAGCTCACAGTTTTTCTCAAGCTTCTCAGAAAACTGTTCGCGTCTCGGAGCAGATAATGTCCGCGGACAAATATCCGAGTATATTTCTGCGCCAAATGTAGGCTATTGTTTTTATAACCACCCATATTTACAGACTTCCTATCGATTATAAAGAAGGCTGTCATTTTGTTTCGTAAGAAAAATCGGAACTCTTCCTCTTTTCCTCGAAGTTTCACGGATTTAATTGTTACGCTCGTTTGGGGACTGGTGCTAGTTTCGCATGCAAAACATTTATTTTTTTCAAAGCAGGCGTTCCTCCAAATACCTCCAAATACCATCTTGTGCAATCCCTTAGCAACTGCTCTTGATCTGTAGTGAGGTAACCCACCCCCTCCCTTGTTATGCGGGCCAGCCACTTACGTAAACGGCTGGCCCGCATAACGTCTTGTTTTTCTATTGTTATTTTCAGTAACCTGGATGAAACTGAGGGAGGTCTGGACCAAGCACGTGTTAAAGAAAAAGAAGTTGTAGATTCCAATCCTCCGACACCCGGTTCGTCCGAAGGGCATAGGATGAGTCGGCACATCCGCCTCAGTCGCGCCATGACATTGACTGCTGAAGATAAACAACTCCCTACAGACGAGGAGGACGCCAAGTAAGTCGAGACAGCGGACTGCTAATAAGAGATGGACTAATGTAAAATAATCTCTTCAATTGATCTCACGATTGTATAGTTTAAAATACATGTAATTTTACCCATGTATTGAACAAAACAACAAAATGTGATTCTTTTTAACATAACTGAGATACTACGTACACTTTCATTGGTTGATGGGGGTGTTTAAAATGAAAGTATGTGAACATGGTTGTGACGTTTTAGTTTCGTGCGTAATTTTAAGAAATATTTTATAATGGAGAACTCTTTCCGTGTTTACATAGCTTCATCCAACACTACGAGAGAATTCGAGACAGTTATGAACACCCGAGACACAGTCGAGAACTTGTACATCTGTCTTGAAATTCTCCCCAAACCCCTCTTGTTTAGACGAGGCTATGTAAACATGGAAAGAGTCCTCTGTTGCCCAGATATTTGAAAATTGGAGAGGAGGGGAATCGCTATTATGAAATGAATCGATCACAATACATAAGGATCTCCACCAATAGCTTTCCCGGCTTTACGTCACGACCTCTTTTCTCGGACGTTACTGTCTTTGTCACGCAAACTAAGTGGATTTACTCAAAAACCACGAACGTGGTCACACTGTAGGCCTTAATCACGAAGCCTCTTTGCCTTGTGTTATTGTCAGCGTGTTATATGCTCGATTTGTAGTTCCCGAGACCTGGTGACCAAGTCACGTGAAGCGCTCCTGGTTGAGCTAGACAACAAGCCAAACATCGACCGACAAATGTTGGTATTACAGGAACTGTTGAAACGAGAGGGAGAAGATTTCAAGACATCCGAGGGGACCATAAAGGATATGATCAGTTCCCTTTATCAAAAAGCAGCATACGACAGAAAATGGTCAGCGGTACGACGGGGAGCAGGGCTCCTGAATAAACTGGTGGACAGTCTTGCGCCCGGGATCACGACTATTCTGGTCAGCGGTAAAGTGGTAAGAGTTATTGTTTGATTGATTGTAATGGTTTGCGTTACTTTATTGTCACGTTTTACGAGGCGATTTTGCGCTGGTATTTTTTTTCTGGCAAAGAAACGTTTTATCTAGAAATTCAGTAATCTTACTAAAACTAATCTCCCTTTCTTCCGAAATGCACTGTTAAAAATGTAAATTTAAAATTCTATGGTGAATTAAATCTTCTCTTCATTACTTGCGCTTTTCCTGCCTGTTAGTGTATTGGTGTTAGAAGTGATTTTTCACTGGATGTCTCCGTCTTTCTGATGTGATCAGGTGAATGAGGCCTGGCAGAGAGCTTATGTTTAATGTTATTGTCTCAGCCTATAAAAAAGGCATAGTAGATCTCGGTTGGCATATTGGCTCTTTATTCCCTATTTGCTGCGCATAAACGAACTGGACTTCTCCTTGCGGATACCTCTATAAATAAGCTATTACCGACAGATACCAAGCTGTCTCTCTAGTGTCTGTAAAGTCTGTACTTTACCCTTACCAGGTAACAATCGGTGTATTTGGACATGAAGAGAAGGTTATTTACGAACCACTGACACCCGCAGCAATCCAGGTAAATGTTATGTCAGTGTAGTAATGAAATAAACAATTTCTTTTTACTTAAAGTGCATATGAAGCTAAGTTTTTAATGCATAGTGCTAAAGTTTAACATGTTGAAGGAAGAATCTGAAAGTTTGAGAAGAAAAGATAACATATTGACGATTTTATAAGCCTTGAAAGTTACCGCATTTTGCTCCAAAAATGTCCGGCAATTTGCGCGTTCAAAGTACCACGTGATCTCAGATTGTGACGTCAAGTTGGTTGGATCTCAGATCAAGAGAATAGGCGAGCAGTGAGAAAACTACGCCTTGAGGAGTTAGAATATTATCCCATTGTGCTAGAACGGTTAACAAACGGCTATTCGTTTCGAGACGGCTAGTTATTTGGAACGTTTTCGCGTGAGAGGTTCCTACACAGCGCTTATTCAAAACGGCCCTTTTGCAACCAAAGTGACGTCACATTAAGGATTTCAAATTACCCAGACTCCGTACACTTTTTGTTCTGAAAATCCGCATTTTAAACCCCTCAAAATCGCTCATGTCTTTATTCAGTGTAATTTTTCTACTTACAGTGGTTTTCTATTAATAAAAGGGAACTAAAAACTGCAAAGAAAAAATTCTCTTCATATGCACTTCAAATCGCACCGTGACCTCGTATTTGTTCAGGGAAGGGATCGATCCGGAGAGTTAAGCTTTGCTTATTAACATAAGTTGCGTCTGAACATTTAAGGTGCATTCAGGAATGGCACACCGTAGAATAAACACAACGATGTCAAGAATGAGTTTGGACATCACAAACCCTTAGCTTACTCAAAACGACATCAGATACATAGTTTCAGTGAAGAAAATACAGAAAGTTACTTTAGTTTCATATACTAACCGATCATCAAGACTGTAGTATGAATACCGGTTGGTTATTGAAGCTTGAGTGGCTTGTATATTAAAAAATTATATTGTATATTAAAACTCTATCCTAAATTTTGTATGTTAGCAATAGAGGACTTTTCCGTGTTTACATAGCCTCATCTAAACACGAGCGGGTTGGGAGAATTCGAGACGGTTGTGCAAACCCGAGACGCAGTTGAAGCAGCATGCATGTATATTTTGTTTATTTGGTGTCTTTTTGTTTGCAATTCACAAACATCACTTACATTTATTTACTACTTAGATTAATTACACTACTCACTACATACCAATCTACATTACTCTATAACAATACGGTACTACCACTAATTACACTAGTTGCACACAAAATTTACTCTTTCCTTTTTAACACTAAACTACACAATGACACATACCGACCATGCCGATGCCCAGTTAATTCCCTTAAATAAGTACTTATGAAGAAGAATATGTGACCTAAATTTATGCAAAGGTCTTTAATGTCTTGAGTTAATTAGAAGTTTCTTAAAAACTCTACTAGCTACAGAGGCGCTATCCTTTGGAACGCTGTCTCGACTTATTTTACGGGCCAGTTTACTGATTGTTATCGTTAAGTCAAGAAGGATTTTTATTTTAAGGAACTTGATTTTAGCGCCCAGTCGGTCCAGTCGCTGCCAAGGCAATACCGAGATTTTAAATGCTTCTAAATATTTTATGTCTTATTTCTGTAGCTAATTTATTTAGATATAAATACGAGAACCTATTTAAATATTTCTCTTTTTAGAAATTGAACATTCATGTATTCTTTTACTTTTTACCATGGTAGTTTTGTAAGTAATTTTTATCCCTATTTTAGCATTGTCCTATATTGTAACTATTTTCACACGACCCCACAAGCTCTAAACTTTAAAACTTATCGTGTCTAAGTAAAGGAGATGATGATGATGACGATGACGATGATGATGATGATGATGATGAGAAGGTTATTTGTCGTGAGTGACTTTTAGGCGGAATTGTATGGTACTTAAGCATGTTTGTTTTATTTTCCTGTTTCTTTCTTTACACAGAAAATCCTTTATTCTTTCTGCAGTCCTCATGACGTCAGAGAAGCAGTACTTCAACAAGAGGTCAGTGGCCAATAAAAATTCTCGTTCCTAATATAGGGCCCATTCCTTTACACCTTAAATTGAAGGATGTTAAATCTAAATGATCTAAAAAAAGTCAACGAACTGACGTCTGTTGTTTTCCCTTCGTTTTAATTGCAGATGGTTCTTTATTTAGCTGCGTTTGTGGCAACCATGCCGAAAGTCTTTGAAGGAATGTTGAAAATAAGGATAGGGTACGTTTCGTTATGTAACAATATTGTCGATTTACGTACAAGTGTTGCTATTAGCTGTTTGATTGGCTGAGGGGTCAAGATTGTTTCAATGCATATTAGGAAAGTTTGTCACAGTAGAAATAACTCACTCAAGCATAGCATCCAAGTTCTGTCATTTTCAGATGGATTATCGAAGCCATGAAACAAAGATTAGCTAGCAGAGGTCTCGGGGTAAGTCAAATGCAAGATGCACTTTTCAGGGGCCTGTTTACGTGAAGAAGATAATAAAAAAGCTGACATTTTGAGCGTTAGCCCTTCGGCGGAGCGTTCGGATTCGTTAGCCCTTCCAACGAAGGGCTAACGCTCAAAACGTCAGCTTTCGAATCTCTTTACGGTGGCCATTTCACATTATCAATCCAGTTGATAAAACCAAATTATCTCGTTATACTTCCCACCGACGTAGCACCACAGTAGCACCCCTCTACGTGAAGAAGAGTTGTCTCTTAAGGGGGGAGAACCCTAATTACAAAACGGTTGCTATAGATTGTTTTCATGTGACGTCATCAAATCCAAAGAGCCACCAAACAGGCATAAGAGGTGCTAAACTTATATCTGTGTACAACTTTTCAGCTCAACAGCGTCCTTCGTTTGGAAACCAGCGCGATTTGAATTTCAGAGTTAGACCCGGTTCAAAGTGCAAATAAGAAAAATCTATTGTTTTCCCTTATTTGCATTAGATTCGCTACATGTAAAGTTGAACCGGGCCTTATTGCGCTGCGTGACATACAATTACGATCATGTCTGTCGAAAAACGCACACTTATTTCGCAAGATTTAGCCATTTTGAGACTCGCTAGTACAATTCAAGTAACGTCATGAGATTATCAACAACCGCAGTTGGAGATCACCTGATAGACACAGGGCACTCGCTGGAAAATCACTTCTCCGATACTAGAGAAGAAGACACTTGCAAAAGAAGAATACGAGAAGCCATTGAAATTGCATGCCGGGCCCCCACTTTAAACAAGGATGAGGGATATGAACTCCCGGCGATCTCGTTTTGTCACGTGACAAAGCGCCTCCCGTCACTTGAAAAAGGTTCCTAGAGGGAATCGAAAGCTTGTAGTAGTTAACAATGTAAAAGGATCCTGCAGAAAGAAACTTTTTCTTTTTTTATAATTGTTTTATTATCCGACAAATTGTCCATGAGTGAGCAAGATAATTGTTGTAGTATAAGACAAATTGTCAGCGAAATATATTTTAAAGTTAAAAATACCAACAATCATGCAGCGAAGGATATGACGGATGGCAGAGAATAGTGACGTTTAGGCCATCTATGGACATGCCACCGTAATAAGTGCATGTTAGCTACAAAGCGGAACTAAAAGGTAAGGTAGAGTCTCGTGCCTAGTGGCCCATACTCCCGGAGCTGTAGCATTAAGCAGCTAGGAATATTTCTTCTCCCCCCTGGATGGGATGCTAGTCCATCGCAGGGTTACCCGCAGCATTATTTCGCCGGTACACCTGGGTAGAGAGAGGCACTGTGAGAGTAGTGTCTTGCCCAAGGCCAGGGCTCGAACCCGGACCGTCCGATCCAGAGTCCAGTGTTCTACTAACCATTAGGCCGCCACGTCTCCCACCTAAAACAAGGCGTAATTATGAGCCGGAGCCATGTGAATTTGTAGCCTACAGAATAAGTTATTTATCTTTGGTTTTCCAGTCTTTGTACGCTCAATCTCCAAGCGATGTGAAGCAGCTCCTGAAGATTGTACTCACTTCCAAAGGCAAACTACACGGACAAGATATTGCGCCAAGGTTCGTTTCTGTGTCGTGTTTTAGGTGTTTACTGCCCGTGCGTCGGAGAATGATGGACTGAGAAGGATATATATAGTTTCCAATGTGCTTGTCTGTTGTAGGACGCCATTGCAAAACAGGCAGTTGGATGGTGCAGTTCACAGAGTGCCTCCAGGGTTTTACGACAAAGGTATGCTATATGGTCATTACCATGAAAGGGCTATATTTAGTTGAAAATTCTCGTCATGTAATCACAAGTACCTTTTAAAGCCCGCGCCTGCGAAGATAAGAGTTGGCTCTCGTGAGAGATTGGTCAACTCTAATCGACTATTACCAACTCGGGCCAAACGAGTGAACGAGTGAAAACTCTTATCAACCAATGAAAAAAGAATGGGAACGTTCAAACTCGGTGGGAGTGCATGAGAGTTTCAAGCCAAACGGGAGTGAGGGTTTGAAGTCAGTTTGAACTTTAATCTTTGTTTGCCTCTGATATCTTTTCGCTTCCAACTGGGCTGAAAGTTCCTTTCCGCGCGCCGCTATTTTGGATTTTATGACATCAGTGCGTTGTCCCATTCTTTCATACAAAAGAACACGTCATTAATAACAAGGTCAGCGCAATGACGTCATAAAATCAAACATGGCGGCCCGCAGGTCGACATAACTTTGTGAAAAGTTATGTCTCCCTTGTCCAGTAAAATTTGTAATTTAGACAATAAATTAGACTACTTTAGACTACTTAAAGTCAACTTGTTTCAAGAGCCGAGGTTCCCTTTAACTTGGTCCACAAGAAACCGAAACATTACTTCTGTAACAGGAACTCCTACAAAATCCGGACACTCGCTTCTGCCCCTTGAGTGTTAAAGAGGTTTGTATGTAATTGCGTCGTTAGGTTGAGGTAATTCATCACACATCTGTGTATTTCTGATTTTTTTTTTTGTTTTGTTTTCCTTTAGTGTGGGGAATATTGTACCGTGCTCCTGAAGGAATTAAAGTGTCCAAGCACAATGTCTTATCACAGGTGAGTGACAAACTTGGAATCATCTTTACATCCTTATTTATTTTAGCACCGAAAAGAATCACAATTCTTTAAGAACACGAGAGAAAGTGTTTTATCATTTTATCATTATTGATGATTTGAGAGAAAGAATTAAGTGCCTGCATTGACCAGTGTTTGTTAGTATTTTAGAGGCGACAACGCTGTTTTCCCTCTTTTTGTCGCTGTGATCTGTCGCACAAATTCAAACTGATTTAAATTTATACGACAGGTCGCAGAGACAAAATTCTCGGCAAAAATGCAACGGACACAGAGGCGACATGTCGCCTCGTGTATTCCGATCTTCAAGGCACAGTGTTACAAGTTATTTGAACTTTGACAACATGTTGGATGCATGTTGGTTGTCACTCGCTGTGTAATGAATTTCTTACAGCTTCCCACAATATCAGAGATGACACATCGTGAAAGGAACTTTCAACTCAAGGTTGAAGAACTGTTAAGTGACATTTCCAACCCGGAATACAGGCAGACAGTTGTTGAGGTATTTTGTTGCAATGCTTTGTGACAAGAATATTTCATCACAATTTACAAATGGCGTGTGCAGTAAACTCTCTAAGACGAACACCATCGGGGCATGCTACATATGTCCGACTTAAGGAGGTGTCCGGCTTAGAGGTGTCCGGCTTAGAGAGGTGTCCGGCTTAGAGGTGCCTGGCTTAGAGGTGTCCTGCTTAGAGGTGTCCAGCTTAGAGAGGTGTCCAGCTTAGAGGTGTCTGGCTTAAAGAGGGTGGGAGGGATATGGTTACATTGTGCGTAATTTACAAATGGTGTATGCAGTAAACTCTCTAAGACGAACACCATCGGGCTTGCTTCATATGTCCGACTTGAGGAGGTGTCCAGCTTAGAGGGGTGTCCTGCTTGGAGAGGTGTCCGGCTTAGAGGGGTGTCCTGCTTAGAGAGGTGTCCGGCTTAGAGGGGTGTCCTGCTTAGAGAGGTGTCCAGCTTAGAGGGGTGTCCTGCTTAGAGAGGTGTCCGACTTAGAGGTGTCTGGCTTAGAGGTGGCCTGCTTAGAGGTGTCCAGCTTAGAGAGGTGTCCAGCTTAGAGGTGTCTGGCTTAAAGAGGGTGGGGGTTGAGAGGGATATGGTTACATTGCGCGTACCTCAAGAAAACTCCTGGCTACGCCCCTGGAGATCTTTTGTTAACAGTCGTCCGCATTTATTTTTTGCTCAGCTTTTGGTTGTTCTTGCAACAATTCTTGAAAGAAATCCCGAAGTGGAGCTGAGTCAGTGCATTGACTTAGATGAGGTAAGATTTTGTTTACTTAAACCTTGGGTCAGTTGTTAACCAAACCGTACTTCAACTTGGATTTGTTTAACTGTATCGACAGGCGATGTAGCAGCTGTCGTAAGGTCTCCCATGAATACAACAACAACAACATTATTTAGTGTACTCTGGTGTAGTCACTTTATTAAAGGAGGCCTTTCCTTGTAAAAAAGGGTGGGGTGGGTGGGGAGTAATTTCTCATCTAATCTCTTAGAGGAAATCTGAACGATGTTCTCACAATTTACAAATCAATCATTCGGGCAACAACATGGAGGCCAGAGAGAGATAGTTCGCAGCTCTCTAGAACCTCTAATTTCATTGGATCTTAGTAGCCCGCAGCTCTATTGTTTTAAGGCGAGGGTCCATCGTTGCCATTGTTTGTTTATCATTTTTTTCAGCCAAAACTGTGGGACCTTGTAAAGAGCTGCGTACCGCCCCGCCAAAGAGAGCTTTCAATTATGGTCGTTACAAGAATAGGTACTCCAAACTCAGGTACCCGCGGGTAGGCTGGAACACAATATGTTCGGACTGGTTTCGTATTTACTCGGTCGACTCGCGATCGGCATATCCACCTTTAACAATAATTATTCTGATGTTTTCACATGGGGGCCAACTAGGAAGCCGAATGGTTTTTTTGGCCACCATACTCAAGCACTTTTACTTAATACAATAGAAACATCGCCAGCAATTACAAATGTTTGTAATTAAATTAAGTAACTACGTCAAGAGGAAATAAACTGAATTTGAATTTGAATAAGCTTCCGATTACGAGTCAACCGAGTAAATACCAGACCAGTCCGACCATAGTAGGTTCCAGCCCCCCAAAGGGTACCTGATTTTTGGGTATCCATTCTAGTCAACCGTTCAATAATGTTCCTTTTTATAGTATTAGGGTGGCAACAGTGAAATGGCAGGTGAGCTTTCGCACGAAAACATGATATCTTCACACGTGAAGATAACATGTTGTATTTTTCGCAGCGAAAGTGGAAATGTTCTGGACTTTCATTGAACATTTCATGGCCGCTTGGAGATACGAATTTTTTTTTTTCGTGTTGAAACATATTTATTTGTTCGCTGCGCTCACTCGTGAAATATCGTCCAACACTCGAAGATCTCCACGCGGCCATGTAATATTCGCTATATTTTTAAGCTGCTGAACGCCCCGCCGCGCAGTTTGAAATATAAACTTGCTTAGTGTTCAACAGCTGAAACATGTTAAATTTTGTAATGTTTCACCGCCATTTCTCCGCCCTTTTGTAGCTTGTGGACGAAGCTATCGAACTGTTTGCTAGTGACTTGGAGTCCGGAGATATTCAGGTACAAACATTTGACAATTGTATTTGCTCATTTACAATACTGACTCCGAATTGTTTTGTTTTGTGTAGAGTGCAAGAGATCAGTTCTACAACACACCACGTGACGGCAAGGGAGGCACCACGACTTACCTGGCAAGGGCCGTGGTCAGCAGGCTCCTAAAAGGAAGCGCATGCGTTTCATCTAACTGTTACGTCAGCTGAGGAGGTTTTTTTTCTGGGACCTGATTTTACGTAAGGAAATCAGAATGACGTAACTGCCAGAGGCGAAGTCAAAGTAAATGTTCTCCGTGGGCGAACAGAAAGATGACAAAAACGCATAGTACTAATATTTCCCACAATAAATCTCGCTCATTTTTCAGCCTGGGCTTGGGCAGTGATGATGTTTTCAACGAGGCACAATTATGACCACTAAAAGGGTTCAGTGGAGCTGAAATTTAAACCCGGGCTGAAATTGAAAAAAATTCCAGGCAGCCTCTTTTGTCACTGAAATTTCAGCGCGGCTGAAATTCGCCATAGAATCGGGCGTTTATACTTTGGCACTCTTGTGCGCATATGCGGCGATTCTCTTTCTGGTTGGAAGGAACACGTTTTCAAGTTGGTTTCTTTGATGAAAATCCTTTTTCATCGATCTTGTGGGGTTTGTATTTCGAAAGCACATGAAAAAAAATCCCTGCACTCTATAATGAAGAACCTGTGGTGCCTCACGGCGGCGCCGATTTCCGTTTCGAAAACGGTCGATGCCAAAATTGGTAACAAGCTTTTTGGAATGGGCGATGCTATATCTGCTCTAGTTTAGGCCTGGACTAGGTTGAAACTGGTTATAATTTGGTGACAGACTAATACACACTTGCCAAATGCTTAATTGTTCAATTTCACACTGGTTTGCTTGCGGTTCGCTTTATTTGTTGGGTAGGGCAATACCATAAGTAAACTAGACTAAGAAAGTTATCTTTTATAATTAAATTTTGTGGGGATTTGGCAGATCAACCTGGTAGTGTAGTGATGAGATAGGGATGTTGGCCATTTTCGTCCCCAGAGCCACTTGTCCCTCTTAGCTGGCTGGGCCTGTGGACGAGGAACAAGTGGTTCTGGGGATACATTTGATTCGCTAAAAACAAACAAAGGGAGTCCAATCACATCAGCCGTTTTAAAGTCCATTTGTCGTTAGCACGTTTAAAACGGTAGATGTGATTTGACGCCCTTTGTTACATTGTAGCCAATCGAATCATGTGTCCCCAGAGCCACTTGTTCCTCTTGCACAGGCCCAGCCGGCTAAGAGGGACAAGCGGCTCTGGGGACAAGAATGGGATGTTGGCATGTTAGAGGTTCAGGGTTCGATTCTGATCACTGACGAACAATTTTTCTTTCCTTTTTGTGGGAAAAAATGCTATGCCACGGTGGCGCACGGAGTGCTGAATCTTGCGGCTTTTATCGAAATGTTCGGTGTCAATCAGTACTTGCCTATTGGCCTCTTCAAGGTCCTAAAGCACGTTTCGCCATGTCCAAGAGCACCAAAGGTGCACGGTTGGTGGGGTGGATATGATTAAAAAAAACGTTTCTTGCTAGTGGCTTGCCAATCGTGTGTATCCTAATGTTCCTCCACACTAAGCCGGCTAAATTTGAAAACGCAACTTTTCTCTTCGGGTTGGCCTTCCGTCCATAGTGAACCAATGACATTTTTGGTTCCTAGAGGTAGGCGGTGACCCAATTATGGTGGCTCGGGTGACTGTGTGCACATGCTCGAGTGACTAAGCTTTCTGGTGAGGCGAAAACGCCGTTTTAACATTATCCGGACGTAGCGAACAAACACATTCCAAATCTAAAACAACCAAAAATATAAATAGCAAGAGACGCAATTTTATTTTCGAAGTAAAGGTGTAAACTTTACAGTAAATACAAAATAAAGAAATTTAATTAAATGGTAGTCATTAGTTGTCATTTCTCGATCACCTGAAGAAAGGGAAATATAGCAACAATTGCGTCAATCAAAGCTTGACTCTTCAGTTACATATTTCTGTTAGTGTAGCACTGTTTCACAATAGCAACACACTCAACTATTATCCTGCGAAGCTATGTTGTACAACCTCCAAATGTTTAGCAAGTTAGCCGTTCGAAGCATTGTTGGGGCCGTCACGTAATGTAGTGGGGAACTGAAGGCGTCGCATAGAGAAACCGACGTTTTCTCGAGGCAGTGGAAAAGAACAGCACGCCAGACTGCAACGTCAACATTCTCGTCCCCCTGTGCACGAGGAACAAGTGGCTCTGGGGGCACACGATTTGATTCGCTGAAATCAAACAAAGGGAGTCCAATCACATCAGCCGTTTTAAAATCCTTTATCGTTAGCGCGTTTAAAACGGCTCATAGTAGTAATCACAGATTAGACTCCTAATCTTTGATTACTACTAGTATTATACTAGTATTATACTAGTAGTAATCAAAGTTTAGGAGTGCGCTCGACGATTTCGATTTACTTGGCTTCATTTTGATTTGGTTTCCAGAAATTCAAGCTTTCTTTACATGTATTAATACTGAAATCAACATTTTAAATATCAGTATGAAACTCTTAACATACTGTAGTTGATGAACATGATTTTTCCGATTTATTCATAGATACAATGTTTGGAGTTTTTTGCATTGCGTGACACCGCTATTCACAAATAGCAAAGTGGCAGTCAGTGTTTCGAAAACCGCAGACTGTGTATGTCGCCCCCCAAAAAATGTAAACAAATTAACGCAGCAAACGCACATGCGAGCTAAAATGCAAACATAAAATTTACGATTACAAAGACTGTCACGGCACCGATCGAAATCTGCTGTTATATATTCGCACCAGGAGTTGTACAATCTTCGCTACAAGGTTCTTGGATAACTAAGGCTGATTTGAATAGTAGAGCGTCACAACTCTGTTCCCGGACAGAAGTTGAATCTCCAATGAAAAGCAGCTGACTTTTAGAATGTGATGTGTTGCTTGGGCGAATTGCAGCATCTGTTTCCTAGAAAACACACCAGCAGTAGGCAGGTTTCTGATGTTCTGAAAAGTAGCTTCAGTAATCTTTGCCAGTGATAGCCCAAATAAATAAATACAACTGCGAAAAAAGTTAGACAAAATCGAAAAATACTCGGAGGGACTCGAAAACAACGTTTACAACGCAACTTACCTGAGAACACTCCGAACAAAAAAAGAGCACAGTCCAGAATTCGACAACAATTCGCAGAAGCATAGTCTACAATTCGACAACAATCCGCAAAAGCGCAGTCAAGAATTCGACAATCCACCAAGACGCGATGCAAGAAAGTAGTAAGGGGCGGCGGTTTAAGACTCAACCAATCAGAAGCCAGGGTTTGGTAACTGTAATTCGCCATTTTGTTTTTTTCGTCCCGCAAATAAAAATCACGCAAAATTTTAAAAACAAAGATTGTATTCTCAATCAAATCCCTTCTTTTATAATTAATCAGAATGTCGTGCGCTTTGATATGTTAATCGATGGTGTACCCCCATGTCATATTTCGACATGTTAATGCATGGATACCTCCCACCCCAGGAAGTGTTTTCAGAAGTATTCGTATGGTTTATTCTTGTTGATTCCTAGGAAAGTCAAGGATTTGATTTTTTTTCTAATTCTCGAATCGTATTACGCCTGCAATCGTTATTTTAAACATTTTTACGCTGCTCTTAATCAAATTGTCGTTTGTTCCCATGTTATTCAAAATGCCGCGCGCTTTGAAAGCGTTAATGAATAGGTGTACCCTCTGTCCCATGTCGGCATGTTAATGAATGGAATACCGCCTATCCCTTGAAGTATAATTTGGTTTTATCAACTGGGTTGATAATGTCAATTGGCCACCGTAAAGAGATTCAAGAGCTGACGTTTCGAGCGTTAGCGTTTCGTCGCTCCGACGAAGGGCTAACGCTCGAAACGTCAGCTCTTGAATCTCTTTACGGTGGCCAATTGACATTATCAACCCAGTTGATAAAACCAAATTATATTGTTATACTTCCCACCGACGCAGCACAACGGTTTCTTTAGAAACTTACCCCCTCTATCCCTTGAAGTGTTTTCAGAGGTATTCGTATTTGCAAGAGTTTAAAAGGAAGGGAATCGTTTTTCTTACTTATTGAATCGTTTTACGCAGCGCTTAATCAAATTGTTGTATGCTTTGATGTTCCCATGTTATTCAAAATGCCGCGCACTTTGATATGCTAATGATGAGCTGTACCCCCTTCCCCATATTGCCACGTTGTTTTCTTGAACATGTTAAAAGACTCATTAAGCATCCTATTCAAGCATGTGGTAATTAACTGATATACAATCGTTGTCTGTGCGAGAAACTGCGCCTAATACGCCCATACGTAAATTGTTGGTCAGCGTCAACTCGTGTATCGATCATGAACTGAAGCCAACAGACATTCCTTGCTCGCTGGGAACGAGTTCCTTTTCCTTGGCTGTTACAAACATTTGCTTCAAATGGATTAAAAATAAATAATGGATGCGCAAAACGAGATATTTTATTCAATGCTTTTTATTGATTGACATTCGACATTCGCTCAAGTACACAATCGTTCTGTTAAACAATCAATGACATCGTAACAAGAGCTTCATGAGGCAACCATCGTTTTCTTTTCAAAGGGCTTATTCTCATCTCGGTTCACATCTAAGTGGCGTGGTACTCTACCGGTCTCATATCCACATTTTCTTAGTCCGGCGGCGGCAGTGGCGGTGTTGGTGGTGGAACTGACACCACCGCCACCACTGCCACCGCCACTTCCGCCGTCACCACCACCACCGCCATCGCCACTGCCACTGCCACCGCCGCCACCACCGCAACGCCACCACCAGGGACTAAGTCGTAGCGACTAGTCCCCTCGGGTGTGCCGACCTTAATATAGGACTGACACAATACATGAACATGCAGGTCAGTTTGCTAGGGAGTTATTTTAACATAATTACCCGTGCAGTGCAAGCGTTATATTTGTTTATAAGTTTCTAGTCATATCCTTTATTCTATTTTTTGTTGTTGTTGTTGTTGTTTTCAGCTTTAATATTGTGCAATCCATAGTCCCATGTCTAAACGCCAATCCAAAATTACTTAGGGATAATTTCGGTGTCAGAAAGAGCAAAAATGGGGATCATTTTGGGGTCGGGATCATTTCAGTGGTCGTACAGGTCTGGAAAACGGTTGATCATTTCAGGGGGGATCCAGGATTTTTTACATGGGGTGCACTACTAAGGAACGATGTAACAGCTGTAAACAAATTTTAAAAGCGAACAAAGAAGAAGGCTTATTACTAGGCAATAAGAATACATAGCAAATGATACAGTCAATGCTGCAAATGTGTCATCATACAAATATTGTTGTATGGTAGGCGAGTATGGCGAGGCATAATAGTCAAGTAGCCGGTGGCATAATAGTCAAGTAGCCGGTGGCATAATAGTCAAGTAGCCGGTCGCATAATAGTCAAGTAGCCGGTGAAACTCCGGGAGTCGCCGCCTTGTTTTGAAACCCCGGCTCTGACGAATAAAAGGGCTAATACTCAATAATTCAGTGCCAAACTGCCATTTTTTACGGCGTTTAACATAATTCTTTAATTTTGTCACGTTTTAATTCAACACCAATAAACCAGTTGTTTTCTTACTAGTTATATTAGAAAGCTGCAGGTCATCTCTGGGTGGGGGGTGTCAATAAAGGGAGCACGTGTCCATTATCGTCATATAGGCCCCCTTGAATTCATAAAGAGCGTTTCAAAATTTAGTAAATTGCTGAAAGAGGGAGGGAAAGGGAGTACTTCAGGGTGGGGGGAGGGGGTAAGATTGAGAAACAGTTTCTTTCTTCTGTATGTGCTTGATACTCGTGGATTAATAGGCCCATAACACTCAAAAATATAAACAATCACAGACGTAATTTTATTTTCTAAGTAATGGACCTGTACAGTAGATACAAAATAAAGCAATTTAAATGTTGTCAATTGTTCATTTATTGTCTGTCCCTGATTCTCGTTTCGTCTCAAAGTCAATCACCTGAAGAAAGGAAAACAAAACAACAATCTCGTAAACTAAAGATGAAGCTCTTTCCTTCCGGATTACTGAACAAATCATGTTCTTGGAACAACCACAAGAATGATGCTACTATGAAACTATGCTATACAACGTTCAGTGTAGCACTCTCAGACAGATGCTTAGGAAGGGGGGGGGGCGGCTAGAAGCATTATTGGGGTAGCAGGGAAAGGAGTCGCCGGCGTAAGGAAACGTCCGGAAAAAAGGGTGCACAATTTATAATTCATTTTTACCTGCTGAACATTACTCTTCGCTAATCTTTTCATCTCGTCATTTAAACCATGGGAAGAGCGCAGATCCTGCGAAAAATATAGAGAACAAGGCTTGTGTCAAGAGCGAAATCCCATCCTCCAATAATGGATGGGGAACTTTTAAACAAAACAATGTCTTCTTCAACTTGTAGTCAACTCGCTAAATAATCAGCAACAATTTAGAATTGATATACTGTAGGCAATACAGAGTGCAGCAAACCTCACCTTCAGGAAACTTTTACACAGAGAGTACAGTCTTTCAGTGCATGAATTGTAGGATGGATGTTTGGAGTCAATTCCACTATCTTCAAGCGTTTTCTGTACAACTTGACGGAGGCGCTGAAACGTAATCAATTTGGCCCAGCATGTTTCCTACTCAGTAAAGAATCCTACATATGGAAATCAACATCATCCTCATGCCATATTCAGTGGACACTCTTTGATGCTCAACAATGGGAAGAGTCATTTGTAAAAGGAAAAGCTATGAAAAAAGGTAAGCTTCATACCAAAAAAGAGGGCTTTCGCAGAATAAACATAATGAAACAACATGTTACGCATGATTGAAGACTTAGTTTAACGTCTGACTCATTCTGTCACTTACTCGCTTGTGCCTCTCTGATCGAGTTTCCTTGTTTTTGTCGTCGTTTTCCTGGCTAACTTTACTTTCTACAATGAAAGAAGCGACCAATAAATCCATACGTATTAGTGAACAGCCTGCCAATCTAACACTGCCGCGGATGTTTCACTTGAAAAGCTGGCGATTGCGTCTCCCCCACCCACGATGGAAGGGATGTAGACAACTTTTCGTTTTCACGCATGAATGACAGCCGATTCGTGGCCGGAGTTGTCAGTTCAAAAGAACGTCTTGGGTTCAAATTAAACTTTTTTTCTTTTGCATCACAGACTGAAAGATTGGATATTCAGCATACTTTCTAAAAAATGCGAGAAATATCGGCTATTTTGGAGAGCTCTTTGAAGTATTTGCTTTCCATCATTGACTCTCAGTTAACAGACCAATGGAACGTATGGCTTCCAAAACAACAACAAAAATTAGCCCCGGGTTTGATTTCTACGTTTATTGTTACTTCTTAAAACACAATTTCACACCCATAGAAACCTTCTTAGATTATTTTCCATATACAAATTCCCTTATAGTATGCTTTGGTACCCTGGTATTATTCTTGATTTCTAAACTGGAATCATTTTCCCCTTGAGATTACATTGTGCAATTATTTGCAAAGTTTAAAGATCAATAAACACACACACAGCTCTCAACATAAAAAAAACTTCAATGTTTGGCAGCAGCTGCTTGGGAATTACCAGTTGGTCGAAAAGTTTAAAAATATATTTTTATAAGGGATAGTGAGAAGTTTAAAAATAAATATAACAAACCTTTCGCTTCCGGCTCCTCTCGCTTTCTTTTGGTAACAACGGATGGTTCGAATGCCACGGGCGATTTCCTATTCAAGGTCCTTCAGAACATTATCCACAACAACAACAACATTTTTATTTAAACACAGGTTTCATACCCTAAACTAGCTTTTGTTTCCGTTCCAGAAGCAATTGGAAAATCAGCAAAATATTGGACTGATTGAATGTTAATTGATGACCATCTTTTTTGTTTTTGCCAATGTTGAAAACGTACGTTATATTGCCAAACGGAACAATTTATTTGTTATGGCTTTGGAGGCCTCTATTCCTGGACAAAACTGTCGAGACAATAAGCCAATAATCTGTGAACCACAGCTCAATATTTTCAAATTCTCCTCGCCCATTACAATGTTGCCAACATTCAGTTGTTGTGTTGTGAAAACAAAACCAGATGAATTGTAAACCTTGTGAAACAACAACATGCAAGGGCAACATTGAAAAAGCGGTCAGATTCACTTGCCTTGACTAGTTCCGTTCAGGATTGTCGCTTTCTCTCCTAGCGACTCAGTGCACTCTCAGAAGCACTTGTTATCTAATCTCGCCACTCAAGACGACTGCTATCTTACCTTCCTATCAAACAAGTTGGTTTCCTTCCCTTTTCCACAGTTCCTGTTTTGGTCAAAGGTATACTGAGCCTCATTAAACTTTGTCTCTTGTCAATTTTCGCCATCTTTGACACAGGTCGAGTGGCCGATGGCTTGTGGTTCCTTTGTACGTATGATGATAAGGTCTCGAGCTTTACATGTGAAGATTGGAGATGTGCAAGTTGTGAATCTTTAGAAACAGCTTCACGAGAATCAAGGCAGTATCTGTACAAGCAGTGATATTAGAGACCATTACATATAGGGATTCAATATGATTCAATACGTGTAGTTGGGTTAAGGTTGCCCTACATATCGAGGCAATTTTAAAGGTCATATTTAATAGCGTAGCCTCCAGTTTCTAGAGATATAACATTCGACTACTCCGAATAACAAAGCAATTTTCAAATGAGCGCCGTAAAACTAAAACAAAAGTTATCACTTTAGCTGCGTCGGTGGGAAGCACAACAATATAATTTGGTTTTATCAACTGGGTTAATAATATGAATTGGCCATCGTAAAGAGATTCGAGAGCTGACGTTTCGAGCGTTAGCCCTTCGTCGGAGCGAATCAAGGAATTGTGGGCCGTGTGTGGTTTACTATACAGAAAGATGGAGCTTCGCTATTGGTTGGTGCCTGGTAACGTGAAAACAACGGAATAAATTAGTTGAATGAAAAGCGTTCGTTGATACCGTGAGGATTAAGGCCTGGTTCACACTTGCGACATAAGGCCGACATAACGACATAACGAAGAGGTCACGCAAATGCAAAAAATACCTTACACTTATGTTTTGTGTCACCAGTGTGAACAACACAACATAACGACACAGCAGGAACATAATGACATAAAGCTACATGAACATAACGACATAAGGAAAAGATTGATCTTTTCTTTATGTCGTTATGTCCATGTCGTTATGTCGTTATGTCGCTAGTGTGAACCAGGCTTAAGAGTGCCGATTTGAAAAATAAATTTTTGTTCTAGAGTTTTGCGGCTTTCCGTGCTTCCTATTTTATTCGTGCTTCCCAATTTATTTTTCAAATCGGCACTCTTAATCCTCACGGTATCAACGAACGCTTTTCACTGTGGCCAATTCACATTATCAACCCAGTTGATAAAACCAAATTATATTTACATAGCAGTTACACTATCCAATCAGAGTAAAGTTCGTAATTGGTGTAGTGTATTGAGGACAGCGGTTGCATATGTAAGAATATACATCCGGGACAGAGAGAGCGGGGGAAAATAGAGTGTTGGAGCGTGTACTGTGTGTACTCCATTAAACCGTATGTTTTAAGCCTTTGTGGCTGTCTTTGTGGCTTAACAACACTACAAATTGGCGACGAGGATGTCGAATTCAGTGGAGAGAGCATTGCCGCCTCTAGATTTAACAGGATCTTCCTCTCAGGTCGCCGGGCGGGCATGGAAGTGCAGGATATTTACGAGGATCTCCCAGACCCTGGACCGGTGAATGCGGACGAGGATAATGAATATATTGTGTGTCTGCGAAAACTGGATGCTCATTTTCGAGCGGAGGACAATGTGCCGTACGAGCGACATGTTTTTCCTCAACTTGGGGAGGGGAGACCGCTGACAAGTTCATGGTTCGTTTACGTAAACAAGCTCGTCATTGCAATTTTGGAGGGGCTTTGGAGGAAAATTTGCGAGACCAATTGATCGAAAAGTTGCCTGATGTTGAGCTAAAGAAGAAATTACTTGAGGTCAATAATATTACTCTGGATGCTGCAATGGATAAAGTTCGAAAGTGGGAAGCCTCGCGTGAACAAGCAAGTCAAATGGTCACGCCAAAGCAAGAAGTTTGAACAGGTGCTAATGTGGTTGAGGAAAAGTTTGGGCACGGATCCAAAGGAAAAAGTGTTTGTTTTAATTGTGGTAAAGAAGGTCACTTTGCTCAAAGCAAGGGTTGTCCAGCTCGAGGTCGGAAGTGCAGTAAATGTGGGAAATATGGTCATTATGCTAGCTGTTGCAAAGGGGGAGGAAATCCGAAGTCTGGAAAACAAGACACCACCCAACAACAGGGAGGTAGACAACAGCGTCGTGGTAAAGGAAGACAGGCCAATGTTGTCGAGGATTTTGAGCAGTCAGGTGAGGATGACACATTTGCTTTTACTATAGAAGAACAGACACGTGCTTTGTCGAATTCTGCTGAGCCAGTGATCTCTGTGAACATTGGTGGAATCAGCAGAGAAGTGTTAATTGATTCTGGTTCTGCAAGTAACCTTATCAGTAAAGATACTGTACAGGAACTGAAACATCAGGGGCTAAAGATTGAATTACAGCCCTGTACCAAGAGATTGTATGCCTATGGAGGTCAAGAGGTCAAAGTTGAGGGCCGGTTTCAAACTGAAATTTCAGTATCTAAATCAAAGATTGTGGCAGATTTCATTGTTGTTAAAACGGGGCGTTGTTTGCTGGGATGTTCAACTGCCACAGAGCTTGGAATCCTTCATGTGGATCCAGCGGGAACTATTGGGTCAGGGGACTGTAACACTGTTGATGATAATTTTGTGGGGCAACTCAAAACAAAATACCCCAGTGTGTTTCATGGCATTGGAAAACTCAAAGATTATCAGCTAAAGCTACATGTTGATCCAAGTGTAACTCCAGTGGTTCAAAAGATGCGAAGAGTGCCTTTCTCCCTTAAAGACAAGGTAACCATGAAGGTTAATGAACTCCTTGAAAAGGACATAATTGAGAAAGTCGAGGGGCCTACGGCGTGGGTGAGCCCGGTCGTTGTCGCACCAAAAGCGTCAGGGGACATAAGGTTATGCGTCGACATGCGAAGAGCTAACGAAGCAATTACCCGGGAGAGGCTGCCCATACCGACCATAGATGAAGTCCTCGAGAGCCTAAATGGGAGTGGCGTGTTCTCAAAATTAGATTTGCGGTGGGGTTTTCACCAAATCGAGTTGGATCCTGATTCAAGGGATATCACTGCTTTCGCCACCCACGACGGTATATTCCGGTACAAGCGTTTGAGCTTTGGTGTTAATGCCGCACCAGAGAAGTACCAGCATATTATCACCCAGTCAATGGCAGGTCTACAGGGAGTGGCAAATATAGCAGATGATCTTATTGTTCATGGTCGAGACACAGAGGAACATGATAAGAACTTACACAGTGTGCTGCAGCGTCTTAGTGAGAAGCAGTTAACTGTGAATGCAGAAAAATGCACCTTCAGGATGAACAGAGTTGTGTTCATGGGTCTTTTGCTTAGCAAGCATGGCGTCGGACCTACTGAGGAAAAAGTCAGAGCCGTTGCTGAAGCAAGTCAGCCACAGACACCTTCAGAAGTTCGTAGCTTCTTAGGACTTGTAGGATTTAGTGCCAGGTTTTTACCTGATTTCGCTACCACTGCTGATCCCCTCAGAAAACTTGCAAGAAAAGGAGAACCATTCGTGTGGAGCAAGGAACAGGAGCAGTCATTTCAGAAATTGAAGAGTCAAGTTGCAAGTGCACCAGTCCTGGCTTACTTTGATAAGGATGCGCCTACCCGTGTTATTGCTGACGCAAGTCCAGTTGGTCTTGGTGCTGTGCTGGTGCAAGAGAAGAATGGGGAAGGTCGTGCTGTTTGTTATGCCAGTCGAAGTTTGAGTCAAGTGGAGCGCCGTTATAGTCAGACAGAAAAAGAAGCACTAGCCTTAGTCTGGGCGTGTGAACGCTTCCACCTCTACTTGTATGGGCTCCCGCAGTTTGATCTCGTGACAGACCATGAAGCACTTAAAGTCATCTACTCGAGGAAGTCTAAACCTTCAGCCAGAATAGAGCGCTGGGTTCTGCGTCTGCAGCCGTACAACTATCAAGTTTGTTATGTGCCTTCAAGAAAGAATATCGCTGATGCACTTTCTCGACTGACAAAGATACCAGCCTCAGATCAGTACCTGAAAGATGATGGTTATGTACGCTTGGTAGCACTGCATGCTGTCCCTGCTGCATTGAGAATAAAAGAGATTGAACGGGTCTCGGCACAAGATTCAGAGTTGCAAGCAGTCAGAAATTGCCTCATAGAAGGAAATTGGGACAGTGCTCCTAAGTCGTATTTGCCAGTTCGCAATGAGTTGACCTTCATTGGTCATGTAATTCTTCGGGGAACAAGAATTGTTATACCCCAATCACTTCGCAAGATAGTTGTCAGTTTGGCCCACGAAGGACACCAGGGAGTCGTAAAAACAAAGGAGAGACTTCGAACAAAGGTCTGGTGGCCTGCAATGGATCGTGATGCAGAGAGAAGATGCGCAGAGTGTTACGGATGTCAAGTGGTTACCAAGAACGTTCCACCACCACCAGTAAAACCGACACCATTACCCAACCAACCATGGGAAGAGGTAGCTGTGGATCTAATGGGTCCATTACCTTCTGGAGAACACCTGTTAGTTCTCGTCGATTATTACAGTCGGTGGATGGAAGTCGATGTCATCCGAACAACCTCCAGCAAAACCATTATTCATTGCCTGGATGCCCAATTTGCAAGACATGGGATACCTAAAGGTCTCCGTACCGACAATGGCTCAAATCTCGTGTCCAAAGACGTAGAAGAGTATCTGAGAGAAATGGGGATTGAGCACCGTTACACGACACCCCTATGGCCAAGAGCTAACGGCGAAGTAGAAAGACAAAATAGGTCACTTCTGAAGTCCATGAGAGCAGCCCATGCAGAAGGCAAAAATTGGAGAGAGGAGCTAAACCGGTTTCTTTTGGCATACAGGTCCACACCACATTCAACTACAGGAAAAAGCCCTGCTGAGTTACTGTTTAGAAGGAAGCTAACAACCAAAATGCCTGAGCTAGTTGATGTTGACGAGGAAAAGGAAGTTAGCGACCAAGCTGTCCGTGATCGGGACACCGAGAGAAAGCAGTCCAGCAAGGACTATGTTGACAAGAAGTTTCATGCCAGAGACCGAAATGTGAGAGAAGGGGACACTGTCCTGCTTGAGAAGAAGAAAGAAAATAAGTTGTCACCTTGCTACGAAAAGGAGCCATATGAGGTGGTATCTCGTTATGGGGACCAAGTGATGTTGCAATCACAACAAGGTGTTCAGTACAAGCGCAACCTTCAGCATATTAAGCTCTTTAATAAGGCAGATCAGAAAGAACAGGAGACGCCTCTACAGGATGCTGAACCTCAGATTGCTCACCCTACAGCTGAGAAAGAACAGGAGATGTCGCTACAGGATGCTAAACCGCAGAATGCTAAGCCTGCAGCTGAGCAGCCATTGAGAAGGTCCACTCGAATTTCGAGCCGTCCGAAGGCTCTGAACGATTATGTTCTATACTTAAACTAGTGATATTTGCAGTCATATGATATTCGTTGTTGTGTTGAACAGGTGACATTGGAGCATTGTTTTATGAACTAAACAGCAAGGCCATGTTTATGGCTAGTGTGACTTGTGAACATTTGAGCATAAGAACATGAAATGAACTTTAGTTTTTGATTAAGTATCCAAGCGAAGAAAGAAAGGGATGTAGTGTATTGAGGACAGCGGTTGCATATGTAAGAATATACATCCGGGACAGAGAGAGCGGGGGAAAATAGAGTGTTGGAGCGTGTACTGTGTGTACTCCATTAAACCGTATGTTTTAAGCCTTTGTGGCTGTCTTTGTGGCTTAACAACACTACAATTGGTAATGTAAACATGTTCTTGGGAGACAAACAAACTGGTGAACACATGTTGTCCAGATATTTTTAAAATGATCGTCACAAACACAAAAGAGAATTTGGATATGTCAGAAATTGAAAATTCTTGCGACTGAGGTGATCTTACTATAGACTGTAACGATCTATGCAATGATATTCCTTTGCGTGCAAATTTTCTCATAAAATTTTGATCCTTGGGGATTCATTATTTACATAGTAGTTAAACTATCCAATCAGAGTAAAGTTCGTACTTGGTTATAATGTAGCCTGCGTAACTGTTGGGAATGATTTGTTTGAGCGGCAGAGCATTTACCGAGAGGAAAACGACAAAGCCCGAGAAGAATGATGATTCGATTCCTCGCGGCTCCGCCGTCGAAACGAATTATTAGGGAGCTTAAGCAAATCACGACGGCAACCTCAACGAGAACGTCGCTAAACAAAAGATTTAATGAGCAGTACAATAGCTCTGCACGTGCGTTATAAGTCTTTGTACATTTCGTTGCCGTCCTCTGCAAAACAACAACGTGAAATGACCAATTTCTGAGTACTTTTGAGAACGTGAACCTCGACGGCTAAAGTTTCGGTTTTCTGTTTGAAAATAAACGCCGTCCTTATATTTTCTACAAGAGCTATGTTTGAAAGCGATAGATGCACCAAATACATCAAGACAATTGCGAAATTCGTGCGTAAAATATAAAGTAATTTTTAAGCAGGCGTAGTCCTGGCCGTCGCCGTCGTCGTTGCTAAAGCTTCCTATTCGTGCTCGAAAACCGCCAGCTACGCAGGCTAAGCACAATGTTGCCCACACATCGCTAACCCAAGAAGTCATTCCGGAAACGAAACACTATTTTGTTAGAAATAGCTCCTTGTTTAAAGTCAACAGAACAAAGGAAAACATACTCAATGCCGTGGTGCGATGCTGCAAGCGCCTCTGGGTAACTCTTTTCCTTAACATCATCGGTGCCTGGAGAGAGAGAAGTTAATGTTTAACTTATGGTTCAAGTTTCATGTTTAGCTAAGATGTATCCTCTAGAGGAAGAACAGTTACAAACAACAAATAAGGCTTACTTCTTGTTGTGCATATTTGGACATGTCTGTCACGTACACTTTCCACCTGTAAATAGTTTGGAACACAACAACTATCAAACTGTGAACAATCCCTTTATTTCTTAGTAACGCTGGACAGAGTAAAAAGCCTGTAAACAACATGGGTTATACTGACATTTGGCAATAAAACCACCAAAACAGTGTTAATGACCAAACTAAAAAGCACGAAAAATAAATAAAATGAAAAAAAAAACATTAAATTATGATAATACAAATGAAATAAGAAAATGACAATGTCACACAAAATGAAAATGTATTCCATTTATGACAGCCTTTGGACCCCTAGATCAGGGGTCAGACTTTCTTCATGTAGGGTGTTTTCATAGTCAATCAATTTCCCCCAGTGTGTATGTTAGTGAGTTGCTATGCTGTTAGAGAATGCTGAGAGACCTACAAGCAGTTTGTTTTAACAGCCATAGAACTTGTTTTTTTTGTGTGTGTATCTTATCGAGTTTCATCTCGTTGCATGCTTAAGCTTGTATGCACCAAAAAAGTCTAGATACAGCATAGATTCCAAAACCCATTACTGTGTGACCCCTCCCATCCCTCCTGTATAATTTTCTGTGGGGAAGAGATAGCAGAGAGTACCATCTATATCCACAAGAGACCATCGTTTATTTGCAACATAATGTTAATAACATTTTCCATCTCACCCTGGGTATGACCGGGACAAGATCACTTCTCACAGGCACCCCATCCATATGGAACTTCTCCAAAATATCATGAATACTCAGGGATGACACTAGAAACAAAGCGTCAAGAGAATAATTAACAATTGTCCTGCGAAATCGCACTGAATATTGCCTGATACTTAGTGGACGAGGCCGAGTTGGCTAAAATCAGACAATTTTCTGCGAGATTGAGCACGATAATTGTTTTATTCAACAAATTGTCAACGAAGCACATTTTACAGCTAGAAAAGTTGCCATTATGCGGCGCTTTGTGAGACTTCAGCCGAATTACCACTAATTAACGTATATCGCAGGATATCTGTCAAGTGCAGATGACAGATAAAGATCACTTAAAGACCATATATAGGTAACGTGACAACTTGTCAGTTGAATAATAATCATGAATAGTCTCGCTAAGTATAGCTTACTGGCACACCAAAAAAGTGCGAGTGACTATAGCCTGTGAACAGGCTCCGGGGGTGGGTCGGGCACCCAACCGCCCCCGACCCACCCCTGTCTAGCCGTAGCCTGCTCGCAGGCTAGAGTGACTAACATACATAGATCCAAGGAAATGAGACAAAGAAATTATACACATTAATAGATAAGTCGTGAAGATGATTCTACGGCTGAATTTTTGCCGAAAAATGAAACAACTTAGGCTAACGTTATTAAAAAAAATCTCACATTTTTTTCTCGAAATGTGCTGCAACACATCACCAATTCTTCATCTTTGATAAATTTCTGTTTTCTTTTCTTTTAATTTTGCAGTAGTTTATTGTAAATATGCGAAGATAGTTTAGGACACTTTTGACTCTGATGCTCTCTTGTGAACAAAACGAGGCGGATATCCTACCTGACGTTAATATAGGGACTTGCTTGATTGTGTCGTCTTTAACTCTGTCCAGAAAAAAGAAATCAACATGCTGTATGATAATGAAGTTGACCGCACGGATAGGCTAGGACTTAAAGGGCATGTGTAACCATTTCATTTCTGGTCCGATGGATCAGAAATCAAAGTTCATAATTTATGCGATTAAAATACTCTTCCAACGAACTCACAAGGCTTGCAAAAGCAATAAAAATTGAGGTAAGGATTATTTGGTCATTTGTGGAGGTTTAAATGGAGTATATTGCTTGTGTTTCATGTGAACATTACAAGAAATATGATGCTCTTGAAGGGTAATATACAACGAGGCTCGGGATGAAAGCAAAAACAAAGAGATGAGGCTAGACAAAGAGGTGTTCAAGCCCACGTGAAAACTACATGTACATGTAGGTAGCTCCAAAACAATCGCAAAAGGCTATGGTGGTTCGTGACGGCATGCAGCGTGCAACTTTTCCAAATTTCTATTGGTTCAAACACTTTCTGTGCAAATTAAGGCTGCACATATGCGCATTATTATGACAATGGCCATTTAAGGCAAAAAATAATTCTGACCCATCTGGCGGCGGCCAGATGTTATCCGGATTTTCTTAGCATAAAGCAACTAGGAGTATTTCTACTGCTGAGTTAACCCCAGTATTAAATTCACTTTGAGAGTAGTCTTTCATAATTACAACATAGTGCCCCGGCCAAAGAAAGTAACCAAATTAATGACAATGAACTAAACAAACGGGTGGTAACTTGGACATTCTCTTTCGAGAAAACAAATTAGTTTGCTATTCTGCAGCATTTTTTTGGAGAGTCACAACTAATACCGACAACAAACAACATTACCACAACTTTATCTAATTTATTCATCTCACATGATTAAATTAGATAAAGTTGTTGGTTGTTTCTTGTGAGGGAACCTAAGCTTGCAAAGACCCATTGTTTTTGTTTGGTTCACTCACCACTTTTTTCTATTCTTTATTACTATTAATTGTAATCTTGTATTAAAGTATTGTAATTTTTTAATCATTGTACTTTAATTCCATTTTTGTTTGTGTGTCAAATCAAATAAAAACAAAAACAGAAACATATATTCACTTACATTGCATTCGGATCATTCTTTATCAGCCAAGCTCTTTCAGGCCATTTGCTTGGGGACAAAGGCAGTTCTGTGAAATCGATGCCACGCATACGTCTCAAATTAGTAAACACAGCTTGTAAACTAGATGTCAAAACCCACTGTTATTCTTACAGAAACCATCGATGATATCTTTGATTGCTTTGCTCTTGGGAAAATGAGATGTACATAAAACTACAGGTGCATGCTCCTTAGTGAATTGTGACTACCTACGTTCCTTGTATAATAGTTTGAAATGGATTACTATGAATTCCCGGCAGAAACTGGATTAAATTATGAGACAAACCCAGTGTACAACACTAACATTTTAACTCGTTCTCAAAATCTGAGGGCCTGGAAATTGCAACAAAGGATGTGCAAATAATTAAATCAGAGGGTAGAATTGATGCACAAAGAATGAACTTTGGTAATGTTTAAAATTGCCTTCAAATCTCAGGAAACCTTGAAATAATTGTTTACCAAGGAGGAAAAACATCAAAGATGCGACAATAAACTGAGACAAAACAAGGATGGCTTTGAATGAGGAAGATTTAGAAGGATTGGCAAATTTGACAAACTTAGGTTAAACTTTTCAAAATGTGTCATCCGCGACATAGCTCCTTCAAGTAAGTTTTAGGGACATTACCTGGTGAGCCTTGAAGTAAAACTTCTCTTTTAACAGCCTCAAGTTCATGTTCTCTTCCATCACGAGACAAATTTTCTCTATGATAACAACGCCAAAATCACAATGATTTGTATTCTACTTTGAACTCTTGGGACAATGTTTGCAATGCACGTTACAACAGTTAAGATGTCAGTACTCTTCTGTCGTAAACATAAACCATTTAAGGCGGCTAAGAAACCGCTACCAAGAATCTTGGTTGCATCAATAATAGGCTGAAATGTACTGAAAACTGTTGCGAGCCACCTTAAGTAGACATATCAGTTACCTGGTCTCTTTCAATAACTTCCATTTTGTTGAAATAACTTGTTCCATGATGTCAGACGGGTGATCAACTGAAAAAAGGCTATCCGAATCATCTGTAAAACAATATATATTCATGGTATCAAGATGTTCAATGTTCAACAAGAACTAAAAGGTCACTTATGATTTTGAATGATAAGTTTCACATCACTAGAGAAGCCAGAGAACAGGTCTTTCCCAATTTCCATAGAAAACCCATCTAAAAGTGAAGTAATGTATATGAAATAATTCATGTATGATATATGTAGATGAAGTGAGAAATGATCATTGCAGCAAATTTCCAATTTAAGCAATTGGAATAAAGAAGTCTGAATAATTCCGGGCTTTAACTGGATTCAAACCTGTGATCTCCACGACACCAGTGTGATGCTCTACCAACTGAACTTTGAAGCCACACATTGGAAGCGAGATAAATCCTGTTTTTATATTTCCCCAAGAGGAGTGAAAATAATGATGTAATGTTGAAGACTGGAGGTCACGGGTTAAAATCCTGATGAAGCCCTGATTTTTTCAGGCTTCTTTATTCCAATTACTTAAATTGGAAATTCACTGAAATGATCATTTCTCACTTCATCTATATCCGCATACAAATTATTTTATATTAATATACATAATATGTTCGGAGGTGGATTTTTTAGATTGCAATCTAAGATTGGTTTCGCCATAAATGGAACTGGAAATCTAATTTTCGATCGCAAAATCCGGTTTTAGATTGGTTAAAAGGAACACTACCTAAATTGGGATGATTTATATACAGTAACAAGAGGTATACTAGTTCACTGTAGTGTTGCAAGAATTTTGATATGAAACAAACTACAAAAATGCTGCAACTAAAAAGGAACACACCATTATAAAATTACAATAATAAAAACAGCCCTGTCGAATGCAATGCAGTGTACAAGTTCTAATGCAAATACTCACTCAGTTCTTGCTGTAACTTGCGTAACAAGACATCAGTTAGCTTCTGTTCTATTTCCAGGAAACTATCCGTCAAATCTGGGAATTGTAAATGCCCTCCCACTACAAGAAATTGAAACCATAGGAACAGGTGTATTAATCGTAATCAATCAAACAATTTTAATTAAACTGTTATCCCAGTAATGGTTTAGCTTAAAACATTCAGTTGTTAATAAAACTTTTTACCTTCTTTCAAACTTTATTCCTTTAATTAAATCCACTTTTAGTGAATTTTATGTCATACAGTAAATATTGAATGGAGATTTATCCAAATTATATCAGCAACAATAAACGCTAATTAACTAACAGAAATGAACACGGTAACCAAAATGACAGTCCATTTTTTATCCAAAGAAGTGATTGGTTTACCATCACATGTATGTTTAACAGGTTTGCCAATCATCCCAGAACCATAGTCAAGAAACTTGCATCCAGCAAAATGCATGTCTTTTAAAATATTGCAGCAAATGCTATAATCCATCATAATGATAACAAACACGATAACCAAAATTAACAAAATTACAACTACACAAACTTATGTAGCCAACGACTATTAACCTGATTAGAAATGTAACAGGCACATGGGTGCAAAGTTAGAGATTGTAGACTGTGGCAACAAGACAAAAATACTACTTGTAAGAGATAAAAATAGGCTGTAGGAATAAATGTAATCATTTTTTTTTCTTTTTCAGTCTGTTATTGGTGCAAGTATTTGTATAACAATTCAAATGCTTTGTTTGTTTTTACTCACCTTCTTGGTCGTTTGAAAGGAGAAATGAAGAATGGATCAAGGACAACTCTTGCTGTATCCATCCATTAAGTTGCTCTGGTGTTCTTAACACGTACAAGCCCAGTTCTTTTTCAGTGCTGGCACAAATGAGACACACCCGTCTATAAGATTCCTGGTAATCATGCTCATCCTTGGATTCTGGTTTGTTGGCAGCTGAAATTATACCAAAGTTTAGCAAAGAGTGAAATCATTAGTAACCTAAGTGCAATGATGTCTCACTTTACAGAACAGGAATGGCTCAGTGGTGAGAGTTCTCATCTCACACCAATGGTTAGAAGTCATATGTAGATTGATGGATCATGGCTTTTCTTGCAGCCAATGACCACTTTGAGAATAGTGGTACCATGCACATGTGTAGTGCTTGTTTCATGGTGGAAAGTTTGCGAAAAGTTTGCGGAAAGTTCGCACACAACAGACAATGAATCAGCAACACTTTATGGATCCCTGTTGAGCTAGTTCTCTACAAAAGAAAACAAATTCACAAAATGCTATGAATCTTACTCGAGTGATCCTGAGATTTGACAAAATTAAACCAAGCTTCTTTACTCCTTCTTTTTGACAATTGTTTGGATGGTATAACAACTTTAAAGCTTCCTATCAAGGCAACGTCCTGCAAAGGGAATTTCAAATTTCAACACAAAATATTCATTGATCACCATTTACCATAAGGTAAATGAAGAAGGTAAATCAAGTTTGCAAGATTTAGCAACTATTAAACTTAGCAATTTCAGAAAAAAAAATTAACTATTCCAGTTTATATAATAACAAGATCAGTGTGTGCGCTCTGATTGGTCAATCAGCTATGGTTTATTGTGCCGGTAAACCCATGGAAAAATCGCGCGTCTTCGCCTGCAGCTCGTGATTTTTAAACTTTTCTCATGTTCTCCCAAACATCCCGTGTGGGTTATTACGCCTATAAACCCATAGAAAGTGTGGTCTATTGCTTAAATAGATGAGAATAAAGGAACACTGTCTTTGTCAGAACACAGCTATGATTGAAATCGTAGCCTTAAGCATGGTGCCGGCGGGGAAGTGGATGGTATTGTTTCATCTTGAGAACACTGATAAAATTAGTTAGTCACAGTCCTGAACTTGAGACCTCTAAAATACATGATCAGTGCCACAAACCATTTGCTTGTCCTTTATGTCCTCACTTAGAACAAGAAAGCAACAGCCGAACATCAACATTATCACAATGAATATTAAATGAAGATAACATTCAATGGCACCCACCTTATGCTTTTCTAGAGAAAGCCGTTCAACTAATCGTGCTGAAAGTTTTGTGGAAGAGCACTCCACACTACTGAGTATTCATCACAGCATGTTAGTCAAGGAGACCTTATCATGTTCTTCTTGTACACAAGAATTCAGTCAAACACATTTAGTGCAGTAAGTCACCCAATAGCTACAGCTGTGATTATCTGCTGGCACCCCTGAAGGAATAGGGCATACAGTGCATGCAAAATAAAAATGGTGGGCTCATGGTCAGGATCATGCCACTACTTGTTAAATCCCCGTAGTATCAAACAGCTGCCACTTTTCAAACAAACACTTCATGTGAAAAGTTTAATAAGTGCATCATAAATCTAATAATTACCATGCAAAGTATTACGTGTACAACAAACTGCTATCCTTCCAGGCTTCAACTGAAAAAAGGATACAGACCCAGTTTTACTGGTAGAAACATGTGGAAAGGAACAGTACGCATTTGCACTTTGCAGAAGATAGTTATCTCAGGTGCAATGCAGAGACTGTGTGCAACATCTGTAGAACTGTCACTGTTCCTAGACATGAATGAAAAACATGAAGAATTTTCAATCCCTCACAAATACAATAGTTCTTAGTTTTGCAAAAATGAAAGCATTCATGTATTTGCGACACTTTTTTATTTTTTATTAATATTATTTAAAGTTCTTGTAAATGATTTAAGATAATTTATTTTCTTGGGTCTTAAATTTTGTGATTTTCTTGCAAGAAAATAAGTAATAAAGTAAATAGTGAACTATGTATTGACATACGCTAATTTACTGTCAACAAAAAGCATTGAACGAGTTTAGGATAAACATAGTAATACTCACAAGATATGAGTGCGTAAAGAAACTATTTTTTCAAAAAACCTGAATATTTTCCAAATGCCAAGATAATTTTTTGTAGAGAATGTCAATAAGCTGAACTATCCATGGTATATTGTATGCAAATTTCTACAAAATCGGCAGGGTAGAAATAGTGGCACAATTTGCTGTGCAGTAAGGGCAATGGACAAGGCTTAACCTCTTATGGTGACGTTTAGGTTCAGTCTTTCTCCTGGTACTTTCACCACACAAACAGAATCCTGGCAGTTGAGTTCTTAATTGACCCTAAAATAACAATAACAACAAGTAGTAAAACAAGAAGTGGCAGATATATATAAATTTAAAAGCTGGAACTTATGAAACAAAAAGTACCTCGCAGAAGACCAAAGACCCTCGCCACACAACAGATGGATTAAATAACGTAGTAGTTGCATCATTTGTGTTGAGCTGTGCAACTGACAACTTCAGACTCTTCTGCCATGACTTGATAAAGGAACTCCTTCAACAAGAAAACAAAGTCATTATGTTGATGAAAGTTATAGAACCTGCTGTTGAAATCCTCATGTTCCAATTCAGTGCCTCCACAATGACATGAACAATGTTGCTAAAAAGTTATTTTTAGGTTGAAACATGACAGTAACTAAAATTAGTGATAAACTAGTTGTTGTTATTGCAAAATTATTTGATGGGTTATATTTACAGGAATGGTTAATTAAGTTAATGATTGGACAAATGTTTTTCCTTTTGTTATATGAACAATTGTTTTTTTCCGTTAAAATTTCCAGTTAGTTACAATATCTTTTTAAGTAGTTAGTTAGTTTTCTAACTTGTTCAATGTTGTAAAAATTACAGGTTATGGGCATATGAAAATTTTGTATGGTTGTATTGAGTTGTGCTTAAAGGGGCTCAGTCAACATGAATATAGCTAACTTTGGCAATGTGTACAATTGCCTTCAGATCAAAGGAAACCTTGAAATAGTAGAAAACACCAAAGATGAACCAATAAACAGTTACTAAGAAGAATCAAGATGGCTTTGAATGTAGAAGATTGAGAAGGATTGTAATTAAGGAATTTTAAAAGTTTAGGCTAAACTTTTCACTGTGTCACTTGTGACCGAGCTCCTTTAAGTTGAACAACATTGATGATCGTTTGGATTTTAGAGGAGGTCCTTGGAATTATTCTGACTTCATTTGTAGTGTGCTGCTTAGAAAAGCATGGAGAAGTGGTCAATCAATAAATTTGACAGGAGAAAATGGAACACTTGGAAGCTTGAAATGAGGCATCTCCTTATGGCAAAGGACTCTTGGGCTTTGTAGATGGTTCTGAAGTTCTTGCAGATGATTTGTCGGAAACAGCGGCGCGCATTTTCCAGTCAAATTCACAAAAGTCATTTTAAAAAAGTGTTCTCCATAATTATTTTGGCAATTGATAGTTCTCAGCTTTACTTGGTCACCACATGCAAAGAACCCAAACAAGCGTGGTAAAGGTAAGTCTGCAGTCGGGCCTAGTGGCCCATCAGGCCGGAGCTTATCCCGGTTTCTGTAGCATGAAGCGACAGAGAGTATTTCTACCCCCCCCCCCCCCCCCTGGATGGGATGCTAGTCCATCCCAGGGTTACCCCCAAGCAGTAAATTTGCCGGTACCCATTTATACACCTGGGTGAAGAGAGGCACTGTGAGAGTAAAGTGTCTTGCCCAAGAACACAACGCAGTGCTCTGGCTAGAGGCTCGACCATCCGATCAGGAGTCCAGCGCACCAACCATTAGACCACTGCGCCTCCCACACAAGCGTGGGATGCTTTAAAAACGCTTTGAACAAGAGACTTGCAAATAAAACTGTTCTTAGAAAACAGTATTTCATTCTGAGACGAAAGAAGGCACATCAGAAGAGCAACATTTGAAGAAAACAAGGGGTTTCAATAACAAACTTGCAGTGACTGGGACGCCTATTTCTGAAGAGGACCAAGTTGTGACTTTGGTAGGAAGTTTACCAAGACGTTTTACTTCTTTTGTCATCGTTACCGAAGCTAGAGAGGGTGGTGATGCAAGCACATACATGAGGAAATAAAGCAATTGGAGCTATCCAGTCAGTTGAGTGGAGCAGAGTCAGTACTGACCAGGGCTCTTAGTCTTGTTGATGATTTCACTTGGTGCTGTGCCATTTACTTCATGAAACACAAGTCAGAAGAGATTGACAAATTTAAAGAATTTGAAGCTTTTACGGTCACTGGCGGGGAGTATTTGTCCACTGAATTCCAAAATTATCTAAAAGAGAAGGGAAGTAGGCATGAGTAGGCCTTTGGTACCATTTAAAGGTTGGTGTGGAAAGAAATCAGATGTGAGTCACCTGCAAGTATTTGGATGCATGGCCTATGCACACATTGCGAGACAATGAAGGGTGAAAGCTTGACAAGATGTCAAAGAAGATGCATTTCCTAGGCTACAGCTTGGTGTCAAAAGGATACCATCTGTATGATGAGCCAAACCGAAAACTGTATATCCGGAGAGATGTTGAGTTATTGATAATGATTTTGGTCAGAAACAAGCCATAACAACAGAGCAAGATCAAAATGACAAAAAAGCAAATCAGAATGCTGTCACCACTGGAGAAACTGCAGATAGAGGAGAAGAAATGAAGAAATTAGAAGACACACTGCAAGAACCTCAACAGCCTGAAAGACAACAAAAAAGCACCTGTGAGATATGGTCACAATGAATATGCTGACACTGCAACTCACCATGTCACTTATCATCTTTATGAGACAGAACGACCTTTGTAAATACAGGTCAAGTGATCATGTCACGGAGAGGAAAGTTGCAATGGATTCAGAGTACAATTTGAAACAGTGCTTAAAAGGTTTCGGAAAACAAGCAAAACTGGTGTCTATGCTTGGTAATTTGAATGTCAAGTTGCAAAAGGAAGATGGTTTTAGCAGACCCATGGATGACACTGCAACTCACCATGTCACTTATCATCTTTCCAAGATAGAACAACCTATGTAAATACAGGTGAAGTGATCATGTTACGGAGTGGAAAAGTGCAATGGATTCAGAGTACAATTTGAAACAGTACTTAAAATTAAGGTTTGGGAAAACAAGCAAAACTGGTGTCTACTACTACTAATGTCAAGTTGCAAAAGCAGACCCATGGCTGCGACTTCGTACCAGTCCATTGTCAGGAGACTACAAAATGCTGCAATCGCAACTCGTCCAGACATCACCCAAGCAGTGGGAGTTGTATCAAAGTTCTGTACAAACCCTACTCAGAATCATTTGACTGCAGCAAAGCGGATCCTCAGATATCTGAGAGGAACAATTTACTTGGTTTCAGTTACAAGAAATGTGCTGGTGAAAACCTAACATGCAGATGCAGATTGGGCGGGAGATTTGGATGACTATAATTCGACTCCAGGAAACGTGTGTTCATTGTCGAACAAAGCAGTGGCAAAGAATCCGGTTGGTCATTCTAGTACCAAGCACATCAATATACGTTGCCAATATACCTGAGAAGGAGTACTGGTTGGAACGATAGTTTTGAGATATGTTTTCACTGATGAGATAATTGCTGACATTCTAGCAAAGCCTTTGCCTAAGCATCCCTTCAAGAAACTGCTCTGCAACTGTTATACGAATGAAACCTGTCAAATAACTGATGTTGCAGTGGGATCTCTGCCAATGCAAAATGAAAGAAAAATGCACCAAATAATAATAAACACTCCTACATTTACATTAATCATACGAGTAATGCTTAATTACAGGAATGGCTCCGGGCTCGGAATGCACTGGGAACGAGTTTGGTTAGCTAAATTAGACTACAAATCACCCTGGTTAGCCTATTATAACACTCCGGTTAGCCTACTGAGCACTGCGGTTAGCCTATGAAGCACTGCGGTTAGCCTACTATAGCAATCCGGTTAGCCTACTAAGCACTGCAGTTATGCAGTTAGCTCTCAAGAATTGTAAGGAGAACGCGATAAATTCTTAAAATTTTCGGTTTTCGGCAGCCGGGCCTCGGTAGTGTAGTGGTTAGTGGGAATAGCTCCTGATCTGAGTGGCCCGGGATCGATTCCACCTCTGTGCTTTTATAATTGGCATTTTTTGTCTCTTTATTAGGTGAAAAGTTTCCCGGAGCCATTCCTGCATTTAACGCCATGTAATCATACATACCCATTACACATGTTCAACAATTCATAACAAATGTGTACAGTAATGGAATATAACTTGCCTGTTAAACTCATTGCTGCAAAGAACAGTTATGTTTGCATTGTGCCATTGCTGCAACCGTTTTAATGCTCCAAAGAGGCTCAAATTGGACCTGAAAAATTCAACAGTTACATAAACAAAAACAACTAAAAATTACTATAAATTAAATTGCTTCAGTTAGGCTACAAACCCAAATTGTCTATCTGCAAGTAGTAGAAACTCAGGCATGTTCTATATAAACTAGGGAATCTGATTGGCTCTTCCTTTGTTTCTTATGAGCTTTCTTATTTAAAGACAAACATAATATATCCATTTTTAAAGAAAATCAACGAATTACCTGATTGGTATATTTGTTCCACAAATGATCCAAAAGACATCGACGAGAACTCCAGCTAATAAAACAAAAGTAGCCAAATATTACACATTTACACGTTTCCTAGGAACATTTATACTCTCCCTAGATAATATGTGCATGAACAATTTTTTTTATTATATTCAGTAACAAGGAAATTTATTATTTAGGCATTTGTTTTTATGTAAATGTTAAATTTATGTTACCAAATATGAATAATTTATGTTGCAATGAGGTTACCTTGGTCTGATAACTCATCAGCAAGTTGGTGTAGTCTTTCAGAAATATCAACATCAGTGTCAGAACTGTACGGATTTGAAAAACAAAACCAAAGAATATTAATGTCACAAGAAACCTGACAGGAAGTATGGCTGAAAACAAGGACTAAAAATGCTCCAAAGGAAAGGAGGAAACAAGAAAGAGGGAGAATTATGAAAGGATTAGTTATCAATCCAGAATATTTCAAAGACAGGTCTTAAAATAAAAATTTACAACTGCAAAAGTTGTCATAACATCACAAAAATCTGCTAAAACATACATCTAAGAATACAAAAGCGCATCTGGCAAAAACACATTTGGCAATCAATTTTGAAAAACAAGACGAAATACGGAAAAGACATACTGCCACCCAAAGGAAGTTTGACAGAAGAACAAGTGCAGCTTACTTCAAACCTTCCAGTGCCAAGCCAAATGAAAGTATCAGGTGACAGAGTAACAAACTGGGAGTTCTTTAGACCGTAGTGATGAAGACTAGGAGCTTGGCACAGGTCTCGAGCATCGTCCAGAACCAGTCTGTTTAGCAACCCTTTGATCAGTTATGGGAAGACTGTCTTCAGATATTTTGAAACCTGAAGTTAACTCCAGAAGAGAGAGGAGGAGTGCCTTTCCTTTTGAAGTGCATTTTTGGCCAAAAATGAAATGGTGTACGAGAGATTCCTGTTCCAGGAACTTTGCACGACAAGTCTGATCTGTCAGGTTCTGACAAAGAAAGTAATCAGCCACCTAGTTCTTCAAGGAAGAAAGTGATCTAGAAAATGAAAGCTCTGAAGATGGGTCTTCTCAAGTTCAGGCTTTTTGATGTAAAAAACGTTTCTTCTGTGCTCTTAAGTTTACACAAATGCGTCAGGACCATGAAAGAATCACATGAACTTTTAGTTTTATTTTTTATTATCCTTTCCTGCTCCCGAGCCCCAAAGAAAAACAATAACCAGCATTAGTTTTTTGGAAAGGAGTTTTACTACAGTGTAATCACTGTAACATTTGTATACATAAAGGTGTGAAACAATGATTTATGGTTCAACCCAACATAGTTGTTTTTTTCTGGTTCACTAACTGTAGCTTACAGAATACTAAGCTTTAGTGTTGGGCACCCTGGATCTCAGGGTTTGGAACCTTTGCTCATGCACAGGTGGATCTAATTGACTTAAGAAATTTGCTTTGTGGATGCCAATCTGGACACAAGTGGGTACTTCATATCATGGCTCATTTTAGTAAGTACTCCTGGCAACAACGAGTCCCCATTCAGATTGAAAAGGTCAACCACTTGGGAACCTCTGATAAAAGGCCTCACAGTGCTACTGAACAGAGGGACCACAATCAGCACTATGGGTGAGACAACCATCAGGAGATACAGCCTGGGAAAAAATGTAAAGATCAAAAACTCAAGATGCCAGATAAAGCTGTATGGCGCTGTTATGAGGCACACCTCATACCTGTACTAGGCAGCTTTGAAGTATAAAGGTGGTCATGTAGCAGCAAATAAAGGGACATGCTTAATTTCAAAGGAAGAGATGAGCCACATAAAGGAATTTTTGGAAGAATACAAAGGTTGATCTAAATGTTCACCATGCCAACAGCCATTTAGTGTACATGAGAAAATGGAAAAAGAAATACAACAATTTATGGATCAAGATATCATTGAGAAAGTTAATGAGCCAATGGGATGGGTATCACTGCCAGTGGTCACTCCCAAGAAGGATCCGAGCCAGATTCGCCTGAACCTAAATATGCGTGTAGCAAACTAAGCAATACCCAACAGACACACCCAGCACCCCACGATACACGATATAATTAACGCACCTAGATATATCCAAAGGATACCACCAACTGGAGCTCAAGGAGAGTTCAAGTAATGTAACGACCTTGACACACATTAGCTTATACCGATAAGAGGATGAACTATAGTACGAGGTCAGCCTCTGTAAATGGAGGTTGTGAGTGTGAGATGGTTACCTTGACTGTATAAAAGGCCCTATCATGATGTAGCCTCCTTGGACACTGGAGCTGAATGCTATCTTTTGGCACAGATTCTACAAGGAGGTGACAAGCAATCTACTCTCAAATTTCCTCAATGCATGTGGCAAGTCAGTCCTGGTCTTAGCTAAAAGAAAATAGAAGTCACTGTAGTCAGGGGCCATAGTTACGTATGAGCCAGTACTGTCTAAGCAGACAATATTGGAAATGAATTTGATAAAGATCCTTGACAGTGACAGAGATCTGCACATCAATGTACTGAAGACAGACAAAGAACCATTACTAGACAAGTATTATGGCCTTAGAAAGTTAGATTGACAGTACCACATTGCAACAGACAAGTCCAACAGACCTGTAGTACATCCTCCGCAGAGGTTACTTGTTGAGGTGAATGAGCCAGTTCAGAGAAAAGCCAAAGAAATGGCGGCAGCCAACATAACCACAAGAGTTGACCAGCCTACTGATTGGGTATCGAGTATGCTAGTGGCAAGCAAGCCATTCACTGAAGCTGATGGGGAAACCAAGATATGCATCTGTTGGATCCCAGAGATTTGAGATATGCAATAAAGCATGGACATTTCCTGATGCCCACAACTGAAACTAGACTGAATACGGCAAATTAAAACTGTTCAGTGTTTTTGATACCAGCTAAGGCTTCTGGCAAGTTGAATTAAATGATGAATCTAGTACACTCACAACATTTAACACCCATTTGGATGTTGCCACTGGAAGCAAATGCCATTTGACCAAAAAAAGTGCAATAGACGTTTGGCTGAGTAAAATACGAGACCACATCGAGGGGCTCAAAGGAGTCAAGGTCGTTGCAGATGTTTGGAAGCAAATGCCATTTGACCAAAAAAAGTGCAATAGACGTTTGGCTGAGTAAAATACGAGACCATATCGAGGGGCTCAAAGGAGTCAAGGTCGTTGCAGATGTTTGTTAGATTTGAAGCAAACCTGGAGGCGCTCCTAAAGAAAAGCTGGCAAAAGAAAATTATGTTCCACAAAGCAAAATGTAAATTCAACAAAGTTGCATGGTCTACAATGTTCTCAAAAGAGGAAGTATCCCTGGACCCCTGCAAGGTGCAGGCTATCAAGGCAGCGGGGCACCTAAGGAATACAGCAGAACTTAACTCATTCCTGTGCACATCAGATACAGTTCAGAGTTTATGAAAGTCAGCAAATATCAGAAGGAAGTCTGCAAACTTGGGGAACTACTAAAAAAAATTGAATGAAAGCAAGAGCATAATGGAAGCATTTGAAGAGCTTAAGAACATGCTCAGATCAATAGTGACACCATACAGGCTTACTTCAATCACGAAGTGGAACAATATCATGCACCACGTTTGAGCTGAGAACCACCCAGGAAGCAAGACGCCACATGAACTAAGTTGTAACATGCAACAGACACAACGCGGTCACTAAAGAGCAGGTGCAGAAGGCCCTACACTATTAGTCCATCAAGGCTGGTTTGACGCAAAGGCTGTAAACTTGCAGGCATACAAAGCTTGTTTTGAGCAAACATGCAGTAACAGACGGGATGTAGCAAGAGGAGCCCAGATTGCTGTACATGAAACACTCAGACAGATTGCATGAGGGGCATCAGGGATGGACAAAAACGTTGCTGAGAGCACACATTTGGTTTCCTAAAATGGACTTCCAGTGTGACAAGTTTGCATCCACCTGTGTTTACTGCCAATCAAACACACCTGATGTACATCGCGAACCCCTGAAAATAACAGAGCTACCAGAGAGACCATGGAGAAAGGTCAGTGTACACTTCTGCAAACCGCTGACTAATGGAGACCTCACCCTCGTGTTCCACTGTCAATATGCCAGATACCCAGTGGTTGCATTTGTGGGATCCAACAATGAAAAAGCAACCATTCCCGTATTCAGAAGGGTATTCGATTCCTACAGAGTGCCAGAGGTGGTGAAATTGCATGATCAGAGCGTACAGAGCAACTGTACATTCAACCACTGGAGCGAGCCTGACTAAACTCATGTTTGAACGTGATGTGTACATCCAGACGACATTATGGTCTGTGAGCATAATACATACAACCGTGATGAGGATCAAAGTGGGTGAAACAGTTGTATGCAGGCAAGAAAAGGAGAACAGCCTAGTGCCCCTATTCAACCCAAAGGGAGACAAGAGCAACAGGAAAATTAGGACCAGGAACTATGCCATTTGGAAGACAAAATCACAAATGAGGAGCCTGCAATGAGTGTTTTTGAAACAATCATCACAAGCTCACACAAAGCCTCTAGCATTGTCCTTCGATGTATATTTGTCGTTTCTTGATGTAAACCCATGTTGCATGAATTGAAATAAATGTGCATGTGACTACCGGTATTTTCGTTTATTATACACATTTTACTTTAACCCAGGAGATCAAAGAAAGATTGTGCAACTGCAGCCCATGCCGAGAAATGGCCGTCCTATGGGCGGCTGGACGGCCACCTGGCTAAAAGCTTAGTAATGGCATGACTATATGGTTGAGAAACCTTTATGTATGTAATGTATGTGGGTGTGTGGATGGCATGCAGGCATTATGTAAGTAATGCATTCATATGTGCAAGCATGTAATAGAACATACTATGGATATAGGGCAGAGTCAGCCAGAGTTTGAAACAGTCTTGAAATGATAACATTACAATACTCAACATTAAACCATGTACCACCTGTTTGTGAGATAGGAACGCAAGACAAACCCCATATCAAAAGAAAAACACTTGTCCAAGAAAACAAGAAAATTTTAAAAGTACAGTGGCTTGAACATCTTGAACATCTGTTGCCACTCAATAAAGTTTTTGATTAAGTTTTGACATCATCCGCCTCGATTAGCTTTGCTTTATGCGGGTTGTACAAATCTGTAAATTTGTATTATATTAGATATTCCAATAAATGATGATGATAAAAATCTTTTTGACAACTTTTTGCTAACTTCAAAGCGAGCCAGTGAACCAGAACATGAGAATGTAAATTCCCAGGGGAGTGAATGCACTTATAATTTGACATCTCCGCCCTTGGAAATTCTCATGTTCTGATTGGCTGGCTCACTTTGAAGTTAGCAAAAAGTTGTCAAAATTTAATCAAAAACTTTCTCGAGTGGCAACGGTAAGGCATGTAGCATTGTAATGCCTTGTTAAGTAAGTATAGTTGTTCTTTCTTGGTTACTCTTTCCAGCTATTTCGGGAGTTACTTTTTACTCAATAATAGTATTAGTATAAGCAATGTTGTATGCAAAATAGAATGAGAATATTATTCACCACTTTTTAATTGTGCATGGTGAGCTCTGCATCTTTCAAAATGATCATTACACCTTTACCTTTGCCAACTATGGCTTCTTTAATCTTGGATGTTTCAAATTGATTGGAACAAATTAATTTTCTTTGAACAAGAAGAAAACAGATGCTTCATAACTTTCCAGTGTTAGGCAAATTTACTGAGCAGTAGTCAAGTGAGATTGTCTTTTATGACAAATAAAAATTATTTTCCTTTCAAAATTAACTTTACTGTATTATTTCAACGCATTCATTTGAAAGCACTGCTGACAACACTGAGACTGACCTTCAACAGATATTTTATTAAGTACATATACATGAAGTAGAAATCAACTGCCAGGGTATGTTATCACAATATATCAAGCTAAATTACCTTAACTCATCTGGAATCTTGTTCTTTTGATCAACTGGCCCCTTAAGTACACCCAGAAGTTCCTTAAGATGCTCTCCTGTATGCCACTTTGAATAAAACTACAACACAAATAAGAAAATAATAATGACTAAATGGTACGTATTAATAAAGACCAGCCAAAGAGTATGGAAACTTAGACAGTATGGAAAGGGTAATGGCTACATCCAACATGTGTCCACAATGTGCAACACTGAATGACAGGGGTTTAATTGAAAAACCAGAAAATGCAACTAAAAGCTGTGTTCAGAGAGTATGCAGAAATGTAAATGAGGAACAGAATAATACTGTTTTGGAGGTTGTGATATCACCAATGACCAGACACCATGTCAAGTAGAACTGATAAAATGCCTATTAGCATGTTCTGCTCCAGGTCTGTAGTGTGGTCGATGTCTTTGGTTGCTTGAATAACACAGTCTCCTATTAGCAAATTGTTTTCTCTGGCCTTCCTCCCTTCTCTATATTGTTTTATTTTCTGCTGTTTACTTTACATTGCTATGGTCGATGACATTATCCTTCTTGGTTTTCTGTAGTTCATGTTTGATGTAGTGCAACTCCTCTAGCTGGGTGCAGTGTTTATCTGAAGGTGATAAGCACGTATTGTATCACATTTCACCTCTCAAGATGGTCTTTCTCTCTACTTCGCTGTTCTAGCTTGTGTGCAGGGGCATCACCCTGTGATGCTGAAATCCTTCCTGGTCTACAAATTACCTCAATTGTTTGGAATTGAACAGGGGTCTATTGTCGCTCTTGTTGTTCATCAGTGCGAAGTAATTCTCTCTTAGCATCTGCTTGGCCTTGGTCTCTCCCAAGTGTCCTAGCTTTCAAAAGCCACAGATATTGCTTGTGCTGCCTAGAGGCCAGCCACACAAATGAAAGTTAAGTCTGCTGAAATTGGATTGAATGCTGTGAAAGAGAAAGAGAAACAGCATTCAGAAAGTGTTCCAACCGTTGGCAAAGGCTGGATCAAGGATTGCAAATTCAGTGGTCAGAACCACAAAAGACGCAGCTGATCTGCCTTTGGACAGATATGTGCATATTGTAAAAAGAATCCTGCTGTTGTCAAGTGCCCCGCAAAAATCAAGTTGACTACTGATCAAGAGCATTTATATTTAAGTGCTGCAGGCTCTGGAAATGGAGGTCATGAGTGTGAGATGGTTACCTTGACTGAATCAAAGGCCCTATCAGGTCATGATGTAGCCTCCTTGGACACTGGAGCTGAATGCTATCTTTTGCCTTTCGATTCTACAAGGTGACAGGCAATCTACTCTTAAATTTCCTCAATGCATGTGGCAAGTCAGTCCTGGTCTTAGCTAATGGAAATGAGCAACTCATTGAGGAAAAGAAAATATGTCATTGTAGTCAGGGGCCATGGCTATGAGCCAATACTGTCTAAGCAGACGATGCTGGAAATGAATTTGATAAAGATCCTCAACAGTGACAGAGATCCCGTGCATCGATGTACTGAAGACAGACAAATTAAAGAACCATTACTAGAAAAGAATGGCCCCATGCCCCACTGGGGGTATTAAGTCCGTCAGACCTGTAGTACATCCTGCACGGCGGTTACTTGTTGAGGTCAATGAGCCAGTTCAGATAAAAGCCAAAGAAATGGCAGCTGCCAACATAATGATAACATAACCACAAGAGTTGACCAGCCTACTGATTGGGTATCAAGTATGCTAGTGGCAAGCAAGCCATTCACTGAAACTGATGGGGAAACCAAGATATGCATCTGTTTGGATCCCAGGGATTTGAGATATGCAATAAAGCATGGACATTTACTGGTGCCCACAGCTGAAACTAGACTGAATAGGGCAAATTAAAACTGTTGAGTGTTTTTGATACCAGCTAAGGCTTCTGGCTTTTGGGTGTTGCCACTGGAAACAAATGCCATTTAACCAAAACAGTGCAACAGAAGTTTGGCTGTGTAAAATGTCAGATCACATCAAGGGGGCTCAAAGGAGTCAAGGTCATTGGATTTGGCAACACACCACTGAGTGGCAGGCTGACCATGACGGGAAAATGCTGGCAAATGCTGGAACAGAACATTCAATATGAAATGCAGCCTGTTAGTAAGTTAAAGGAACAGGACAAGAAAACTGCTCAATCCTGTAAGTTTTGTGGTTACAAGCACCCATTTATTCGACCATCTAGCTGCCGAGCATTTGGAAAACAATGCCTGAAGTGTAAGAAAGAGGGTCATTTTGCCCAAGTGTGCTCAGCAACTGCCAAAGGCGGCTCATAAGTTGATGTTATGCAAAAAGGAAGTCCATCTGATGAAGACACCCAGACCTTAAGCCAGGAAGTCCATACCTATTTTGATTCTATTGAACTTGGGAAGTGGTTCCGACACCAAGAAATCAAAAAAGAGCATGATCACTCATCAGATTGCAGGACAGGATGTGGAAATCAAAGCAGACATAGGTGCAGAGGCTAAAGTCATTTGTATGAGAAAATAACTAAGAAATCTCTCCAGAAGATTCAGCAACCATTGAAAGGATGGCTTGCAACTAAGCCTATTTACCCGAAGGGCTGTGTACACCTTCCAACTAAACACAAGGATCGTCAAATGGACCTGTTGTACCTTGTTGTTGATGGAGCATATGGAGACCAGAACATTTTCCAGAAAGATCCACTTTTATGTGAGTACCAAGATTGTTTCAGTGACAAACCTGGAAAAATTCCAAACAAAGTTCATCTGGAAGTTGATTCTTCAATGGCATCAGTTGTGCATCCTCCCAGGAAAATTCCAGTTACTATGTTAGAACCGGCACAAGAAAAACTCAAGGAGATGGAAGATGGTATTATTAAGGTACTTTTCAGGTCACATGAATGCTCTGTAAACCCCAATACAAATCAGTAGTAGAATTAACTTTTGATACACTGTCCCTACTGATTAAAATGCAAAACACAATGGAATCAAATAATAACACTATGCATTCAATTTATTGTTTCATTTCACAAGTACAATAAAATATTCGAGTCTGATTTGTATGGGCTTCACAATGGCTCGCCTGTCGGCTCGCCATTGTAAATGCCCATGCGGATCTCCCGATCAGATTAATTTTTACTTACTACTTGAAGACCTAGCAACTTAAGTCTTGACTCCTGGAGATTTTTGAAAAAAAAAGTGTTTTTTAGACATTTTGAACATTTGCTAGTCAGTTATAGGCTAAATATGCTTCAAATTTCTCCAAAATGCATTTGCAAAATAAAGGCATGCCAGGTTTCTCACTAGCATCACATTTAACGACATTTTAGCTTGGGCATGCGCACAAATCAAAATTTAGAGAAAGTGACCCACCTCTTGAGGCTTTGCAAGTTCTTTATTTTTATTTTTCGCTTTTCCTTTCTCCTTTTGTCGTATCTTTTCTATGCTTTTGTTGGCCTTTTACTGGGCTTGCTTTCAGTTCAAGAATTGCCACAAAAGCATCAATGAGACGGGAAATACTTAACATGGAGTAGCCAAGGGTAAGTGAGGGAAATTTTCCTCCTTGTTTTTGGCAAAATTTCTAAGCGTTTTCGTGCATATTTCAAGCTCCATTAGACCAATCAATATCATTAGAATGCTCTTTCCCTCCTGCAGAACTGGGGTAAATAGGATTCCTATTTTGGTCAAAGCCGATGACGTCAGAAGCAGAACAAAAGTCAAGGTCTGTCACGGCCGGTTATGGCCGGTTTAGGAGTCAATGGGTTAAACATGTTGAGTTAATCTTGTACAGGATGTGTCCCACTGGTAAACTAGACTACCTGAAAAGCAAAGCCCAAGAGGCCTAACAACACCAGCATATTGTATACTTTGGACCCCTGCAAGATTCAGACAGCATTAGCATGTTCTGAAGGAATATGTCACAGTAAGCAAAATTTTTTCACCACTCCATAAGAACTGGTATCCTTCATATATATGTTGTGGTTTAATTTTATCTTTGGTTTAATTTTTTTAAACCATTTTTATTTTCATTTCTCATTGTCTTATGTTGCTTAGCACAATCTGAAACATAGAGAAATCAACATCAAACTGGTTTAAAAAATTTTTTAACCAAGGATAAATTTAAACCAAAACATATACCGTACATGCAGATCTTTTAAAACCAAATGTAAGGATAAATTACCTCAAAGTTATCAGAAAATCGCTTGTCCTGAACAACAGTGAAATAGATGGTAGGTGTGAGGTTCTTCAATGCCAAAAAGGGATCTTGTTGAAAAACAGAAATTAAACATGATGCATTTTTGTCAAATAATTATAAGCATGTCACCTGGAGTAGCCAGAGAAATGAGCATAATACTGTTCAGTGGGCACAGTTATACTGATAACTTACCAAACAATAAGTTAGTATTCTCAAAATACTTGGAAGAATTTTCTTTATCATCACAATGTGAAATAACGTCTTTAACTAAGTTCTGAAGAGCAGAAATCACCTCTTTAGGGCACTGACAATCTGTAAGTACATATAGAGAACCAAAACAATCATCATTCTTGACAATTTACAAAGTATAGTGTACCCACCATAATAAAGTTCCATTAGTTTTACAATAATTTTATTGGGTATTATGGTGTACTTTGCAGGCTAAAATGGGAAATTAGTCTGCTGCATGAACCAATCAAAAAAAACAATCAGAACAGGAAACCATTCAACTGTTGCACTGTTCTTATGTTGGTTGGCAGCAAAGTTCAAGCTGTGTTTACCTCCAACTTCAAGGAGCTTTGAGGCTTTCCAAATCTCAGAGAAAAATCCAGACGTCAAACAGTGAATGAAAGATTGCCTTTGTCAAGCAGAATTCACTCAGTTCAGGCAATTTATATGCCAAAGTGCCTACTCAGTTCAATTTTGTGTTCTTCCACTAAGTTTTGAAACCTTCGAAAACTAGCCTTTACATTGTACTAAGAAACAAACATTTACTTCCCACCAGCAGTGGTCAACACTGATTGCTTACAAATACAGTATTCTCTTTCACTGATTTCTTTTCTAAATACCCTCTGAAATTATTAGTATATAGAGCCTGTTCATTTTTTGCTGGTTCATAATGATTTGTGAAAATACTGTTATAAAAGATGAGAAAAGACAAATTAAAATGATAATGAAATCATAAAAATTAAATTGAAAATCAAAACAAAAAACATGGCCTTGTAGTTTGCTCAACTAGCAACGCTTACACGCTTGTAAGTCATGGCAGTCACAAATAGTGTGCAATATTTGTCTCAACTAGTTTCTTCCAAGATTGTAGAAGTCTGTATGTCAAGGTACTCCTATTTCTGGAGTATAGCCGGCAAATGGCCACTATGTGCATATTTGTCATGAAGCACACATGCCCACGAATCATGCCACTAGCTGTTTGGCCATGAAAAATGAAATCCATGGTTGCCCATGACTGAAGCCCTTTGGGCTGCTGGAGCTCCACTATAATACTAAATGTAATAGTTTATTCTTGGGGTAAATATGTTTTATATGTACATACATGTCCTTCTCATAGCTCATTTTAGCGTTTGCCTGCATCTCGGGCCAAAATGGGCCTGAATTGGGCCAAGAACATATTTGCACCATGAAGATCAATTCCATTATGCACCTATCAATGTAAATCCCGTAGGGAGGGAGTGCAGGCTGGGGGGATTTGACAGTTATCGTCCCGTAGGGCAGGCTTTTGACCGTTTTAATGGCCTTTCTAGCAACATTTTATTGACTTTTAGTGACTCTTTTGACCATCTACAATTGCCCTGGGGCCAGGCATTTGAACAAAAAATCTCACCTCAGTTCAAATCCCCCACCTATGCCCGCACTCCCCCCCCCCCCCCCCCACGCGGGATTTACATTGATAGGTGCATTATCAAATTACAGCCGATTTCAGTGCAGTGTGTAGACATGGGTTTTCAAAACATAATTCGCCCATCAATTATTCACTCCTAAACTGCAGAATGCTGGCCCAGTTTCTTTTTTTTTTTAAATGGAGAGTACATAAGCTTAACCTCGTTTGCAACAAAAACTGTCAAGCCGACCGGAGAAAACAACTAATGCCCTCATGCCAGATGAAACAGAAAATGCACCCTAAATACAATATTAAACGTACCCTCTTGATCTTTACAGTTATCGTCGTGCATCACAAGAAACATGCAAAACCTATCCATTCTTCGCTGCTAAATTCAGAGTCTGGTTTTCTCAAGGTTTTCTCCCTTTTGCGCATTTCCAAGCGCATTTTCGCGGGCTTTTAGCTGCCGCTGACCATATTGCGTGCGGTATTGGCGGTTTTGCGGGATTTCGGGATACAAAAGCTCGGGGCTCGAGTAAACAGAGAATATTGAATTTTTCAACACGAATGTTTTACTGAGAAGGACCACTTCTCATTCTCAATCGTTTACGTAACTTATATGTAACAGAAACTGACAGAGACTCCACGCCCAGACCTCATATGACGATGTGATTTGCGATCGAACTGGTAGCCAGCGTGTGGTCGTACCAGCCCCCCAAGGAAAAACGGGAGGGCGAACCTCCCTCCCGTTTTTCCTCTGGGAGGGGGTGGGTACGGCTACACGTTGACTATCGAACCTTGCTGGGGCCTGGGCCTGCGTTCCATTGTCACGGGTTTTCTTCCATCAAGATGGCGGAAACTATTCTTGTTTTTTCCGCTAAGAAAACTTCTTTTGATCCTCAAGTCCAAGGATGTTTGATTATTGGACAACCACGGCACCTCCAGTCTGTGACATTTGATCATTTTGCGGAGAAACTGTCGCCAAGAATCGATGTCGCGGTACGAAAATATTATTTATTGACATTTATTGTTATTAAAATTAATATATAATTTTGTTTTCATTTTGAATATAAAGTATTCCTTTTTTCAGTTTACCTCATTTGCGTGAAAGGGATCTGTCATAATTTACTTTTAAATCGTCAGATATACATCAGAAATATTATTGTCCTTTCAATAATGTCCTCGGAAAATCAGACCTTGCCAAACAACGTCTGGTTTTGAAAAACTTGGATTTTAGATTATTCCAAATAGCGCCATAGTCGGTTTATTTCAGCCGACTATCTTGCTTGCTATTGACCCCTTTAATTCCAGAATTTGATTAAGTACATGGAATAACTGTCTTTTATCTTTTCTTTTCTTTTTGCAATCTTTCTATAAATTATTTGCATAAAACTATACATAAAGGACGACTCGGGTGCTACTGCGACCTTCTTCAGTTAAAAAGGAAAATTACCAGTACAACTTTGCTGTACGAAATAAAAACTAAAACTGTACAATAAAAAGTGATAATGAACAATCTAAAATGGGGATGTTGGAATTTTAAAACAGGAGCTTAAAAACAAATTGTAGTTTTCTAATTGCTGACATGTTCCAAGAAATTCTTAAGGTTTTTGTGTATAATCATTTCGGGAACGAGATGTGTTCATTAATTGAGTTTTTATCTCGGACAGAATGCCACTCTTCAAGGAAGAGTCTAATTTGTTTCCATGCTAATCATCATTCAATTTTGTCAATGTGATGCTTGAATCCTTTGTTGTGATGATTACTTTGATGTGTATTTTTAGTTCACATGTAATGTTTATACATTTTTAATCATCACATAGTTTCATAGTTGCAAACTTACCCATCTTTTGTCAGAAGGCATTCACCTTCCATCTGTTTATATGACCAAGCCACAATCCATTGGGAAGGTTACAGCAACAAATCACTCAATGACTGGTCCCGAGTGAACCTCAACCTTTTCCTTGGCATAGAATCTCAGCCAGGAAACAAAATTAAAGATTTCTCTCAAGACCAGTCAATAAAATTAGTGTTATATCTGTTTTCAGGTCATTTTGTTCTATAAAATCAAATCATAGAATTGTTTTGATTTCTGCTAGACATTTAATCTTGTGCTACACACCATGACTGGATCAGATGCATGCCCAGTGTGGTTAAATCAAGTGATTATAGGTGCCCTACCTGTTGCAGCAAGTCGACATAACTCCCCTGCACATCCTCATTTCCTAAACAAGCTTGTCTGCGGTCATCTCCCTGGTGGCGATGCTTGTATTGTGGTAAGTCTACTACATTTGTAGATGCTTATAAAATAAACGAGTCACTATCTCTTGTGCGCAAGTGTTTCAACAGCATCCCTGCCGCAGGGGTTATTACAAAATGCTGAATACCAAATGCATTGTTTCCTGCAGTTATTGTCACTTCAGAAGTTGCTTTAATTTAGTTGCCCAGAAAGGACAGAACTGCATTATGTCTGCATGGCCCTTTCAACCAAATAGAAGTGATAGATAATCACAAGCAAACATAGTGAAATGGGGGCCTATTATTCTTTGGCATTTTGGTGATTGACAAAATTTTGAGGGTCACTTGGCAGGTATATTTGCATTTATCTGGCAGTTTATGGTCAAGAAATTATTGCACAGTTGCAGGAATCAGAACCTTTACTCTCGGTTCTCAGGTTCCTAATGGCGGTCATTTAAACAGAGCTAAAAGGCTTAGAAAACTGAGTGGTCAGCTGCTTCATTTTCCTTCAAGCCTTCTCAAACTTTTCCCAAAACAAAAAATTGACTTTAAAGGGGCTGTCTTTAGATAGTGTGGCATTTGTGAGGAGAATAACAATAATTAAGCTAACTTATCATGAAAAATTTCTTCAGCATTGCTAATAGATCAGGCAGGATCATGTTACTTGTTTTGGTACTAGGGTAGTTTTGTTTCTTAGGAGAAAATAGCGCAGTACTATTCTTTTGTTGTGAGTAGCTTTATACTTAGTTAATTACTTGAATCAAGAAATTCAACTACTTATGGCCGCAATGTTTCTCTTTGTTTCCAGGTTGTATGTGAAAGAAGTGAGGCTTTTGCCTCAGCATGTGCTATTGCCAGAGCTTTCCCAACTTTTTCAAGAAAGTCTTCCAAGGCTAAGATGATATCAAAAACTGTAACTGTTGAGTTTGTTCTCGTTGGAAGCAACAATTCACCAATCACAAATGAAGATGCCAATTGTATGAGTGTGGTTGCAGAAAGCATCCGTCTTAGTGCAAGATTAGTCGATATGCCATGCCAAGATATGCACACAAGTGCATTTGTTGAGGTAAACACTGTTTAGTTATTACCAATTGAAAATAATAACTTACAATACGTAGATCAAAGTAATGCAGGCTGATGATTTTTTTTAATAATTAAATAATTCAAGAGAGCAATGGAAGAAATACATCAACAAAGAAAGATATCAAAGGAAACTCGGATAAAAAAGCCAAGTCCCAGATGGGATTTGAACCCACGACCCTCTGTGATCTAGTCGGATGCTCTAACCACTGAGCTACTGGAGACTCTATGGTGAGCAAGGGTCAAATATGGGTCTTGACTGGAACCGCATCGTGCAGTTACTCAGTCAAATGATGAAGGGCATACATAGCCATATAGCTCTTAACTGCATCACGCAGTCACATTAAAGCATATCGAGGATGCGAGCAACCAACCTCCAAGAGAGTAATGAAAGAAATACATCAACAAAGAAATGGCATCAAGGGAAACTCAGAAAAAATCCGAGTCCCAGGTGGTATTGGAGTCTCCAGTAGCTCAGTGGTTAGAGCATCCAACTAGATCACGGAGGTTAGAGGAATATCATTCCAATAATAGCATCATCAATGGTCAGCCACTGGTGTACAGTGGCTAAAGGTCTTGTGCAGTGGAGGAAGGTTTACAATGATTTATAATAATTAAACCAGGCCAACCAAGTGGAATGGTCTTCTGCATCTTCTTTCTCTTTGTCAGTGCGTGGCACCCGAGAACTCACTGAACTGAAGTAAGCTGCAGCTAAACAGTTTATGAAAATATAACAGGAAAGTTTGGTCTGAACGTTTCAATGGCAATTCTCCATTCAGCTGAAGTGCAAATTTAATTTACACTAAAAGTCCATTTGCGGAGAAAATAATCAGAGATCATTAGATTATTGGTCTCCATTCTATGATAATTATGATAGCTGTCTTTTACGCTTACAACTCCATCTCTTACCACCTTACATTATTAAAAATGTTGATTTTATAATCTAATTTCTAATTAGTTTTTTTTTCTAGCTGTGATCAATGTTAACAGCTGATTTTTTACTAAAATTTCCACCTCTAATCTTCTGAAATTTTAACGTCTTCCAGCTACACATTTATAGAAGAAAGATTTTGATACTATTGGCAAATATTTATCTTCTTTAGGAAATCACTAAAGTTGGTGAAGAGCTTGGGATTGTTCCAGTAATAATTAAAGGAGAGCAGCTTAATCAACTTGGTTTTGGTGGTATGTTTATTGTTTGCAGATTTTATTTGCTTGCATTATAAAGGGCAAAATATCCCATAAACACTTTTAGATATTAAGCTGCATGTTCTTACCCAAAACTGTTTTCTGACATTGAGAGTGCAAGCTATCTTTTTCATTGGGGAGGGGCAGTTGGTTAATATATGCTTCCAATGTCCAATTTTCCATTGTCTGATCTCTACCCTGGTTAGTAGGCTACAAATGTTCCACATGTCCTTGTTATCACACAAAATCTTGTGATAAAACTGTGTTCAATTAAGAGTTACCTGTTGAAAAATATGAAATAAAGTCCTGATCAATCATATTTCAAGTTATTGTGACTTTTGAGCATTCATTCATTCAGTCATTCATTCATTAGGTACGTGTGCTTCCGTAGAACAACCACAGTGACTGAATTAAAGGAATTTTTTTTATGAATAGCATTGTACTTGATTGTAATGCTCTTGCCCATTCTTTTTGTTTCTATTATCTGTTTAGGCCTTTATGGAGTCGGGAAAGCTGCTGTGAATCCTCCAGCCTTGGTAGTGTTAAGTCACACACCAATGTCGGCCACAAGAACCATAGCTTGGGTTGGCAAAGGAATTGTGTATGACACTGGAGGACTGTGTATTAAGGCCAAGGTGACCCAACTTATTATTTGCAAACAAAAAGTTAATAGTGGAGCTAGAATGGTGTTCAAAGTAAATACGTCAACTTCTTGTTGTTAGCATTGATCTGTGTGTCTTGGAGACGATGGGTATGTATGCCTGGTTGTCAGTTTGTTGTGGATCTGTACTGTCTATTGTGGTGGTATATCCTCAAGTTGCAGATTGTGTTGCAGGTTGTGCAAGTGAAGGAGTTATCATTCTGTAAAGAAGCTGATTGTGCTCTCTGCTGCTTGTGTTGTTTTTTCTCCTCCCATTCCATTCTGTTATTTTTTGGCTGCTCTTGGTTGCAAGTAGAGTGGCCAACTCTGGCTGTTGCACAGCTCGTTTCACATAAATCTTTAGTTTTCTTTGTTTCCGGCTTACTATCACCTGTATATGCAAGTTGCATTTGCAGACATCCTTGTATCATAGGGTACATATAGGTCTTCCTTTACTCTCACATGGCCTCTCTCCACCCAGTGAGAAATGGGAACTGGCACATTTTTGGGCAAACCTGTCAGAATGCTGGATAGATAGATAGATAGCCTTTCTTTAAAAATGATTGGTTTAAAAGCTAAAAAGCTTGTCAGGTCGTTGTCATTCCCTGTGCCCAGGAAATATATAACCTACAATGGACTAACATCCGAGCCAAGGGGTGTGGCAGTACTCCTAGCTGCTTAACGCTACAGAAACTAGGTATTAAACCATTTTTATTGTAATTTTTTCATACGTAATTCAGTCTTACGACTGTATGTATGATGTTTTAATGAATGAGTTTACTGCTACTACTACTACTAATATTAACCTCCCCTGTTAGACTGAATGAAAACGAATGTCCAAATTCCAACTTATGCCAGAAATTGAGGAAATGAGTAGATGCACATGCATTCCCATAAATTATAATTAGAGAAACTTTTTATTACATTTTGAAGACTTCGATGCTGGGAATGAAAAGAGATTGCGGGGGAGCTGCTGGCATTCTGGGAGCTTTTAGAGCAGCTGTAAAACAGGTTAGACATGCTGTTGTTCATTGATGTCATATTTTACTAAATATATTACGGCTTCCTTAAATGACTGATTTTGATACATTCCTATTTTTCCTGTATAGGGCTTTACTGAGAATCTCCATGCTCTGTTCTGCATGGCAGAGAATGCTGTTGGGCCTCATGCTACAAGGCCTGATGACATATTAACATTATATTCAGGAAAGTAAGTCTAGATGGAGAGGCAAGTGATAACAGTGCGACCTCCATTAAGCGGCCACCTATTAGGCGGCCACCCTCCATTAAATGCCCACTTTCTAAAGTCCCGAATTATTTGTCCAATTTTTATTATACCTCTATTAAGCAGCCACTTTCCAAAGTCCCGAGGGTGGCCTCTTAATAGAGGTCGCACTGTACAACCAATGGCCTATTCCCTCTGAGACTTGTGCATAACAAACCATGGTAGTTGTATTCATTTTCTTGTGCAGTCTCAAAGATGTCATGCATGTGATGATTACAACTGCTATGATTCCCTGTGCACAAATCTCATAGAAGGAATCAGGATTGACCATAACACTTGGGAGGGGTTTCAAAACAAGGCAATGACTGCAGGAGTTTCACCGGCTGCTAGACTATTATGCCACCAGCTACTCTGGTCATAGCAATCAGCTTGTGACCCAAAAGCTCACCTATAACAGCCGCCTACTCTTCTAGTTGCCGAAACCTACTTCAAAACATTTTGAAACCCCTGCTAGGTGGAGTAATTTCTGTGATATGTATAAGTATTGAAATTTACTTTGGAGGTGCTTTTACTAGTAGTTGTGGAGGTCACTGGTTCGCTTAAATTCACGGCGATGATCAATTCTAACCTACATCTACATCCATAATCACATCATTAAATTATATATTTATATATTTATATCTAAAACCATCTCATAAAATACGAATTATTTATTTTTCTTCATTTATTTGATTCAAGTTTGTCGAGTCTCTAATGTCACCACTGGGTAAATTTGCATATTTAAAAAAATAACATCTTTGGAACAAAAAGAGATTATTTAACTATAATGTGAGCAGCACTTTTCATCTCTGTATACTATGTGTTAAATGCTTAAAAACCGCTTAAATACAGATGTGGATTTCATCATACTACATGTACCACTTTAATACTAGTGGAGAATCAATGTTTTAGTTGCAGAAATATTTTCTCGTCATTTTAGAACTGTTGAAGTTAACAACACAGATGCTGAAGGTCGTTTAGTTCTAGGAGATGGGGTAAGATTAGTTGAGATTTGTTATTTTTTCCCCAATTTGTTTGTTTAACCAAGGTCGTTTTCCTTGAATCAAAATAGTAGCCCAACACATTAAACAACACTATGTGGCAATTGTCTGTAAGAACACCAGACAGAAGCAGTCCAAAGCTGGTGAAAAGCTATACACAGGAAAAAAACGTATGCAACAGGTTCCACTTGAATGCAGAATATAATAGGCATTTGCTTTGAGTGTTGGTTTAGAAAACTGTTACTACTTTCTCACAAGCAGAAGAGTAGGTGTTTGCTCCATGTTGCTTGTTTGATTCGCTACGTGGAGGACGCAAGAGAGAGGGCACACGGGAGTCTGAATCAAAATGGCGAGGGAGACCATTAAATATGCCATGGAGGGGACACCCCGGCTTGAAAATCAAAATGGCAGTGCAGAACAAGCGACTTGTCTCGCCTGCATCGTGCCACTGACCAGTGACGTCAAATTTTCAGATGTGACATCACCAGTGGATTTTTCCACAGGTGATGTCACATTTGGCTGTCAATCAAGATAGTGCGTGTGAACCGTGAGCACGTGCTCTGCTGGTAAAACTTGCGAGGTTAGCGTGCTCTGCTCACCTGATGCTTTTCTGTTTGTTTGCTTGTCTATTTAGCAGATTTGTCCAGATAAAAAGCAAATACGATTGTCCACAATTAATTGTTAGTCTTATTAGATAAGTTAGTTAGTTACGGGGTCGAAAGAATTAGTTTCATCAACACTTTAAAGAAAATCTAAACAATCGCAAGTCGCAATCCACACCATGGCGCTCATTAAACTACACACAGCACATGACAATGACAACGATAAGAAAATAAAGAAACCAATTTAGCCCAATCAAATGATGTCATTTCGCAGCACATATCGTCAGCTAGAAGCAATTTCCTGCAAGTGACCCAAGTCGCTCGTCCCGAGCCGTTTGCGCGTTCTGTGATGTTTCTCGCGCTTGATTTGCAAGCTATTTTGTTTATTCATGTGTGATTTTAAAACTATCTTTTTTCAAATAACGATATAATTTGGTTTTATCAACTGGGTTGATAATGTCAATTGGCCACCGTAAAGAGATTCAAGAGCTGACGTTTCGAGCGTTAGCCCTTCGTTGGAGCGAATCCATTCGCTCCGACGAAGGGCTAACGCTCGAAACATCAGCTCTTAAATCTCTTTACGTTGGCCAATTGACATTATCAACCCAGTTGATAAAACCAAATTATATCGTTATACTTCCCACAGACGCAGCACCACAGTTTATTTAGAAACTTACCCCCTCTATTTTTTCAAATAACTCTACCGTGTCTATCGATACAATGAAAAAAAACGAGTGACCTGGGGCAAGTCTAGTTAATGTCTAGACTTTCAACCAAAAGATTATGAAACATTTCTTACATGCTTGTTTACACTAAAATCTATTGAAAGACCTTAAAGCCCTTCTTTTCTTTTCGCAACCCATTTGACCTGATTAATTTGATTTCAAGGTCGCATATGCAAAGAAGGACCTTAAGTGTGATGTCATTTTAGACATGGCGACCTTGACTGGTGCCCAGGGTGTCGCAACAGGAAGATATCATGCATCACTTTTAACCAACAAAGAGGAATGGGAACCAGCTTGTGCTATGGCAGGGAGAGCAAGCGGGGACCTTGTGGTGTGTGATAAATTATGTTAGTTATGCACCTATCAATGTAAATCCCGGGGGGTGGGGGTGCAGGCATAGGTAGGGGATTTGACAGTAGTTATTGTTTTGTAGTGGGGACTTTTGACTGTTTTATTGGACTTTCAAGCAACATTTTATTGACTTTTAGTGACTCTTTTGACCATCTGAAATCCCCCACCTATGCCCACACCCCCTCCCCAGGATTTACGTTGATAGGTGCATTATGTAGCTGCTGTGTAGCTTAAAACAGCGCACGCGCTCACTGGGTACTTTGATGTCACATGACACGTAACAATATAACTGCTTCCTGCCAAAGTTACTGATCAGGTACCAAATGTAATTTCAGAGTGCACTGAACATTGCCTGCAAATATTGATCGATGTGTGCCACCACTGCACCACACGTTTCACTTAAAACTTTGTTGAGCTATATAACACTTTTAAGTCTTATTCGTACTGTTCCCTCTATCAGCAACCAATAAATTTTGTTTCCCTTGAATTCACCTTGGGAAATATTGAGATTCTTGAGCAATAAAACTTTATGTGGATCCATTGGAAACAGTCATAAAGTGTCAAATTTTACACTTTCAAGTTCTTGACATTTACCTCTCAGCCATTTAAAAGGCCGGAGAAAGCCCTTACCAGTTTATCAATTTGTGTACCTTAAAGGTCCACAGTAAATAATCTTATTATTTTTAATTTATTGTTGCTTCATTCTTCTTTTAACAGTTTCCCGTGCCTTACAGCCCAGAGCTTCATTTCTCCGAATTTTCAAGTGCGTTAGCGGATATGAAGAATTCAGTGCAGGTTTGCTGAGTGTAATTTTGACTTACCTTAAACTGTCACAGTGTAAACAATGCAGTAATAAATGATGGTGGTTGTAAAATGCCCTTCACATTCTTTATTGTTGTTGTTTGTTAAGCAAGAAACACGTTCTGCTGGATTTGTTGTTGTTGTTTTGAAGGAGCACAAACTCCTTGAGTTGATTAATTGATCCTACGCGTTTCGTTTGATACTACAAACTTTCTAAAGAATTTGTTTCAGAAATAGCATTTAAAAAAAATCTCGGGAATAATCTGAATCCCACAGTGGACTCGCATTTTTCCGAGATTTTCCTTAAATGCTATTTCTATCAGTTTGTATTTCTTAGATTACTCACAGTTTTGAATTACTCACAGTGCCCGGGTGTGGTTTAACTGACCCAAAACTGCCAAGACCAATTTCGTGATTTTTTAACATAAGCTTCCTTAAGCTAACGACACACAATTCCATGTCTACTTACATTTTGTTTTCATCGTAGAACCGCGATAATGCGCAAGTATCCTGTGCCGGTCTTTTCATTGGTACGTACAGTATGGCGACTTCTTCAGTTGTTAACATTATACTTTGACTAACGTCATACCTTTCTTCTGTGTTTTAGGTTCCCATATAGGATTTGATTTCCCTGGAAGCTGGTTGCATGTTGACATGGCCGCTCCAGTTCACATGGTAAGATAATGTTTTCTTTCAGTAACCAACAAACTCTTTAGTAATACAGTGAACAACTGGAGGTCCGGCACTGTGCTCGATAAATTGTGAACACAACAGCAGCAATATTTGCTCGCCAAGTCCATCGTGATTGTTTGACGACTTTTGACTATGCGTGCCCACTTTGGAGCACCTGATTGACGTGTAAGAAAACTTTGTAGAACCAGGCATAGGGTAACACAATAGACCCTATTCGTAATAAATAAGTAACAGGGTTATCTACACTTTACCTGAATTAGCACTACTAGCTAAACATTGTTGCGTAAGGGGTGGGTGACGTTTTCCCAGGGTAACTCAGTTTAAATATCGTCAAACATGGCGAGAAAGATAGCGACGAAACGACTATCAAGCGTTAGTTGTTTGACGTTCTAAACAGTGCGACAGTTTACAATGTATGCATAAGAGGCACTGAATTACGTTGGACTGAGGCTCTAACAGGTTAATCTAAACGTAACTAACTCGCTGTTGCTGAGTTCTGTTTCTTGAAGATCGAAAGCTTTTCTGTGTTACAATTGCAGGACCAATACTACGCTATGCAGCACTGCTAATAGAAGCAAGAAACTTTACTTGGTGTGCTGCCGATTTTCTTTCTATGGAAACCCCAAATTCTCTACCTTACAGTTTCGAAAACATTCCAATTGAATGCTATACGTTGCTGTTTTTTATGGTATTTAATGCTATTCATTGTTGCTGTTTTTATTTCTGCTATTAATGCCCTTTATTGCTGTTTTAGGGTGAAAGAGCAACAGGCTATGGAGTGGCCTTGTTGGTGACCTTATTTGGAAAAGCGTCTTCCTCCAAGCTTCTTCAGAGTATTGCACCAGACCTGCCGGCAAAGGATTCTGGGTTTGGTTTCTAAAAGGGGATATCGTGGTGTGTTAGGGTGCAGAGAATAGGACAGAGCAAGTCTGCTGGAATTGCGCTTGCGCAGCAATGAATATTTGATCTGAATCGAATTCCAAGTAAAGACTACTTAACCATTGTCTAAATGAGCAGGGGACTGGGAACAAGTATGAATCTAAAAGTTAAGCCTTTCACCGGAAAGAGCATTCAAACATTAGTATGTTTATTAAATTTGAGTGTTATTGGGTTTAACGGAAAGACGTATACACTTTTGAAAATCTTATATTTAAGAGACCTCAGTATGGTTGGAGGGACAGGCGTTCCTCCATGTACACTTTCTCAAAGTCGTTCGCTTTTCGTTCCCGGTTTGGCAGTTAACCCAGGTGTGAGCACTCGCGCTTCGCACCATTGGCTTGCCTTTACTCCAATCACGCTCAAATTTCATAATCTGGCTTGGATACTCTTTCGTGGTGTACGATTCACTTTTCAACCGAACTAGACTTTCTCAAAGTCGTTCGCTTCTCGTCCTCAGTTTGGCAGTTAATCCCGTTGCGAGCTCTCGCGCTTCGCACCATTGGCTTGCCTTTACTTCAACCACGTTCCATTTTCATAATCTGACTAAGGCTTGGATGCTCTTTCGTGTTGTAGGATTCACTTTTCAACCCAACCGAACTCAATCGATTTTAGGCATTCATACGCATATCCTCTGTTCGTTTAGAAAATGGCTAATTCACGTGGCAGCTCCTGGTCTTCATTTTAGGCGCGTGGATCTTGTTATGTACCAGTTAATGCGCATTTTGTCAGAAGTAAAATGTAGCCTACATTAATTTGCGTATTTGCTTCATAAAAAGTGAAACGTCTATGAAGGACTTAGGTCCGCGATCTCGAATGAAATAAAAATCAATTTTTCATTGGTTTAGTGGATTTCATTTCTCACGTTTTTGTTGCATTTGAAGAACAGAGATGCGGTACTCTAATGCATAAGCCATTTGTTTAAAGGAGCTATGTTATGGCTTGTTCATCTTGAAAAATAAAGCCTGAATTTTCAAATTGGTCATTTCTAGTCGAGCTCAATTTTGTCCATCGTTGACCATCTTGTTCCTTTTTGGTTTAGTATCACCTCTTTGGTGTTTTTCTGTCTCAGTTGGCTATTATTTTGAGGTTTCTTACAATTTAATATGACCCAAAATATCGTGACGAACCTCCTTTTAACAGTTTCAAAAAGCGCAATGCAATTGCTTGAAAGCGTGCAAAACCAAATCAGAGGGCAGCCAATAGATCAACTAAAATTATATACTAGATCATTCCTTTTTTGGCTGGCACGCTGATCGCCCCTACAACAGACCAGACCTACCGACAACCGATCGGGCCATGTAGAACTCGCTTCACATTTTCTCCTCCCACCCGCACCTCTTTATGTACAGTTGCTCAGTGGTATTGAATTGATATTAAAACAATATTTAACTCCAGAGAGCAGTAATCCTAGATAGGATAAATATCGCCTGGCATCTTGAACAAGAGTTTGTATGGTTTTCAAAGATGGTGACAGAAAGCGGCTACCTTTCATGAAGCAATCTTATCAGTCTCAGGTGCGTCTCAGGCCTGGGTTCAGACGAAGAAACAATTGCTTAGCTTGGCGGCTTACCTGACGTCCTGGAGGGTGGAAGGAGGGACTTGACCCATGTTTGGATAATAGGGGTGCCGCTGGAGGTTTGAATTCCTGACCTTGTTTAGGGCAAAAATAACGTCAAACACCTACCCAGTTTATGCTATAGTGCTAATATCTGGTCCTGAAAATGATCTAATGCTGACTGATGACCGGCTAAATTATTATAAATACTGATTAATGTTTCTGATTTCGGATATGCTTAAAATTCGACGAAAATCTTGAAGCCATACCCTGGCTGACACAACTACATACCCTGTATAGGAAAGACTCGCTTGGATTTATATAACCCTGTAATATACCCTATCCACCGGCACGTTCCCGTAGAGCCCATATAAGGAAGTTCTCCCTCTCGCGGGCCTGGAGTTAGCATGACCGAGCGAGTGGTCAAAGCCGCGAAAATGAGCGGCAAAGAAGGAAACCCACAAAGCCCCTCGCTGCCTCCGGCTGCTTTGGCCGCTAGTTCTCCCACACTAGTAAATTCCCCGCAGCATTTTCATCGGGTGGATGCGAGTGAACATTAATTATATGACACACCAACGAACACCAACAGTATTCTTAAAAGAAAAAGAAAACAAACCGCGGTAACAAAAATTACACATTGTTTTCTTTCTAAATTGAAACCTGAATGAACAATGAATGAACAGTATTCATGTCTTGTTCCCAGTCCCCTTTTCGTTTTTCCACCGAAAAGGTATTTTGTGTACTATTACTTGAAGTAATTGATGTTTCGCTTAATGACAGCTGACCGTAGTTACTTCTCGCCATCAGACGCCATGTTGTCGAGTTGGAGAACTTTGTCGAAATCTTTCTCATTTGTACGTGCTGTTGGCAAGGTAAGGAGATAACCTTTCGGTATAATAACTGCTGAAGTTTCGTTTTTTCTACTTTCAAAGTTATGACAGGTGATACAATATTTCAGGCAAGTCAACAAGCAGGCTCAAGTGCGAGCTCAAAATGTTTTCACCGTGCAGCAGTTCCACTCTTGTCAGATAAGCTGTTTGTGGTAAGTCTGTGCGTTAAAATAAAAATTAATTCACGTTACTAGCAAGTTCTTCACAGGCCAAATGCTGCATGTCACTGTATTTCCTTTGCCAGTCAATTTTGGATAATTTTTACTTTACAGTATTTTGGTTTGTTATGGTAATGCAAATACTGCAACAAATCGATCCTGTGCTCTAAGGGCGCCCAGGCAACTAACTTTTGCTTTTGGGCAACCGGATAAACTTACTTTTTTTCATATAAGCTTTAGTGTTGGGCGCCCTGGATCTCAGGGTTTGGAACCTGTTTGCTCTATGCAATTTTTCTTAGAACATAGCCTTGAATAATCCATTGCCTATTACCATAGCGGCATAATTTATACCGGGAAATAAAGAATAAAGCACTTCTAGGAGTCAGAAAAATCTTTGTAACCTTACTAGCACCATTTAATCCATGTGCCCTAATTTCTTCAATTTGATCTTTTAAGTCCATTATATTCAAACTGAGAGTAATGCACCTATCAATGTTAAGCCCGGGGGGTGGGGGGGGGGGGGTTGGGCTACCCACAGGACTTTGACTGTGAGGTTTGTACCCGGGGTGGGGATTTTGATTGGAAATTTTGACTTGGCCGCCATTTTTAATAGCGGAGAAGTGGAAGATTTTGATACTTTTGACCACTTATATTGTCCCAGAGGTGGGGAATTTGACTTATCTTTTCAGAAAATGTTAAAATCCCCACCCCATGCCCGACCCCCCCCCCCTCGGGCTTAACATTGATAGGTGCATAACTATCTTATTCATATATAATTTGGTTTTATCAATTGGGTTGATAATTTGAATTGGCCACCGTAAAGAGATTTGAAAGCTTACATTTCAAGCATTAGCCCTTCATGCGGATTCACTCCGACGAAGGGCTAACGCACGGATTGTCAGCTCTCGAATCTCTGTACAGTGGCCAATTCACATTATCAACCCAGTTGATAAAACCAAATTATATACTTTCCACCGACGCAGCACCACAGTTTCTTTAGAAATTCACCCCCTTTTTACAAACATATTTTGCTTGCCAGGCTAGATTGTAGAATAACCGGCCACTTGCATGCATTTCCCTTCCGTTCAGTTTGAACGGTGCCTTTTTTATATATATACATATGCTGTCTATGAACCATTCAGAATGCATTGGAATGGCTATTTTGGTCTCTAAGTTCAACTGTCATGAACTTTTAGATGGGAGAATCTAGATTGTCAACTTACTTTTGAGCGGTATTGTACCTTCTCTTAGATGCACTTCAATAACTACCCTTAAAACGTCATTTTTTACAGCATCGAGATACTCCAGAAAATAATGCTGATACTCCATTTGAACTTAATCAGAAGAACCTTGAGGTGAGAAAGCAAAGGTTCTGAAATACACTTGTGTGAAAATTATTTCACCATGCACAATATTGGCTCAAATCATATTGTTGTAAACCCTTGTGGTGAATACTTCAATTGGTGGAGCGAGCATAATTGGCATGGATGTTTCCTTCATATCCTGTTAGCAGAACCTTTCTTTTGTACAGTAACTGCAGAGAAAATACTCCATGGTTTGGATGTTCTACACGTGTGCCTAGGTTCTTTATTCTAACCTAAAATGCCATCCATGTTTCATATTAATGCCAAAGGTCCTTGGTGTAACCTAATATTAACTGCAACTTGGAGAACGATTTGCAGACATACTAAAAACCCCATCTATAATTTTTCACCGGTCACACGTGGTATTTTTTGTTTTGTTATAGAAATTCAGAATGCCTTTGATGCGCAGTAGAACACTATGTCATACAAGTGTATTTTGAATTGTGTATCATTGTAATTGGGCATTATTTGCTGTTCTCACACACTGAATGCCATTTGCCTGCCACACGAAAAATGCAACAGCACTTTATTACACAAAAAACAAAACATAGATACGTAATAAAAAAATGACAATCATGACTGTTCGTTGTTCTCTCATTGCTCTCTCAATCACTTTTTACTATTATAAGGGGTGGGGGGTGGGAAAAACTGTTGCACTTTCAAGGCAAGAAACAAAAACTGAACCATGTGACAAGCATGTAAACTGACACCCACTCGTACCCAGGTCTCCATTCAGTGTGAGAGAACTTCATTTCTTGCCTCTTTCGCAAGCTCAGCCGGCAAGAAAGACATTTCTTTTTAGAGAGCCAAGACAATCATGGATAACTACCCTGTGGGACACAAGTCCGCTGCTGTTATACCCATATTGGACCTGGCGCAAAGGCAACATGGTACTGTGGCAAAAAGCAACTTGTGCATCTTTCTATTATTTTTTCACGTCATGTATCTAGTGTTGGCCTGTTAGTTTGTTCAAAGATTTTTAACAATACCAGCCTGACAACAAACTCTCCAGCTGATACCATGGGTATTGTTGACACTATACAAGTTATACACCCTGCAATACCCACCCTTAAAGGGGCATTGTCACAGTGATTTTGGAGCAGCCAGGTAAATCCTTTTCTCCTTAATTCCCTTACTCCTTTAATGTGGAACAGAGGACAAATGAAAATTTAGCAGGGAAAGGATTTACCATAACAGTTGGGTTCCCTTCACAAAAGGCCTTGAGAATTTGAAAACACAGGCATTTTTTTTTTCAATTTTCAATCCACTTCCTCTCTTGCCATCAAAAACAACATACATCAGCAAATGGTTTCAATGGAGTATTGTAGTCTTCGGTAACAAAACTAAACCATTACTTTGCATGTATTTTTGATTTTCCTTTGCGCAAATACAAGTTTAAGCTAAAATGCTACTATAATGGTGTGACAGTTCCCCTTTAAATTGCCTTGTCCCTTGATGCCTGTTTAATATACAGTTTATTGGTAGCAACACGGCACTGTATATACAATGCACCCCTGACCAGTATTGTTAGAAGTGCCTTGAATTTTGTATAATGAATTCACCTTTCAGGTTGGCTACCAATATCAGCAATGAACTATGTGGCTGATTTGTTGGAGATGCCAAGAATGAGGGTGTATGAAGTTGCAACGTTTTATACTATGTTTAACAGGTTTCTCCATCTTTATGCCTTTGTACAACTCTGTGTCGGTTGTCAATCAGAAATGCATATTGCAGTTTATCAGGAATGAATTTTCAGTTCAGAATTATTAAGATTTTGTTATTGTTTAAGACATAAAATTGTAATTTTTTTGGACAAAAACCTGGGGACACAGGCCTGCCTCTCCCCTGCCCTTGCTACGGCCCTGACCTACTCCACTGATATTGATTTTCTGTTATACAGACTGTACCTCCATAATACAGACACCTCCTATGCACCTTTGGTGTCCACAATTATCAAAAATTCAACTGCATTCATTAAAACATTGCTTTAGCTGGGGCTGTTGTTTTGTTGGTTGGAAAACTGGAGGTAAAAAAAATTATGCAGGACTACAAAAAGGACATATTTTGGTTTAAATTGTGTAGTATTAACCTTTGCTTTAGTATGGTATTTATTTCCCTTGTTTCAGACTATGAAAATGAATATGAGGCTATAAAATATCAAAGATATACAATTACGGTACATGTATTTAAATCACAACACATACATACACTGTAAGAAAATTAATCCTGCAAAGGTGATCATTTATTGGAGATGGCATTTTGTAAGGTGGCACAATGACAGTAGTCATTCTTGTGCATTTTAGACTCAGTTGAATATTTTTTTCTGTCAGGGAGCCAGTTGGAAAATACCACATTCAGGTGTGCACAACAACTCCTTGTCAACTGAGAGATTCTGACATGGTGGTGGATGTTATTTGCAAGAAATTAGGTATACTTTATATGTACTGTGATGAATTTGTAACATTTAAGGTACAATGGGTTGAAAGTTAGGCTCCGGCAATGTTTAGATCCTAGCTGGTTGAGAACCGACAGGATAAATGTTACAGGTCAAAATTGTCCGCAGGTAATTCTTTTTATCCCAGGTTATTTTTTTAACCTAGGTTATATTTTATTTTTTTCTATAAAAAGACATCCACCCCTCCCCTACTATATTTCATCCATCTACCCCCTACTTTACCTTCCTCCCCTTCCTTCCTCTCTTTACAGACAGACAGACAGACATGTTTTATTTGGAGTCTTATACAATTAATAGTATCTCGACTTAGATTCCAAATAATTAAAAAAAATTACGAACAACCAAAAATAATAATAAGTTATTAATTAATTAATTAATTCCTAGAGTATTTACTTTTTGCTGTCTTCCCCTTTCCTTTTTTCAAAGCATTCAAATATATGTTTTGCTATTAGTTTTTGTATTTTAGCATTTCCACTAGGGGGGTTTATTAGAAACATGAATATTTTGTTAGGTGACATTCTGCTTATTTCTATTCTATATTCTTTTTCCAAATAATCCTGTCCCCCTTCTTTAGACCAATGTGTTAGTGATATAAGATTGAGTATGAGTACGACTTTCCAATTTAAATCCAGTTTATGGCCCCAAAAGCCTCGCTCTTCCCAGTTGCTGACCAGTTGAAAGGAGACTCGGTGCAAGACTGCTGTAAAATGTGAAAGCATAGGCACAAGAACTTCGTTTGAAAAGTCGTACATGTACTCAATCTCTCAATCTCGCACTTGTACTCTGATCTAAAGGTCCCTATTATTCTGAGAATCCAACTCAGGGCTTGAAATAACTATTGGTTAGGCACCGGACTTATTGTCCAGTCAAACATGATTTTGCTCGGACATATGCTTTTTTGGCCAGTCAAATTGAATCCATCTTAACTAGCTGCAATAGAGACTACATTTGGCAAGTTACATGATCTGTAAACCTTTTCAGCAACAGCAACTCAAAACAAGTCTGGGTTGCAATAAAAATAGAAGTTTAATTTTATTACTAACTCTTTGTCTTGTTACACTTTAGTCAGCCACGTGGAATGCAAGAAGCAACTGCATCGTTTGGTTAAAATCTGACTAAATTGCTTACAAAAAGCAACTGCTTTAACTTACTAATACAATATTTGAACCTCATGTTTTCATAAAGTTCATTTTCCCATTTGAATTTATTTGTGGCAGCGGAGCATAGCTGATTTGCGGTCACAACTGACAACTGGAATATTTTGTAACTGTCATTAATTGCTTAACCAAAAGTCCATTTAGTTTAATATCTTTTTTCTTTTCGGAACATGATAAGATTGAATAATTTCCACCATGATTGTCAATGTCTCAAAATTGAATTTTCTTTTAAAGCACAAATGACCAGACAACATGTCCGGTCGTCCACGGATTTGTCAGGACAATGCTTGATTCTGACTGGACATTGTCTGTTAACCAGCTGTTATTTCAAGCCCTGCAACTTAATTCTGACACCCTAATACATACACCTTTGCATGTCACCTGGATATCAATATTAATCAGGTTCCACTGGACGTCCATTAATTCACTGACAGTGGCATGTGCACTACACATGTCCTTTAAGTGTTTAATTGTTGGGTGCATTCTTTACTTTTAGGAATCAAGATGGGTGAAACAACTAAAGATGGCATGTTTACTCTGAGCTCAGTGGAGTGTCTTGGAGCTTGTATTAATGCTCCAATGATGCAGATAAACGACAATTACTATGTGAGAAGCATTGGATCTTCCATATCAGAAGACACTACTAAGATTATTCTTGTTTACAGCGTGACGCGCCTAACTGTGGCCACCCAACAAACATTTTTGACAAGTTATAATTAGCCAATCAGAGAGCACGAATTTGTTTGAGCTGTCCCGCCTCCTAGGAATTTTCAAAGCTGTTCTCACAAAACCTGTCATGCTTTTAACAGGGAGGCAGGACAACTCAAACAAATTCGCGCTCTCTGATTGGCTAACTTGTCAAAAAAGTTTGTTGGGTGGCCACAGTTAGGCGCGTCGCGCTGTAAATGAAGTCATTATCAAATGTTGTGGAAATTCCAAAGTTATTATTTACCCAGAGAAAATAACTGAAAGTTGCTAAGTTTAGTGATGGCTGCCATACAAACAATCCTCTCTCATCATTTTGCTTATAAGGAGGACAGACTGTATGACAAGTCCAAGTAATAAGCAATATTTAAGTAAAAGGATCTGCAGCAAATATGTCATAAAGCAAAACAACAGTCATCCTTTGATACTCAAAACATCTTGTGACCCATGAATTAAGACAGCAACGCCAAGAAAGTACTTGCTTACTCATCTCACAATCTCTTTCCTCCTTACTGAGAAAGAAAACAGGATAGTGCAACAAGTCTACTTCTCAAACTCATTAATAATTCATCACGTTAAAACAAAGGAAATCAGAACCGTAACCGTGGTTTGGAAATGTGATCTTAATTAGCATAGATTTTTACGATTTTATTTCTTCGTTTTCACCGTAGTTTTAGTTTCGATTGAGAAGATAGATCAAACACTCGAGACAGTGTTTCATCGGCTATCCAAACACCTCGAAGTTCATTAAAAATACTCCGCTGCGCGTCGTATTTTCAACTCTCTTCTCGGTGTTTGGATATCCCGATGAAACACTGTCGCTCGTGTTTGATCTATTACCTGAAATAGTCTGTGACCACAGATGGATTTCTAGCTTTCATTTCACACCACTGTCGTTTCCAGCAGCATGAAACAAAAGCTGGAAATACATCTGTGTTCGCAGGCTAAGCTGAAAGTGGCTCCTTGGGAATAATTATTTCAATATTTCTTTAGATAATTTGATTAAGAAGACTTGAACATGGCAAACGTAAGGAAAATTAGTAAGAACTGCTTCATATATTTAACAACCATTAAATAATTATTATATATCAAATTTTGTAGGAAGATCTCACAGAAAATGACACAGAAGAAATAATCAATGACATCGTGGCTGGAAGAACTCCAAAAGCTGGACCAAGGTGAAATAAAGACTTTGTTTTTAGACCGCTTTAAGATGGCCCACGGGTATTTAACATAACAGCTCTTTTTTAAGCCCTGTCAAAACAGCAAAGCGTTGAGATATTTCTAATAGTCCTGAAAATGCTAGAAAATCATTTAAATAACATAAGATCACACATTTTGCATTGATCTTTTTTGTCTCTTGGACCAATCACTTTGTAAATGAGAAAACCAAACATATTGCTGAATTTGATAGTAACACCTCAGGTCCAACAAAACGGAATATTGAACACAGAGAAATTGGAAAGCAAAAGTCATCTGACTTTCCCCGTGAAATTCTTCAAACCTTGTGAACCAAACACACTGAAACTTGACTTATAAACTTTTCCTACCTACGGAGGGGGGGGGGGGGGGGTGGGGCGCTTACTCGCTGTTGGGCTCTTAAAATCGAATAAATACGGTAATGCTGTAAAATATTATGATGACATACGAAAACGGAAGATAACCCAGTCAAATATGAAGTAGGAACTGAACAATGATAGCATTAAATCTGGGCTTTAGTGGATTTTTGCTCGTTTGAAGTTGAGAAGAAAATCGCACATTATTCTGAAAAAGAGGCTTCAGAAAATCGCTTTTTTCTCAGACAACTTGCGTTTGATCGCAAAATATTTATGATTTTATGTTTAAGGATTATTGTCAGGCTATCAAACATCTACTTTCTTGTTTAAAAACGCGCTTTAAAAAGGGAGCTGTTTCATGTTAAGTACCTATGGGCCACCTTAATTTGTTTGTTTCCACATGTGCATAAGCATGCCTTAATTTTGTTATATTTTTCTTAGTTTTTAAATTGTATTATCTTATTCATTTTGGATATACTTTCCTTCCCAGGAGCGGCCGGTTTTCGTGTGAACCTGCTGGAGGCCTGACAACTCTTACAGAACCACCAAAAGGTCCCGGATTTGGAGTACGAGCAGACCTATGAATACCGTACTTCTAAGAAATTATTTGCGAGCTGTGTAAAATAGATTCGTGGTTGAAAGCTCCTTGTAACCTTGATATATGCTGTTTGTGATGTGACAAATAAATGTAAGAGTTTATTTTACATGTCTTCCAGTTATTCTGCACCATTACTATCAAAATCACTAGAGTGGTAAAATGCAGTCGCTAAATTTCTCTCTGGCTGTGCCAATCTCGAAAAAATGAGAAACCACGACGGCGACGCCGAGAACAACATCGATTAAATCGACAAGAGTTTTCCTGGTTGCCCGCGAAATTGAAATTGTTGCGGGCAAAAAATTCTGATTTTATTCAGAAAAAAATTTGTATTCGCAACAAATGTTTGCGTTTCTCAGAGTTCGTAACCGGCTTTTGATCACCAGCGCATTGTAGCATCGAATATTTAAATAAACGTGTTAGAAATGACAGTCGCCTTTGCCACCATATTACGTGACGGAAATTCTCTACTTGCAAAAATCTCATAATACACCTCTTTTTACCTCCCAAAATTTTGCATAATCATTGTTGCAATTTCTCCTGGGACATGAAGATGTCCCAAGGGAAATCTAAAACAATGCCTATGCAAATTTTTTTTAGGGGTAGAAGCGGTGTATTATGGGATTGTGCAAGTAGAGAATTGAAAATGGTCAGTCAGAGCAAGATGTTAATGAAAGGGCAATTGGCAATGGACAATGGGAATAGGAAATTGAAATGGGAAATCAAACATGGAAAAGTAAAAAAACCGGCCTTGGTCATCTGTAAATAAGAAATGAAATTCTTTCGCTCTGCTAATGTGTCATCAGATTTTGATATAATTATATAGGGAAGGTACCAGTGACGTCACCCATTGTCATTAAAGTGCCAACCAGAAAACTATTGGCTGGTGGAACAAAGAGCTCATTTGTTTAACTTGTTGGCTATTTAAATAACAAAAACAATGTTTGTAAACAAATTCTCCCCTTTTGAATTATTCATGTCGATTAGAAAGAATTTAAGATTTCTCCTCTTGATCGTTCGCGGGTCGAAGCACAGGCAGCCCAAGTTCACTGTGTGAAATATTCACTAAACGTACGCGAACGTGACTCTTGCCTTTGAGTGGTGTTGTGCTACAAAGATGCGATTTACAACGGTTTGTATGGGAACTCAATAATTTTGTTTCAAAAGGAATAAAATTTAATGTTCTGTGAATAAACTCGACTTACCTAGTTGCCTTGTTGTATTCTTTGTTGTTTACCTGCGTCTCGGGTCGTTTTGAAGCGTTTTCGGCGAGTTACCGCTAACTCGCTTCAAAACGACCTTAAACGCTGGGAAACAACAAAGAATCCACTCAAAGGCAAGAATCACGTTCGCGTACGTTTCGTGAATATTTCAAATAGTGAACTTGGGCTGCCTGTGGTCGAAGGAAAACGGATAACCGAATCTTTCATTTTTTGGGTTTACTGTTAAAAAAAGATCGCTACTATAGGTGGAGCATCGAGCATAACGCCGGCACAATAGTGCCATTTTGCGACATAACAGTTATTTTTTAGAGGTACTATTATCCGTTTATTGAGTAACGACTACAAAATTTCAAGCTATTTGGTGTAATTTTGCAATACGTTTAGTGCCCAATTTACGTTACGTGTATTAACTTTCCTACTTTACTCGAAATTGAGTAGATGTTCATATTGTTACTGATTTATTGTGAAAATGGTTTTTATTTCCGCGCTTCATGGGGGTGCGGGAAATTTTTTTACGGCACAATTACGAGAATAATAGCAACAGTCGAGCATAATAGTCCGATTTGAGGGCAATGCCAAAAAGCAGAATTCTCGATTTCAGGAGCATAATCGGTGTCAACCCCTACTCGTGAGTGTCGCTTTAAATAAACAGAAAATAGAGCACCATTTTCACATTGGTGTAAACAATTACACACATGTCCAGTATTGGCCAGGAAAACCAGGGTTTCTGTTTCTTTTTTCTTTGTGTCTGGAAGTGTAGGATACTGTGACGAACTACCTTTTCCCGCGCCATTCTACTCTTGTCCTTTTTTATTTTGTTCTGTACACATCTGTGTGGAAGTGTAGAATATTGTGACAGACTGGGGATAATAACGACCTTTTCCCCAGCTATCCTCCCTTGTCAGTCTTTATTTCGTTCTTTGCTTCGCGATGTGTGGAATTGTAGAATGGAGTGTCACTGTCACGCGATAAAAGACAATGATGTCAAGAAAAAGCGACATTATAGGAGATAACTAAATTAGTAACTCCTCCAAGTATTAGGACTGTGCGTTATCCCAAATCGGAGACATTCGTCGAAGCGTTTCGTCGAAATTTACAGAGCTCAGCATGGAGCCGCCATATTCGACAGGTAGATTTTGCAGGTTGCAGGTTCAAAATGTAATTCATTGGGAAACCGCTGGCACTAATGGAAACGAGAGGTCGTTTTCCAAATATTAATTACATTTGAACCTGCAACCTGCAAAATCTACCTGCCGCGCCATATTGGTGTGCCCAATATGGCGGCCGGAAAATAATGTCAATAGCGCAAACCTCTGGAATTTAGTTCAGTTACAAGCCAACGAAAACTCGTAATGGGCACAAAGACATTTACATAAAAACGTTACTGTGACTCTTCGAATGACTGCAACATAAATATACCTTATGTCACCTTATGTCACGCCCCGCAATAACTCTCAAATTCAAAATGCGCCAGTTGCCAAACGAAGAGCACTATTGAGCTGAACAGTTGTAAACGGATATAATTCAGTACTTCTTAATGCCTGGTAAGGATGAAAAGTTTGATATCTCTTTAGGTTTGGATTTTAGTTTCTGATGACGTCTCCATACTGTGAAAAAGTAGGAATCACAACGACCTTTTCACAACCGTTCTTCCCTTGTCTGCACTTGTGTGTGTGGAAGGGGAGAATGCTGCGAAAAACTAGGATGACGACTTTCCCTCATCCATTCTACCTTTGTACCCTACCGTGTTGTGGTTTAAATTTATCCCTGGTTTAAAATTTTTTAAACCAGTTTGATATTGATTTCCCTTTGTTTCAGATTATGCTAATCAACATGAGACAAAGGGAAATAAAAATCAAACTGGTTTAAACAAATTTAAACCACAACATATGGAAGTGCCGATCAAAGTGAGACAAACCACGGATTTTAACGACCCATTATCTCGCCAATTAGTTTGTGAGGTTGCCTGATAAATATCTAAACAGTTAAATATAGCTGCCGATATACATTGAAGCCGCTGTATACGCACAATAAAATATGAGTGGGACTTATTACTATCTTAATAGGACATCTGTTTTGACATATTCGCCGCCGATTACCATTTCTATTACGTTTCTTAACTTATGATCTATTTTATATCAAAACACAACTGTGATATGGAAATGGCTGGTACATGTACTAGATACTGATAAACTAAAACACTGTTTCTGTTCATCTGAGAACGAATCATCACTTTTCAAAAGCGTTTAAGTCAGGTGACGTTGCATATACGATATAGTGGTGATGTTTTTCAGCCCGAATCTGATGATGGTACCATACTAAGGCTTACCAAGTGTCGCATGGTGGGTCGACCATGAGGACAGTTCCAAGGATGCTCAATCTCCCCCATGTTGCAAAGAATCTTCTTCATCTGAGCTTCATTTAACGCTGTTCCAACCATGATTGACATGCGACAAGCACGACTCGCAAACATCTTTCTGACTCTAGAGGGCCTGCACATCACGCCAGGCGAATCGCTCAACATGAAAATCAATTCTTCGATATCCTCGACACCAAAGGTCCAATTCTTGCTCATTGGAAGCGAAACCAATTTGATCTTTTTCATTGCTTCAGCGTTTTGATCAATTTCAAAATCAAATCCATTTTTTCGAAATATTTCTACATTGTCAATTAGAATGGCTTCGTTAGCAGCGGTCAGCTCAAGTTTCTGTGGAGCAATTAGACGTTGGGACTTGATCGTCGTGTTTCGCTGTTGGTCTTCAAAGTTAAACTTTTCGTCCGAAGCGTGTTGGTCAACAATAAACAAATCATTGCCCAGCTTTGCGATAATGAAGCCCAAATTAAACTGACCCAACACTTCCATCCGTTTAAACATGTCTTTGCCGATATTCTTTCTTAGTTCTTTTTCTGCAGTGGAGTTAGTGTCTGGTGCAATCTTGGCTCTAAACAACCGCGCTTCAACTGCCTTAGCTTCTTCTCTCTGTTGTGTTTTTGCCTTTGATTTTAGCTTATCCATGCTAAAGCGAGCAGTTACATCTTTCCTTTTGTTAACAATGCCCGCAATTTCGACTTGATTTAAATTTGAAGACTTCCAAGGTTTTGGAACAACAAGTATGGAATTGCCTATGAACGCGTCATCCGCGACGTCAGTTTTCCGTTGAAAATTTGTATTTCTGCCACTCTGTTCGGCGTCTTTCACGTCGTTTTCAAGACAAACCACTTGCAAAGGAGCAGTACTTGATTGAATTTCTTGATGAGAATTGTCATCTCCAAAGTCCGCTTTACTGGCAGTTTCCTTGACTTCAACGACGTTTACATCGTCGCCACATTGTCCACTACGTTCGTCGCTATCAAATTCTTGAATGGTACTGTCTACAGCAAACTTTGCATTTTCCTCTTCCTTGATTTCGATGACTTCTATATCTTCGCTACTTCTATGCTCTTCAGTGCAATCTTCATTTTTCTTAAAGCTGTGAGTAGCATTGGAATGTTTCACTTCTGACCCCGGTGTAGAGGTACAAATTCGCACGCCCTCCTCTCGTGCAAACATACTGGTAAGTTTTACTTGTTTACAACATGGTTCCTTAGCGTTGCTTGGAATATCGTCAGCAAGAGAGGAAAATTTTCTCTTGAAGCTGCTAAGTGAAGGGAACTTTCCTTCCTCGACGTGTACATCAGTTCCTGACGTCAATGTAGATGTGGACTCCAAACCTTCTCTATTTTGCTTTTCTCTAGTGCACACATCTTCACGTTCTTGAAAATTCCCATTTTCAAGAGAATTATCAATGTTAAGGTCTCTGGACGCAAATGAATCAGATAGTTTTATCTGCATCAGAGGTTTGTGATTGATATCAGATGAAGCTGTGCTAGGGTCATACATTCTCTTCAGAGAGGTTCTAATGGTGACCAACAGGACTTTCTCTTCCTGAACAAACACCTGGCGCTTGTCGGGCGTAACATTCACATCCACGCCATCTGAAGAAAAGATAAGAACAGATAAAGAGAACAAGTACTGGATTATATCATTGTTAGCAGCTTAGGTACTGTATTGTAGTTTCTCAAACTCATTAATAATTCATCACGTTAAAACAAAGGAAACCAGAACCGTAACCGTGTTTGGGGCATAGATTTTTACGATTTTAATTCTTCGTTTGCTCCGTAGTTTTAGTTTCAACTCTCTTCTCGGTGTTTGGAAATGTGATGAAACACTGTCTCTCGTGTTTGATATATTACGTAAAAAATGTCAAAGATATTTATAGTGGTCATGCACTTAGCTTCGTAAGCACTAAGCTTAGCTAGTTTTCACGCATACCACTGGGGGGACCTTGCCATGGACTAGCATCTCATCCAGGGGGGAGTAGAAATACTCCTAGTTACTTCATGCGGTTACAGAAACCCACATAAGCTCTGACCTGATGAGCCATTGGTCTTGTATGCTCATATGCATACTAAACCTTACATTTACCATTTTGCACATAACAACTCACCTCTTGCCAGGGAAATGTCCAACATGACAAAAGGATATTGATGTCTGTTGCTCATATGATACACCTCATTGATCACCCGAGAAACTTTACTCAGTTCACAGGGTCTCTTGTTGATGTACAAGAACTGACGGTCAGCACTGCTGCGTCCCATTCCATGGTCTGGTTTTGAAACATAACCAGTGACTTTGAAGAGGCTTTCTTGTGTATCAAGTTTTGTTGCATCAAGGCCAAATTCGTTGCAATCTTCTTCAGCAGGCATAGACTGCTCAAAAGACATTATTGTTTGAATCTAAAGTTAAAAAAGATCAGAAAATCATAGATCATGAGAGAGATAATGAACTGAAAAAGATATCAAAAAAGAAATATATCAGCCATCATAAAAAGCGGTGTTCAGCTGAATGTCATAAAACCACAACCCAAGCAATCACTCTGACCAACCATAAAGGATATAGACAATCACGTAAACCAATCAAGAATCCAAGAATTTTAATCCATATAGCCTGCAAAAGGGGCAGGATTGGCTAAGGTATTACTTCCTGAGAGGCTGAGAAGTAACACGAGGTTTATAAGCCACGCATGAGGTGCAACAATGCAAAACCAAAGGAGGTCCAAATGATGAACATTGAAACTCAGGTGAAAAGAGCTCTGATACATAATAAAACTCAGCAGCATAGACCTCTTTCATAAATGACTGCCAATTTTCAATTCTTTTGTATTCATTTAAATTAGCCTTTCTAACCTCGTTTTTGAGTTGGTAAATCAAAAGATTTTTTGCTTTCAAACGAGGTTAGAAAGGCTAATTTAAATACACACAAAAGAACTTAAAATTGGCAGCCATTTATGAAAGAGGTCTATATCACCCATCCTTTTAAAATCTGAGGGCTCTCAAACCTGTTACAGCCACACACATGAGGAAGGTGAGGGGGGCTGTGAAGGGAACAGGGTGTGAAGGCACCAGGATGTGAAGCTCCTTTGGACACAGCACATTTGGGTGCAAGGGCACCAAATTGCATGGACCCCAATTAGGGGCAGACCACTTAACTTTTGAGTGGGGGGAGGGTGATTTTTAAAAAAAAAATTCCTGAGAAAAAAATTGTATGCAGCACAAATGGAGGAAAAAATTCTTGCATGGCTCTAAGAAAGAAAAAAAGGGAAAAAATTTCTGACTGACAAGAAATCACGCAACCCTCAAAAGTTAAATGGACGGCCCCTTAAGGGGCATTGTAAAGCTTTAATACCTTCCTGGTGAGGGGGGGATGCTCTTTATTGTGGACTATATGGAGAGGCTCCACCCTAAAAGGAAACCTTTTTCAGGCCAAAAGTATACAAAATGCTTTCGAAAGAACCCACCAAACAATCGATTCATTTGCCATGAATATTTTAAGGTGTTACTCAAGTTTAATATGAAGTAAAGAGGATATTCTAAAGGTACATAAATGGGGTGCTTTTTTGTCAAAAACAGTATGTGAAAGCGTTACTGTTGCGTTACCGTGTGACGTCACTTTGCATGCTCAGTCAAGTGTAAAAATGAAGCGGACCTCATGGTTCTAGTTGTCTGCGTGGACGGTGCTCGAGTTTAATGTTAGCACCAAGTTGTATTGTTTCATAAGATTTCTACTGCCTTTAAAGCAAAGTTCTTCGCCCCAAAGTCGGGATAGAGGTATGTAAGAAGTTGTTGTTATCGTTTCTCGTCGATATTAGGTTTTGTGGATTGTCTATCGCCTCAAATAGTTTGTGACTTCACGGATGATCGACATCTGTTGTTTACAATCGCTTAGTTATTTTCATTGTAATTGTAAGTTAGCTAAGGTCAGTTGTCATTGTATGCCTTTATTTCAGTTTTTACGTATTGGACCATCATTAAAGTTGCCATATTTGTATACCTGTTGTGGTTAGTTGATGGCCCGACTCAGCCTGAAAATCTATCGCCGTAACAGTATATGAAAGTGTGAGGTCTTGGACCTCAGGGCTGAGCCTTCCAGTATAAATATAAAATAACTACTAATTAGTAACTGGCAATTAAGATGGTAGACTATCGTACAAGGGAAATATGGCTTTTACTTACCTGTTTTGGTCCAAAGACACAGGTGATGTTATCCTTTATGTGGTCACTTCCATTTGTTGACACAATGGTTGTTTTCTTTCCCTTTTCCATTTGATTACTGCACGTTATTCTGATGCCTTTACTTACAAGGCAGTATCCTTGCAAAACATGCACCAACTTTGAGAACTCCCTTTTAATGTTTCGCAGAAACTCTCTATGTCGTACAGGCAAGGTTGAGAACAGGTTCTGCAATAAAACAGTAGTGCCGACATCTCTTGCACAGGGATTCTTAGAAAGTAGTCTTCCATTGTGATCATATTCTAGTCTTGTTGCGGCAGCTTGAGAGGAATGATGAGTCACTATGGAAAGCTTGCTATGATCGAGGAATTAAGATGAAGAAATACATGTAGTTGAGCAAATTGCTGTCCATTTTTATAAAATAAATGATAATAACAGAGTTTAGAACTTAATAAGGACTGTTGGCCTATTTCCCAATCTGCTGGATGCAAAAGGTGCAGAGCTAAGTGATCATAACCCAGGGATGGCTGCCTTTGGTTTATACTCTATTGCCTACAATAGAGTGACAATGCCCCTTGAATTATAGAGGATTAAAATTAATAATGAATTCTAGTGTATCTGGCACCAAGTGGCTTCCTGTCACACTATGGTAAATTATAGTTCACCACTAAATTTTCTTGGATTCTGATTGGTCTAAATTGATCACGCGACGCGATAGTGTTCATCCGCGGAGGGCACTATCAGTGCATAGTGCCCGTCCGAGGAAAATACCCGGATGGATAGTGCCCGTCCGTGAAATTTTTTTGTCAACAAGTAGTCTTTCGGTAAAAAAAATCAAAAAAGAACATCAAATTTACGCGGGGCAACTATCAGCCGATAGTTCCTTGACAGAAACACTCTATTGTTTAAATGTGGCATGCAATGGGGAACACTAAAATCAGTATCACGTCTCTTACCCAAATAAAGTAGGGCTCCAGAGTCCCCCTTATACCATCACCCCCACCCCTTACAACCCTCATGCCTTCCACCCCACAGGATACAGATAAATAGAATAAAGTAGTTTATCTTTAATAGTCTACATTGCAGCCATACTTCATAAAAATACAACATTTAGCACAAAATTATAGCATTCATTTTCCAAAGAATAAAACCTTAATGCTCAGTCAATTTCAGCCATGCTCATATTTCCCCCCAGTAAGTCCCAGAGTAGGCCACTCAAATATTTTCCCCTTGATCCAGGGATGGGGTATTTATGGACCACAGGGCGACTCTCAGGGATTTGATCAAGGTTTCAAAACCATGGAATGAGTCGCGTGTTTGCAAGGAATCATTTTTAAAATGCTATTTTGCAAAGATTTTGCAAAAGGATACTGACACTGTTTATTGGCCTTTATACACTAGCAAACTCTCACAGAACAAAAAATACAGAAATTATAGTACAAATTATCAGAATCAACTATCACATTGTGTTCTTCTTTTTCTTGTTTAGTTGACAACGATACTGGGAGAGGGGGGGCATGGGTGGTGGCAGGGGCATTTTACCCTCTTTCCCTGTCCTCACCCCAGAGCATCAGCATTTGGACAGCTTATGCACCTATCGGTGTAAATCCTGGGGGAGCGGGTGCAGGCATAGGTGGGGGATTTAATTGTAGATGGTCAAGAGTCACTAAAAGTCAATAAAATGCTGCTCGAAAGTCCAACAAAACGGTCTAAAGTCCCCACTACAGGACAATAACTACTGTCAAATCCCCCACCAATGCCCAGCCCCCCCAAAAGAAACATGCTTGCTGGGGATTAGCCTGTGGGCGGGGGGGGGGGGCATTGCTAGAATTGGCTGATGCATAACTACACCCCATCTCAAACTATATGACACTGCATGGCTGCAATACAAACTTGCCAATTTTGAATTTGCAACTTTCCCGCCAAAATCGAACTAACCTTAAGGCACACAAAGAGCTGAGCGCCTCCCCCCTGAAGCCAAAGGTTTCCACGCTGGTCAGATCCGAGAAATCTCTGAGTTTAGATGTGTGGTGTTTCAAAGTCAAAGCTTCAAAATTTAGGGGTTCTACTCCAGAGCCATTGTCATTGACTTCCAATAGATCAGCGCCATGATTTTTTAACTTGATATCAATGTTCGTGGCTCCAGCGTCCAAGCTGTTTTCAACAAGTTCTTTCATAGCAGTTGCGATGCTCAGCACAACCTGTCCGGAGCAAATTTGGTGGATAGATTTTTGATCGATCGCCTGCACAACTGGAGACGACCCAACCGATGCCATTTTGGTTTGTATAAATATCGGTCTCAAGTTTACCCGACTCGGTGACTTCTTCGGAAGACTTCGGAACGTTTCGGAACATTTTGCGGTGGAGAGGGGTCTGGATGTTTACAATCATGGCTGAATCGGGAGAGAGTCCCGCAGGGCGATCAATTTTCTTGGATGTACGTGCTGATTTGGAAATGTTTCTTTTTACAAATCATGATATTCGTATTGAAGGCAAGCTTTTTATTTTTATACTGTAGGTTTTTCGAAGAGCTGATAAGACCGGTAAGTGAGCTTTTTTATATCACCACTTCGGTCACTTCGACGCCTCCCACTTTACCTGTGTACGGGAAACTAACTTTAAATTTAATTACATATTTTGCTATGTTGTTTACAAAACAGATGATGGTGCTCTATCCTTTGAAGAATTCAAGGCATTCTTTAGTGATGGAATCTTGTCAAACGAAGATCTGGAAAAGTTGTTCAATGACATTGATACTCACAACACAAAGTGAGGGGGGCTTTTATATAGCAGCTGAATACAGGACCACTAAATATGTCTTGCTAATTCAGAATTGCATCTGTTGTAGTTTGCTTCGTTTAATGCATGTAGAATTTAATGCAAATGGATCTAAGTTGCCCCTGCGGCCATGGACCCCCTCCAATCCCTCTGGCCTGCATAACATTATGAACTTTGCTTGCCTTTGCTTACCCACGTTCTTGTAAAGTTAAGTATCAGGCCAAACACTCACACTGCCAGAGTTTATCCCCTTTGGCCATTCCATTTGATATAAGCTCCCACCCCCCTATTGAGGGTCTTTGGTGTCTGCCCCCTCAGAAATAGCTCTTGAAGACCCCTCAGAAAATAAAGATCAAAGTGCTGACACATTCCCCCTTCAGAAAAACGGAGAGATCAAAGCCACCAACATAGGTGCCCCCCCCCCCCCAGAAATGCAGATGCAGATATTAAATGGAATGGCCCCTTAGTTAAGCTTATAGATGGGATGCTATATATAGTCCATTGCAGAGGGTTCAAGTCAGTCATGCTCCCCCCCCCCCCCCCCTTCCCGCCCTGATTGTCAAATTTTCCAGTTCACATTTATACACCTAGATGAGACACCCATTTGCCACTCATGCCAAAAAATTTTGGTGTAACATGCAATATACAGTCTGGCCCACTGTTAAAGACAAGCCAACTGTTCAAACATTTCATTATAATTAAAAGCAAAATTATGTCCGTTATCATGAAGAACAAACCGAGTGAGCAGCTCTTATCTCCTGGATTGGGATAATGCAAGGTCACTTTCAAGTTTTTTTTTTGGCTTGGGTCATTTTCATCCACAGAGCTGCTTGTCCCTCTTAACTGGCGGGGCCTGGGTCATGAGGCAAAAGTGGCTGTGGGGAAGGCATAATTTGATTGACTAGTAGTTTAGTAGTTTTAAAGTTTAAAGATCAGTCAATCAGTAACTTTATTATCGCCATGATCAACCATGTGTCTGCAACAATGTGTCCTTTTTTCCACTGCCGGTTGATTGATTGCACTCCTCTTGTCACCAGAGCCATTTGTTCCTTGTGCACAGGTCCAGCCAGCTAAGAATGGGACAAGTGGACTAGAATGGGCTTGGGTACTTTGCTAAAAAATATATTATTTAATGTGATTATTGTTATGTGTTTGTTGCAGTAATCTGGATACTTCTGAACTATGTGGTACGTATGTCCTTCACTGCACTGTCTTGAATTTGTATGGAGAAAGTATTTTCCTAAATTCCACTTCAACCCTAGTGTGAAAAAGATGACATGGGAGGCAGGGATTCAATTCAATTCAGTTTATTTCCTCTTGACTTAGTTACTTAATTTAATTACAAACATTTGAAATTGCTTGCGATGTTTCTATTGTATTAAGTAAAAGTGCTTGAGTATGGTGGCCAAATAAACCAGTCGGATTCCTAGTTGGCCCACATGTTACCTATTGATGTTTCACTTGACACAGGCGAGGAAACAGAAAGAGGGTGGAAACATAAAACTTAGTTCAAAATGGTATGGTGCGGGATGGTATGTGCAATGGTGAGAGCACCTGCATGCCTTCAAGAAAATTATGTTTATGGCCTACCAGTAATTGTAATTTTACCCCATTAATATGACCACTCGAACCAAATTCATATTCGTAATTGTCAAAAAAAAGAAAATCCAGAAATTATTTGAGAAAAATACCTAGAATCTAGTTATGTTCCTCAGCATTCCCTTGGTTAGCACTGTATGCATGAATTGAAGTTTCTGCATCCTGAATGTTTATTGAAGAATTTATAGTTGTTTCGAAGTACGAATGTATCTGTCACAACCATGACAGGTACACCTGCAGTTGTGAAATCTTACCCTACCCCATTAATATGGCCACCCTGTTAATATGGCCAAATTTTTGTGGCCCATGGGGTTCCACTGTAGATAGGTGCTCAACATAGATGCTCCTTTGGCTTGTCACACAACCTTCTCTTCCTTCATTGGGGAGGAAGCCAAGGGAATGTTGTGAGGGAGGCTAGTCAACAAGTCTGCTTATCTGCAGGCTACTATTAATAACGTGAAATAATTAATCATATTGTAATGTTTGGTTTGTGTCTAGACTACTTCATGAAAGAGATGGGGCCTTTCTCTGAGATTTTTGCTAACCTAGAAAGCATGAACAGAGCTGTTAGTAATGCTCTAGTTGAATCTGCAAAGGTTTGTAGTATTTACCATGAATTTTTAACACCTTGACCCTCAATAATGGGATGAAAAATTATAGTTTTGATCTGACCTTTAATCAAAGCGTTAAGTTTGATGCAGTTTGCTCTGTTAAGATTTTAAAAATATTGTTACTAATTTTTTCTTTTATTTTAAATTTAATAGGCTTATCCTGACAAGTCTTTTATTGGAAAATTTACCACCCGCTTTCTTTTAAATGAGGTAATTCCTTTTTGAATTTATTACCATAACTCACTTATTATGTAATTAATTTATTAATTCCTTTTCAGGGACAGGGTAAACAAAGAAACAAATATTGCAAATAAACATAACAGGGTTAAGAATCTCAAATGACAGGATGCAGACCAGTTTGTTATTTACAAGTGCACCAAGGAGTTGAACTCGGAGCTACCAAGAGCAGCACTAGCTAGTGGTCAAAATGGGTCTTGATCCAAAACTCTAACCACTCAGCCACAAGAAAAAAACACTCCACTCTGCCTCCATATCATGCCTCTTAAATTGCATTAAGGACTGCGCCTCCTAATAGCGAGGTATTTTGCCCTGCCAATGACTATGCAAGAAAAGTAGATCTTACCAAGGGTTATTGAAATTCAAACAGAAAATTGGGGGTAGCCATTTTTTTAAGATAACTAGTTGGCATTTTATGAACCAATTTATTAACCATTTAACAAAAGAGTTGAAGGTTGGGCTCATTTACTCCCTCAAAACTGTAGTAAGTCACCTTAAGCTGCTTCAAAATGCTATACCCTGGCAAATGTAGACTGAAGACTAGCGAAGGGCTAACGCTCGAAACGTCAGCTCTTGAATCTTTTTACGGTGGCCAATTGACATTATCAACCCAGTTGATAAAACCAAATTACTCTGAAAGATGAATGTGCTACCAAACCAATTTTATGCTGTAACAGCAATATTTTTGGTACCTCTGTGTGGGGGCTACAAAATTTAATTTGGAAGGTGGAAGAGGGGGGGGGGGGGGTGGATGGGTGCTGCTCCCCCACCCCCTGCTCTGCCACCTATGATTTTGACACATTCTTGTCACTCCGGCAGGGCCTTCTTGTATAGACACAGGCAACCCAAGCTCCATTGGGAACTGTCAACATGACGTTGCATGTATATGGGAAATAAATTAAATGTTACTAAAAACGACTTACCTCTGCCTTATTGCATATTACTTGTATCTTTGTGGGTGTTTGGGGCTATTTCAAAGCAAATTATTCCAGTGTGTTCTAGGTCTGCTGTTTTCCTCTCCATATAAAACACACCAAAACAGAAACAGCCCGAAAACCAACAAAAAACACGTCAAGTAATACACACTAGAGGAAGGTATGTCATTTTTTTATTAAATTTCTTTCCTATAATAAAAAAGTAGATCTTTTTATTTTTCTTCTGTGTAGATTCAGGGTCAAATGGCTAGCCTTGAACACCATATAAATGCTGCAGTAGACCATATTGACGAGGAAGAAACAAAGCAAAGGTGAATAAATTGTCAATAGTAACATAAGCATAACCTCAATCTGTCAAAAGGTTGAAGATTTGATACGCGTTATGTATTAAAGGAGCACTGTCGCTAGTATCACTTCAAAAATTCAAGAGTTAGGCCAAGGATCTGTTTACACAAATGGAAACCTAGAAATAGTAGTCTAGTTTTTTTAAAAAATACTATGCCAGTGTACTGAAGGTATAAATGAAGTGATGTCATTTTAATGCTATCAGGAACTTTAGATCTCAACTTAAAAAAGTCAGTTTGACTTTTTCAAATTGTGCCTTTGTTGCTTGACCTAAAAGTTAACAATGGCCCCTCCCTTACTTCATCGATTTACTTGACGTTGTTCTTTTGATGCTCTGGCTGCATTTTGTGTGTCAATGAATGTACCTGGCCAAACGTTTAGTGCTGTTTTACTAAAAACCTAAAAACAAAACGCAACAGTGTCCTTTAAAGGAGCTACGATATTGTGAGTCAGTTCCTTGACAACCTAAAATACCCTTAAAATGTAGGCAACCTGAAAATAATAGAGGGGGTAAGTTTCTAAAGAAACTATGGTGCTGCGTCGGTGGGAAGTATAACAATATAATTTGGTTTTATCAACTGGGTTGATAATGTCAATTGGCCACCGTAAAGAGATTCAAGAGCTGACGTTTCGAGCGTTAGCCCTTCAGAACACCAAAGGAGTGATACTAATCCAAAAAGGAGCAAGATGGCTGAGAATGGAGAAGATTTAAATTGATGGGAAACGAAAATTTTGAAAAGTTAGGCTAATTTTTTTCAAAGTGCACGAACGATGGCGTACGTAGCTCCTTTTAATCAACTGCACTAACAACGTTAATTCACTCCTGTCTCACTTAAATTTAAAAGGCCTGATGTATGTCAAGCTGAAATCATCAAAACAAGTGCAAGAGGAGGAAGGATGAAAAGGAAAATGCAGACATTTGCACAACAAACAAGTCTGGATGGTTAGTTTGTTGTCAGTGTTGTGAATTCAAAGCGTCCGTTCCTCTGGATGATTGCCTTGCATTTCCCTCAATGTGAGACGTCAGTCTATAAACGTAATTAGTCCAGTCTTGTGCAGTGTGTATCACACGTGTTTATGATCCATTTCTTCTTGTTCTCACACTCTGCATTTACAAAATATGTAGCAGAGCTTCAGTGGGAGCTATGAGCTAGCTTGGGGTTTACGAACTATTACTGGTAGACTGCGAGCAGTCTCTATTTAGTAACGAAAGCGAAAATTTGCAGGCGCGAGAAAATTTTTCGAGGGGCGAGCGGCAAATCCGCGAGCCGAGAGTTGCGTGGGCGCAGATGGAGTCAAAACACAACTCGCGGCTCGCGGATTTGCCGCTCGCCCCTCGAAAATAGCACTCGCAAATTTTCGCTTTCGTTGCGGATTTTGGAGCAAAATAGAGACTGCTCGCAGTCTATATTACTGGTGTCTTACCGGTGATTTTTAACTGAAATATTGCTTGTTGTTGTTTGTGTGCATGAGAGTTTGGATCTTATATTTAATTGTCTTAATTGTTCCAAATTTGCCATGTTAACAGCAAGCCAGCAAGCATTGAGGCACGGTTTGTCCCTTGAGGTGGATCGACTTGGAGAGTTGATTAACAAACTGGAAAACAAGGTACCCTAAAAACTCGTGTATAAGCCGCACCCCCAATTTGGGAGCTGAAAAAAAAAGTAAAGACAACAAAGTTTAAAGTTCCAGAGTGAGAGAGGTTCTATTGGTAAACAAACAAGTACAGTTTCAGAACACTGACACGGCGGTTATTGAAAGCTTTGATTATTTTATACATTAGGTCTTTTATTCTTTTGAAAAATATAAAATGGTAAGACTAGGGTAAGTTATATTTTCTTTGATACACAATATAGTCGTGACTGTTTATTCTCTTCATGGTAACAAGCATTCAGTTTTAGTGTGTAACCACGAGGCTTTGTTTTCATAACAGGTCAAGTTTGATGTTATTGATGAAGAAGAAGTGGAAGTTGGAAAAGAACAGTTGGTGACTTAAAGCTCTTGTTAATTTTAAGTGATATTTTAATATTTGACTCTTGTGCGGAAAACGTTAATAATGTCAAGTTAGCTTGAATTCATTTAGTTGGCATTTTATGAACCAGTTTCCAGTAAGGCGATTACATGTAACTTTTGTAATTCAAGTTCCAGTAAAACACAGTTACCGAGCTCAAAGTTACGATTTTACTTTTTTCAATTTGAATTTGATTCTGATTTAGCTTGTTCCAAGTTAGTGGTTCATGAACAAGACCGAGGGCTCGCGGGATTTGCGTGCAGCACGCGCGAGTCAAAAAAGGCGTGAACGGGATTCGCGCGGCAACTGCGGAACGTTTTGACGCGCACATCGTTACTAGATCTATTTCACCCCGCACATAAGCGACCTTCCGCTCTGGATAAAACCCGAGACTTTCGCTTTGATGAATCATACTGATACATTTGCTCGCTAACAGACATCCAAAAGTTATCATAAAACGAAAACGAACGACATGGAGCAAGTTTAGATTCTGATACACAGATTGAGCTACACGTTCGTCGCATGATGTTATCTGTTGTTGTTCAATCAGGTTATCTTGGTGTCCCGGAAATTTCAAGTGAAGGCTGGAAAAGAATTCCGTTCAAACCTTAAGAGTTACATAGCGGCTACGTCCTTGGCAGGGGGCTGTTTACAGTAAGTAAATAAAATTGCCCTGTATTCAGTCGTGTCAGAATGAGTCAGGTTCAACCAGACTAGAGTGATCAACAGAGACGTGTTCAGAAATGATCGCAATTGTCAACTGGACTTCTACGCACATTTATCCCCTTTACACGCACATCTGTTTTCGTACTGAATAATGCACTGCCATTTTTCATTTCCAACAAAAGGCGACTTGCAATATATTCGCGTGAAACAAGACGGGTCTCGAGAGAAACGACACGTACCTCGAGAGAAACAAGACGCGCCTCGGGAGAAACGAGACGCGCCTCGAGAGAAACGAGACGCGCCTCGAGAGAAACGAGAGGGACGAGACTCGTCTCGAGAGAATGGACGAAGTTTTGAGGAGTCAATTCAAATGAGTTTGCCGGAGCAGCCCGTCAAAGGCGGTAGACGAAATTTTCCCATTGTTCATGACGACGTAAACTCCAAATCTCAAAAGAATGTGCCCACCCTCCCAACCCGTGTGTCCCGCACCTAATGACTTGACATTTGTCTCTACAGTCTTGGCATACGCACGATTAGTGGAACAAACACATTTGTAGTGTACGAAATATGGGCGAACAGTGAGGACTTGAATAGGTACGTTAACCTTTATCAACTGGAGACTAACTTAGGAGCAGGAATCAGTATTAAGCTTGGTATAAACATTTTGAGGAAGAGCGATTTCCATTTGAGTGTCGTTAAACCAAACTCTGGTAGTAACTCTGGTCAATCTATGGATCACCATGCATGGACAAATCAGTAGAATCCAGTCAACCAATCAAAACCGCTGAAAAGCGCGTCAATGCGAGCGAATCACGACTGGTTTGGTGGCGGATGATTTATTAATAGGGTTGCGGTTAAGAAAAGCTTACGATTTAAAGCACTCTTTGTATTCCGGAGTTCAGTTTAATTTTATCACCTTGACAACGCGAGAAAGAGGACTGCTTTCACTGAAAAGTCTCCTTTGTGGCGATTTGATGTTGAAAACACGTCATTCCTCTATTTTTGTTGTTCAGGCACTTTTCATCAGATACATCAAAGACGTTTATGCATGGTAACATCGACTGCATGGAACAGCCTGAGGAATACCACAAGATGGCAGTGCCTGGTACGTGAACATTCATTTTCTATCAGTTATTATTGAAAGATTCTTTAGAGCACCTTTTTGTCTTGCTTGCAAACGCTAGCGAATTTCCGCGCAACAGCGTTTGTGTTCCCTGACAAATGTTGCCAATAGTTTCTCCAGATCTCTTGGAAGCAGCCAATTTCGTTACGACGTCACTTTCACGGGAGGGGGGGCGGGAGACTCCCACATATGTGCCGTGGGATAGGGTATGGTTTTCGAGGCTCTCGTTCCTTAAATATAGGGTATCATTTTAGCCCATTTTGGCATTGTGTTCCCGGTTTACTTAAATTGTATCAACTAAAATCTCAATGCGTGAAACTAAAAAAAAGTACCAGAAACAAAGGAAAGTTGATCCGTTCATGCCATTCTATGTAGCTCTGTTTCTTCCTTGAATTGGGTATCATTTTTCAGGTGTGGGTCTTAAAAAGGACTTTGTAATGCTGTTAAATTTTCTTGAATTTCAGCTTCTTGGTGGAGGGCATCAACCTACTAAAAAGCATCACTCACTCGTACAATATGAATTAGGTGATTAGTCTTCAGGGATGTAACGTATTTTAGTGTAGTTTGTATCGAGTAGGTAAGGCCCGGCTTGTATTTCTCTCTCCCTTTTCTTTCTGATTTATCCTGGAAGCCTCTTTGAAAGAGAGCGGGTACTAATAAACAAGACAATGAATCTTGCCACACTGGGTCGATAATCTATACGTTTAATTTTTATACAGTAAAATTAATACGGGCACTTTCAATTCACCAACTACGAATAACTTTCTCTTTCATTATGTGTGAAAACTGACACCATTTGCACTGATCTGTAGCAATAGTAAAACATAACTCGTTTTAGGTTTTATATATATAAGAAATACATATTATTTCCGAAATAAAAATTTTTCTGTGATGTTATATCGAAGGAAATAGAAGATACAGTTGAACCCCATAACGGACATCTCGTTGCTACGGATATGAGCTTGTACACCTTACTTTAAATTATAGCCTATTTGACATGGACACTTGGTTCAATTCTTACAATGTCCGTCAAAACGGAGTTGACTATGCTTCATTGGTAGTTGTGGTTATATTCACACTAGATTGACTCGCGATCGTCATTCCTTGACGTGACCAGCAGTGTAATTCTCTTCACTATCGCCTACTACAGTAAACAGTCAAGGTGATAAGAATAGATAAATTGATAAGCTAATGGGGTAGAACAAAATTCACACGGTAATTCGGGAAACTGTGCGGAGAAAGGTTATTAGAATTTCTATACTTGTGCTGAAAGAACTATATAGACCATATAGCCGTCATGATGGTTTTCATATTACAATGCAAATTAGCCACGTTGCCGGCCAGAGGAAAACGTACTCGGTTTCTCGGAAAATCGGCTCGTCTAAATTGTGAAGTATTTGCAGTAAAGACAGATTTGATAGCCGGCAAGTTATGGAATAATGATTTCATTATAGGCTAGATTGAAATAGTTACTCGATACTACGCATAAAGGCGACAAAATTCAGTTAAAATTTCGTACAACGTAGAATATTTTCACCACAAAAATGGAACCAAAGCATGACTGTGAAAGTAAATTATCAGACATGATAAGAAACAAGCTGAAATATGTGAAAGCAAACGTGGCGGCCATTGTGAATACGATCGAAAGGTGTTTCGGAACAACAGGTATTTGGGCGTAAGAATAGAACTCACTTCACAAAAGGGGGAAAGTTGATTGTTTGGGAACAAAAATAGCTACAGTTACGTCATATGAAAACACCCTTAAGTCTTCAGATAGTAAAAATGTTTTCGTCCAAATCAAATAGAGCCTGGACTCCAAATATAGTCCAGATTTCAACTGATGGCTCGACTATTTGCAACAAGCCTTCCTAAATTCCACCCTTGTAAAAAGCTGGTTATGAAGATCAAAAATTACAAGCCACGAAAATCCAGTTAAACTGCTCTAAACAAAGAAACCCATTACTTTTTACAACCCAATTGGACTTTGTTCCACGGTATTGTTATTGTTGTTGTAATTCTGCCCTTAGAAATGTCATTAAATTAGATATAGACATCATGATTTTAAAAATTACATTAAATAACCACCAAGCAAAGTCCGCTTGGTGGTACGAAAAAACAAATTAAAACGAGGTAATTGTCTACAGGTTTTCAAAAATGTCACTGTGGCGCATTCTTATCTGCTATGCAAGTTGTGTGACGCACTGTCCATCCGTGTTTCGTCCAACGTTTTCCAAGGTCACGCAAATTCTGTCACGGAAGGTCCACTGTAATTTATTTTATCCTACGTTGCAGTTTCCTCTAGAATTAAAAACACCATTTAAAAGAAACCCTTCTTCTTGTCTTTCTTTTTGGACTCTTTGTCTTTCACTAAACCGTCTACGGACCTGTCAATACAAAATGGACCCACATAAGCTCAGTTGCGAAAGGGTACCGCCCAAAAAAGAAATAAAAAATAAACCGAACAGCCTATCCCGCGGTTCCCGTGGTGAGTAATGCTCCATCCCACTCCTCACAGGATTCGCTATTTTGTTTTGTTGGGGGCAAGTGACCAAATGATTGTCTCGCATCCATTTGCGCTATGAAATCGTTTTACCTTCATCGATGAGAATTTATTTTAGGGGGTCACCGTCCACTGACTGACAATCGTATTTTGGTTTAACCACGATCAACAGTGTTTCTTTGTAGAATCTAACCCTAGAAAACCGAAGTTCCCTTTCTGTCCTCACTGATTACATGGCGAATTTCAGCTCGGGCTGAAATATTGTTGCGATTATTACATGACAAATTTCAACCCGGGCTGAAATATAAGCCATAGAAAACAACCACACTGCGCATGCTCATGATGCCTTTTCAGCCCGGGCTGGCATTCCATTTCGATCACGTGGACTTTTTGCGGATTTTTAAGCCCGTTTGTCCGGGCTGAAATCCAGCCGGGGACTAAGCTTCTTCATGTAATCGCACTTTCATTTCAAGAGGATTTCTTTCAGAACCCGGGCTAAAAATTCGCCATGTAATCACCCCCTAACAGGTGAAGAGTGCAAATCGCATGCGTGCTTGTGCACTATACACTGAACGATATCTTACAGCTTTTACGATGAGACTGAAATGCGCTGCCACGACGGGCCCTACAAAGCATATCGAAGGTAAGAACTAGTTACTAACAGATGCGAGAAACAACCGACCATAGAAAACGCCAACAGGTTGTAAAGAAATGCACACAAAGTTCAATAAATGAATTTAGCTGAATTCCGCCGACAGAGTGGCGACACTGAGAAATACTAGCTTATCATGTCGTCGATATAATTGTGGCTCGGGGTGGGAGGAAGTTGCACTATTGTCCAGGGCACTTGGAAACGAGTTAACCACTTGGGCGCTTTCTTAGTAGGATAAAGGTTGTCTATCCTTTATGCCTGGGACACCGGAAAAGCGCTGGGGACTGCGTGACCTGCGATCATGCCCCCCCCCCCCCAATTCTCGTGCCCATAACACTTTCCGCTTCTCTTAACCGGTGGGGCCTTGGCACGGGAAGCAAAGGACTCTGGGGACACAGGATTTTCCAAATGCAATGTTTTTAATGTGCTCACATTCTGTGAGACTAGCGGCAGGTGCGGCAAGATTCGAGGAGTTTAGGCGTTACGTGGAATTCTCTCCGTGTAGAACAGAAGGGTCATTTTAACGTCCCTTTAGATTTCTTTGTTTTCATACAGCCAATAAAAAAATTCGAATTATTTCAAAACTCCAGTGCCCCCAGAGCCGTTCGTTTCTCGTGCCGAGGCCCCACCAGCTAAGAGACGCGAAAATTGCTATGGGGACGAGAATGCAGGCCCTCCCTGTTACAAAATGACTCTTGTTGGCAGGTAATGGGCAGCTTTGAGCAGCGTCCTCTTTTGAGTTTTCGAAATTCCACGACTTTCCATGACCTCTTCCATGACTTATCCAAGTTTTCCATGACCTAAATTTGAACATTTCCTTGGAAATCACCTTTTATTTTGGGTACGTTTCTTCGCGAAAAAACCTAATTGATTTTGCTCTTTTGTGATTAACATCATTTTCCATTACTTTCCAGGCCTGAAAAATGAAATTCTAAAATTCTATGACTTTCCAGGTTTCCATGACCCGTACGAACCCTGTAAATGAGGTAATGCAACTTCAATGCTACTTAATTATTCAGGTTGGCTAAATATCTTGAAAGGAATAGACAGAGTTGTGAAAGCTATTAGTAAGAATGCACCAAAGTACCCACAGCTTAGCACCCTCAGCTGCAGCCCAGACATCTTAAGTTGGCTTTTCCTCGTGTTTGCAAACTTAACAGGGAAAAAAAACGTTATTTTTGTTTTACTCTTTAGCTTTACAAGTTTCACGTTTTAATTTTACGCTTTTATGTTCTATATTTTAAGTTTGTAAAAGGTGTAGCATTAACTTAGATGAGTATTTCGATTTTAACAGCTAGCATTCACTAATTTGCTTTCTAGCTAGTCGTTTGTTTTCATTTGGCATTAATTTATAATGTTTTATAAGTTAAGTTCAAACATTTTAATAGTTAATTGAGTGGTTAGCTGAGAGCTTCTGCAGTGCTAGTAATGATAACAAAGACATATCGAGATTTGTTTATCATGGAAACCAACCATTGTTTACTGATTCCAAGAGTACAACACACTGCAAATCAGTACCTTGCTGTTTTCTAGTTTTATGCCTTTGGGAAACACAACGCTCCATGGAACAGAGCTCGCTGGTTCTGTCTGTGTGGACAAATGATCAGGTTGTTATTTCTTTAATATGATTTTTAATATGAAAAGCATTGCATTCCAGGCAGGGTCTTCGCGAGTGAGATCAAAGGGCATAGAATGGGAAGTTTCACAAAGACCTGCCCCGGAGGCGACGTCTTTTGGACGCATGTGATTGGTTAACAGCTGTGAGATAAAGTTATGATGGCATTTATATTACACAAGTTTATTACACATAGAAGCCTGCAGAAAAAAGGTTTAACCTTTTTTAATGTGGAATGTCCTTACACTTAACCAGATGACTCTTGTGGTTTTACGGTTTTATGTAAAGTAAATTGTCTATAGCTCCGCTTAATAAATGCGTTTTTTGACGGGCTGGGGCGAGATCGAGCAACTATCAGTCAAAGAGTTCGGCCAACAGCATTTGCCCTAGTTGACAATAACAGCAAAATGGAGTGGAATGAAACACATGCCATGCACTAGACGAAATTATGGGCGCTGTAAACACCTTTGGGGCAAGCGCTGTTGACCGTTTCCATCTGCAGTAGCTAACATAAGATGTCTGAGAGCAAAAATTAAAATACTTGTCGACTACTTAAGAAAATGGCTTACTACTAATTCCACGAGTTTTTTTTTTTTTTTCAGGAAAATAATTTTCTGCAGCTGCACGACTTGGCAATTTTAGTGTGATCGAGGGCCTGATATATAGTCATCGAAGACCAGTTTAAATCGAACTTTTCAATGGGTTGGGAAAGAATAAGCCACAGTTGTATAATAGACTGAAAATGAGCACATACAATAAGACACACAACAACACACTCTGTTGTTTTTAAATTATGAGTGGCTTACTTTCCTGAAACGTTTACACTGAAATTCTGGCTGTGGAACTACTCTTACTACATTAACGAGCTGCAAATCACAGAGCAATCCACCGTAAGAAAAAAGACGGCGACAGGTACATTTACCTATAATGCTTTGCGCGCGAAAACCCTAAAAGAGCATATAAAACACAAAGAAAAGATGTTAGTCATTCAAACCATACCTTGTGGGCTTTATCCAGTGGGCTCTGTTTGGTTCGCAAGGTATTGTGGTAAAATGAACAGCCGCCATCTTTTTTCTTACGGTGGATTAATGGCAAAAACAAAATACATCAATTGGACAGACACGCCTTCTTATCGAGCATTTTCCTAAGAAATTCTGATTTTTTTTTAAACTTCTAGTTTCGTTAGGAAAGACACCTACTTGAGTGACTTGCTTGAAGAGTCTGACCGCTCAAGACCTCTCTTATCACTGGTTTTCTGTTCTTCTTCGTATTGCGCCTTTTCCCTCTCAAACTGTTTTCTTTTCTCCTCCAGCTCCTTGTTCTGTTGGTCGAGCTGTTTCCACATTTGTTCATTTTTCTTGGCAAGCTGTTGATCAATGCAAAATCTTATTGGGTTGCCGTATTCTAAAGATAATAAATTAATTCTGATCATCAATCAATCAACCAATCAATCTTTATTTAAACACGAAATCTTATCATAAAAATGGTCTTCCTAGGAGTCGTGTAAAAAATTATAAAGAACAAATTAACTATATCATTAGAATAACATTACATTAACTAACAAACTAATTAACTAACCTTCAGTAAAAACCTATGTAATAAAAATTTCTCCAATATACAGTGCACTAAAAATCGTCTTTCCCAATTAGTGCGGTTTTAAACAGTTTTAAACTAAGTAGGTGTCTGATTTCCGATGGGATCTTGTTCCACAGCACAGACCCTCTGTAGTGCATGCTACCTTTTGCGTATTCCGTTCTCAGTATGGAGACAGTAATTTATCTCAGAGTTTCTAAGATTGTAAAATCATTATGTATTTGGGATAATTTGGATTGACTCCCTATGAGCATGAACTTAGTTTTCTTGATATTAAAAGTTAATTTGTTTGCCGTAAGTCATAACTGGATTAAGTTCATATCATAGTTCATTTTGTGTTCAAGGATATATGGATCTTCCGCAGATGAGGTAATCCGTCAAAGAACAGACGGTGGTTCGTGCTGACAGCTTTATGTTTACTTTTGTCGCTTTTCCAAAAGCAACAGCCAAAAAACTAACCTCGTTCCCAAGGTCTCTCATCTTCCCGCCCTCCTGGAGCTCCAGTTGGGCGAGAAGACGCGAGACCCTGGGAACGAGGTTGATAAAAAACAGCGACCACAAACATAATTTTTATTAATACGTGGCGACGCTTACAAAAGTAATTTATCAGCACGTGGCGACGTTTTCTACCCTCTCCAGGGCTTTGAAACTAACATTAGCAAGCTAGCCACAATCAAGTGAAATTTCTCTTTTGGATAGTAGGTTTTCGAGATTTTTCTATCTCTCGTTGCAAACAAAGTGTCAGTTCTTGCCAGTAAAACTTGTTTTGGATAGTAAAATTGAAGTTCAGCTGTAATTCCTATCCCTCTCACTGACCTCTGCCTCTGAATCTTTCAGCTTCTTTTTCTTTTCCTTGACTTTCATTTCAAACACTTGTTCCATCTCCTGTTCCATTTTCTTCAGCTTCTGTTCTCGCTCCTCCTTCTCCGCCTCCAGCTGCTCCAGAGGGCTTCTACTAAGCGAAATGCTAGAAAAAGATTAGACAAGAGCTTACTCAGTATAGTAACTTTCAACAATAAATAGTCCACAACCAAGAGCAAAGACCCCAAATTTCCAATACGACCAACTTGCTCTATGACTCAATCCTTAGAACGGTTCGTTTGCCTATTAGATATCTTACAAAGTCCACAAAATAGGACCTACTTTGAATTTGGTTGATTCGTAGGTGAGCCCACTGTCAAGGCCGCCAGCTTTTCACAGCGATAGTTCTCATAGTGATTGTCATTTGTCATATCCTTGAGATCCTGCATGTGTGTTCTGTGAAAAGAAAGGCAAAAGAAAAACATTCATGCAGTGCTTGATAGACTGTTCACACTGGGGTGAGAAAAAAAGCGAGGGGGAAGGGGTGCATGTACACCAGCTCGTGCTGGAGTGTTTCTTTTCCCGTGTTCAACGATTGAAGAAAGATGTGAGTAAATTAAGGGCTTCAATAGCCTACAGCTGAACATAAACATGCTATCAGAGTTAAAAGAAATGACAGATAATAACTTTGGCATGCTATGTAATTAACAATTATCCTGTAAAATCATGCAGAGTATCGTCTGATACTTAGCCAACGTCAGGCCGTTGGCCAAGATAAACAATGAAAGTGCTTTTTACAGCTACAAAAAATGACGTTATGTGGTGCTTTGCGAGACTTTAGCCGAATTATCATTACTGAACGTTATATCACAGAATATCTGTGAAGTACAGATGACGGATAACAATCGCTTCATGACCATATATGGGCAGCATTACAATTTGTTGAATAATAATGCCTGATATTCTGGGGCTAGACTGACACAAAAAGGTAAGTATGGATAAATTCAAGACCTGACACTTACCTAATAAGCATATTTCTTAAAGCAACAAAATCACAATGGTCTACATTCTCAACTGAAAAAGAAAAATTTATGATAGTTCATCAGGGGATCATTTTCTCTGGGAGTGCTTTACTATATTTGTACAAGAGAAGAAACTACAAAATGCAGTTTATATGGCTTGTATGTACAGGCTGGTAATTGAAAAAACTGCTGCATGGGTGAAATAGTTCAAAACAAATTACTGTATTGTCAAAAAAGCTACAAAATAATTAGCAATTGTTTTAGTGGTGCTAGCAAATTACCTTCTGCCACACCCCATGGGTAAACTCTAGCTCGCACTCTTTTGCCATTGACCTCTAACACAGTGTTGCTACCAACGACTGCAAATGGTATTCTGTCCTGAATATGAAGACAAAAGACACTCAGGTAAACTCAAGGTACACTGAGGACCGGCTCAAAATTTCAAGATCGCTATTCAAGGTAACCAGAACTATTCACAGTACCTTTTTACAATATATGTATAATGTAATAAATTCATTCAAACCTTCATGCTGACAGCAGCTACATCTTCATCATCCTCTCCTCCGAGGTCAGGAAATCTGTAAATTCCAATGTCATTTTCTTCTATTTCTTTTAATATCTGACAACACAAACAATTGGCATCCATGAGAATTTTTAACACACATAACTACTGAATGGAGGTACATTGTATGCACACAATAATTATTGCTGCAGTAGATCCTCCTGAAATCAGATACCTTTGAAAGAGGTACCAGTGGAAGTTTTTCAACATGGCCAAAATTAAGCCACACGTAGGCTATGTGAAATTGCCGGAGGAAAATGTGTATAATTTATGCTTGTAGAAGTTAGTTTCAGCTCTTGAAAAGGTTTAGATAATGCACAACAGCTGTTGATCTGGCCAAAGTGAGAATTCAGTGTTAACGTCTAATAGGCATAGTTACTCACAAGAATGTAACAGCCCATTCTCATTCGCAAAGGGCGTGATCCCTATGGTCAGCAGCAAGAATTGAAATCGAGACCTCTGACTGCCTCTAACACTGCAAGTCCACAATTCATTGACTCATCAGAATGAGTGAGGTCTTGGATCTATGGTGCTGACCAAAATGATCACAGCCTCTGGGAATGTGAATGATAACAGCCCTGTAGACAGAATTACTGACAAGGGTATACTTTCATAAAGGAAGAAAGAAACTGAGTTACTTAAATGAACAGATGTTAATTTTTTTTACCTGCTTCTTGAATTTGGTGCATTCGTCGTGTGTTAAAGTATCAGCTTTTGCTATAACAGGCACGATATTAACCTGAAATGCAAAGAATTTAAATTGTTGTAATTTAATCTATTATATATGACTGGCTCTGTGAGCAGTCAATCGTGTGCAGTGATTGGCTACTCGCATGGTCAAGATGGAGCTATCTCAACCACCTGGGATGCCCTGTGATCCTGTGAAATCATTTGCTGTGTTTGGCATCTTTTAGGGCACATAGTAAATCCTTTATTGACCAAGCTACTTTGGTCAAGATGGCGGTATATTGGCCTTGTTCTTTTTGTGTGTTTATGGACCTAGATTTCATCTTCATCCATAAACATGCAAAAAAGAAGTTGGCCAACACTATCCCGCCATCTTTACCTCGCGCTTGGCCAATAACCCATATGTACTGTACATCTACAAATTGAACAGTTGTACATGTACACAATGTGCATTCAAACTGTTTTGTGCCACACACCTTGTTGTGAAGTCTTTTCATGAATTCTATATCCAAGGGCTTTAGACTGCAGAGACAATAGCAACATCAACATTAGATTTTGCTAAGCATTACAGAGATTAATTACAATAATGAATACAAAATTGTAAAGATACAAGATATACAAAAATTACGAAATAACAGAGATTAATTACAGTTATTTTATAATGAATTCAAAATACAATAATTACAAGTGGCTAGGGGAGGGATAGAAAACTTGTAGATGAAGATGAAGAGGCCAACGAAGCCACAAGCACATAAACAGAAAACAATAAATGTTTCAAATTCTTTTTATTTTGAAAAAGTCTAAATTCTTTTCATTTCATTTATTAACGTATCTATGTCAAGATAAGAATCCTGGTTTAAGAAGATTTGAAATGAGGATTCAGTTATTTTTTCTTGAATCTATACTTTGGGAGCTGTCTTATAACATCTGGAATACTGTTCCAAATTTTCGCACCCATAAAGGAAAAAGAGTTCTTTCAGTGATTTAGTCGACAGTAGTTTATATAGAAATTACCAGCGGTAGAAGAACGGGTGTTGTAATGATGAACGGTTTTAGTGGGTGTAAAAACAGCAGAAATGTTAGATGGCAAGACTTTGTGACAAAAACACACAGAGCAGTAAATAACAGTTGGACATCAGACAATGGCCGACCAAAATGTTCAAATGTCCGCGCGATAAAATCCCAACTGTGGACGGACAGAATGTCCGGACAATTTTTCACATCTTCCAATGCAAACACCAACATTTTGTGATGACAAGCATGACGTCCGACCACACTAAAGTTTTGTCCGATCAAAAATATTGACTTACTTGGACACACGTCCTTTCACGGGAAAAAACTTTTTGCAGGTCTGAACACATGTATGCTAGGAGACCAGGGAAATTCAAACACCAAATTTTCACTTGATGTTAAAATGAAGGTTTCAAAATACACAATGTTTAAAACTGGTACATGTAGCATTTTGCTAACAAAGAACGCTCCCACTCACCAGTGTCCAGTTGGAGCAATGAAATACAAGCAGCAGTGAACTCTGTCATCTGGAAATGGTGTTCTGAACACTCGTGATTCGGCATTTAAATATTCTTCAAATTTACTATCAATGTACTTAATAATAGGTATCCAGCTGAAAAAGAATAAATGAAATCATGTCATTCTTTAGCACAGTCAAACATCTTATCTTGTGCTTGTTATCGTGCACAAAATGCTTCTGCAGAATTACAAAGAAGAATGCATATCAAATTTTAGCATGGAGACAGGGCCCGCGGAGCACATTTTCAAGTGCGGGGGGGGGGGGGGGGGGGGGCTAATGCAAAAATGTTAGGGTGAGCTAACTGGGTGGGTCCAGGGGCATGTTCCCCCTTTCCATTCTCATCATTCACAACAGCAAACATGAGTTAATAGTTTCAGTGTAGTACTATTTTTAATAGTCTTTGGAAACAAAACTAGACCATTGGGTTTCCATTGATGCATCCTGTATGGACAGATTTTAGCTTTTAAAAGTATGTGGCAGAGCTGCACTCAGTGTCTGTAAGGTTTGCCCATACACAGGTTATGCAAATTCTGGTTTCTCTGTGAGCAAATGAGCTGATCATTAAATTATTTACCAGTCACTGTTGTCTACAGCATCTCCAAACCCAGGAGTATCGACGATTGTCAGTCTTAATCTAACACCTCCCTCTTTCATCTCAATTGTTGAAGGTTTGATCTGTTTTAAAAATCAAGAAATCGTTAAAGACATTTCTTTTATGCTTTGGGAGGAACTACTGGTATACATTCCAATATTAATTTTGTTCGAAGAAATAAATTATACAGAAAGAAAAGTGAAATTAGTTCTACATGGAAGCTACTTCAGGTAAAAGGTAATAAATAAATGCAAATTGGATCACAGTTTCAGTTGTGAAGAAAAACAGACAGGGGAGAGGGGTTTAATAAATTAATTTTCTTGCTACAAACAGGGGAGGGGAAATGGAGAGGGAGAGAGGGGGAGCGACATAAAAGAGGATTTACAGTGAGACACAAATCTCCGTCAAGAACAATGTACATCTCAATAAATCACACAAAAATGACAATTGGTTCATGCTTTAGCATACCAGGGATGTAGATAATAGCCGGGAGCCGAGGAAATACCCGGCTGTCAGCATGGTTTTCCCGGCTGAAAAACAACCTGTGATCTTTAAAATACTACCACTTTAGCCCAAAGTACCCACCTGTTACGGCCTGTTTACGGCCCTATTCTCCCAGAGGAGAAATAGGAAATAAGTCAAGTCACCCACCTGTTAAGTCAACATTTCCGTCTGTGACAAATACTAGCTACATCCCTGCATACATCATCAAGTTATGGTGCACGTAGAAAGTTTAAGAGCACAAGACAAGCATAAGGGTTGCTCGAGGCGATACCTTCACGAGTGCTCTCCCAAGTGCACCATAACTCGATGGTGCACAGTTAAAAGCATGAACCAATTGTTTT
>OX393561.1:36096516-36110897 GCA_947652115.1 Blastomussa wellsi
TATCCATTTAATTATTCAGGACCTCCCTGAAAACCACCTCGGCGAGCGGAGCTTTCCTGATTAAAGATTATTGTTGTTCTTGTTATCATTATTATTAACTTTTAACTTATGGTGCCGAGTTCAATCCATGAGCCTAGGACAGTCACAAGTCTGTTGGATTATTATTATTATTATTATTATTATTATTATTATTAATTGTACACCATAGTACTTTGATATGAGCTACTGTTCAATACTTTATTTTTTCCTAATTCTGATATCCATTCCCTTTACATTTCATCAGGATGAATTTGTACTTATTTATGGTGCTATGCTGGCCAAATTTCAGCCTGATGCTCTTAATCCACATGCTCTTATAAATATATGGGTATTTACTGCATACTTTAGCTATGTAAACCAAGTAAAATTAAGTGCTAATAATAACTGGGAAAATTATTGTGCGCAAATTGGGTGAGAACTATATGGTAAGTTTATTTAATGACGAAGTTGCAGAGAGCGGCCACCCGGCCTCCCAAGCCAAGGGCTCTTGTTAAAAACACTCAACCAATAACACAACAAGCATACACAAAAAGTGTATGCATGCAACACAAATTTCAGAAAACTTGAGAGATTGAACATTTTATGACGTTATTTCCATAGTCTGTGAGTAAAGATTTGATAATTGTAAGACATGATCCAAAAAGAGTGCATGCTTCGCTGGTATTTATACTCTATAATTTTCAAGTTAAAATAAGAATGTTGAAATATTTGATGTGGAAAAAGGAAGGAAAAACAAAAATGTGCCAAGGTATAGATTTCACTTCATACAAGTACAATCTCTTTTGCCAACACTTATTTATGCTTAAGCACCAGTATATGTATGATTCACATGTTCTTGTCCAAATAATATTTAAAGCCACTAAAAATATTGTTATTTATACATGCAGCGGTATATGAAGATTGTATGCCAAACAGTTAAAGTTCACCCATAAAATAATGAAAGTGAACTTGTACAAAGTACAGATGTCTTCTGTTGTTTTCAAGTTTTTAGAAAAGTTAATAATTCCAATCTTTACTGAAACTTGGAATTAAAGTGATTCATCACAATTCACCACATATTATACACCTGTCTTAGACAGGTACATGTATATAATCACAGCTTGAATTATGGCAATGCAATATATACACTGAAGTCCTAAATAATTAGGAAACCTCAGAATAGCTTAAACAACTACTGCAAACTTGAAGATAACAAAACATTTGCAGCAGCCTGTTGCAAAGTGTACATAAGAACAAAATTTGAAGTTCATTACATCTTATACTTAATAAGATTCAAATCACCGATTTGTCGACTCCATGCCTGTATACTTTGTTTCCCACAGAGTCAACGAAATTTAATGAAGTAAAAATATATATGTATGTTCATTGTCACACCTCATACAGCAGCAAGCTTTAAACACACAACAGTGTAAAGCCTCACTGCTTGCTGAAATAAAAACACTCTTCTCTGACAAAATCTTTTCCTGGGTACTGACACTAGTACATACATGTACAAATCCTAACTGTTGCCTCAGTTGGAACTTGAAAACTTGTCTAATTGTTTTTGGTTTTAAAATGCTCTAAATATGAAAAAGAATTAAGTCTAAGAGCGTTCAAGGTGTCAGCTTGCTTTCAGCAAAATTTCTGGTAAGCATCTTTTTCCCAAAAGCAAAATCAAGGTCAATGATAAGACAATGGTGTTTGACAAAAGCACACAAAATAACCACAATAGACAGGCGGATAAAACCAAAGGAAGTATCCTCAAAGTAATTTACAAGTGAGAACATTACATATGTGACTGCTGTGTAACTGTGTGCCTAAGGAATTGCAGGAGAAAATGGTTGCAAACTTTCCATATTTGCTACATATATTTGTACCGTCCCATAATTTATGCTCTATACAGTAGGTACAAAGAAAAATAAATCTCTACCATAAGGCCTTGTGCGTGTAAAATTAGTTTACTTCCAGTCCAAACATTCCAATATAAAACAGGGATTTTAATTACATCTTTGAGGAAATTACATTTCTTAGGAAGAATAATATTTGGATAGGTAGTGGTAACGTCTTGGAACCGCAAGGACCAGAGTTAAAATGTTTACAACTGTGGTGATCTTGGAAAACAGATTCGCACATCTTTCAGTGTTATTTCAACATCTGCTCCAACAAAGCACGTGGATAATTTGCACCGGAGCGTATGTGGTCCTTCTACAAGCAATCAATTTCAAAGCAGATGTAAATTTCAACAAGAACTCCACTGGGTTTCAATTTCAGCTGCAAATATTTGTTTGAAATGCAAATCAAATAGAAATCGCATCGGCTTTCTTCTTCACAAACGAGGGACTGAAAGTTTGACAAGTCTGAAAACTATGTACACAAAGCCGATTACACACGGTGGAAGTAAAGTTCTTAAATTACGCGACCTCCACCGAAAGGACAAAAATCTCACGCCAAAATTCCTATCTGAAAAAGCAATGGCCGAATAAAGAAGACGCAAAATGACATTGCATTTCGCCTTGCAGTCATGTTAAAAAAATTACATTCAACTATAAAATTACCACTTTGGCACATACAGTTGTGTATAAGCTTTAATACATTTGCTAAAAATCAAGAATTCTATCGCAAGGAACCTCTTGAGCCCTTGAAACGTTCGACATATAATCGTTCAAGAAATATTTCAACACTGATTTCAAATGCTGAAATTGCGATAAGAAGCATTGGCGCCTCTTGATTCATAAAGATAACTCGAGGTTAACCTTAAAAGTACCGGAAAATCTATGATACCACAACAATATTCAGACATTCACGCACGTACAAATGGTCGCATATTTGTGAACATGAAACGTAAGCGTTCTGCCTCCTCGCTTAACAATATTTGCTACTTCTACGTAAAACTGAACCGTTTGTGATATTTTCAGGTTTCGTTCTGTCGTATGGGTGTGTTAATTATATTACATAGAAATCATTGAGATCGGACGATGCATTTCGATAACCTTCATTTAAATTGAACGGAAATACTCCAGCTATTTCGACAGACCCAGGATTGTAATAAAACGATTAACCGAAAATCAGTTGGTGACACCAAAGGGGAAATGGCATTCAATTTAAAGCTTATCTAGGCGTCTTCAATGTAAACCTGGAGAGCAACAAAAAACCTAAAATTGGCACCTTTTCAGAGAACTAAAATATCCATATTCTCTCACGCTATACAATTTATGCTTGGTAGAAAATCTCCACGGCTTTTACGATATTACTAGTAAACCATCCAAAATATTTATTTACAAGTATTTCTGTTAAAACGAATTACGACACAAAGTTTGGCGGCTATAGAAAAGGAAGCGGTGAGAACTGTCCAACAACAACTCGACTTGGTGGAACATATATCTCTTCCGTTTTGGCACCTACCTACAACCATGATAGTGAACTCGAACCCCTTCTTGACACTTTTGCGAAAAACTTGATTCGGAAGATTCGCAAATCCTACATAGCCCTCCATTCCTTTGGCACTCTGTAAAGTAGAACAAACAAGCAAAGCTGACGCACATGCACAATAAAACTGAAAGGCATTCAAACAAACAAATCGCGAATGACAAGCCACTTACCGCTTTCAAGTTGATCGAAGTTTTTTTTATCGAAGCCATCGTGTAGCGTGTTTGTCGAGGAGAGAAGGCAGAAGACGAGTAGAAATTAGTACGGAAAGAAGAGAATAAAGTTATAAATTAATGATGGAATTGTATAAACCACTCGCACTGTGGTGCTCTGAACCACCTCAACCCCTGTGTTGACAACTATCATGGCCCCAACCCTCTGCTGTGAAAACTCCGCCAGAACATCGACAGCCTATCAGTGAAAACTCGAAAGGAACGCCCACAATGCAAAAATATATTGCAACTATTCGCTCTCTAAACAATAATAAATTACTAACCCATCGCTGGAAAGAAATGTTCCGCTCTAAAACTCTTAAAAATCCGCACAAAAACACGCCTTCTCTCTCTCTCGCTGTGTGATTTCAGAGAGCGCGCGTGAATCTGCGCATGCTCAAATTGGCATTGTGTTTTTTAAAACCGGAAGTGAAATAAGCGTGAAGACCCGTGAAGCTTTCACAGCGCTGTGCCGCGCATTTCCTCCGCAATGTGTCACACTTGTCTGTCGATACGCGATATGCTGCAAAACAATTTCCAGTAATATTTGCGTGTTCTCATGTTTGTTACTTCCCTTCCCTCTCTGACACATCGCCCACTTGTTGCGCGTCCTTCCCAAGCCGAGTGGCAGGTGTTGGGCACATCTGGAAAGAAATCAAATTTATTCATGGCTTCCGGCGAGAGACAAAGCTTTACTCCTAAAGCTTCCTAACAAAGGACTGTTTCAAACCGTGTTTCAAACAAGTTTAACGAAGAAGAACAGCCGAATTTCTTTTTCGTATCTCAAAGATCAGAAAGTGAGAACATAAAACTCATTTCCACGTGCACAAAACGAAACGTAAATCATTTACGCGTTGGAAATTCCTTGGCAAATTTCAGCCACCAGGCGCCTTTCCGGATAGAGATATAAAGTTCCTAAAACTTTTTCTTCTCTTGTAGCAAATGATTTATGTTTTGTGGTAAAAGCGGTATTCTTTCGCACGTGGAAACGAGTTTCATGTTTTCACTTTCTGATTTTTAAGATACGAAAATGAAATTCGGCTGTTATTAAACAACCGTACGTTTGAAACAGTCCTTTGTATGGCAATTTTTACTCTTTAGAGAGAACGTTGATTAACATTTTGTTGTGTCTTATTCTTAGTACAGTTAGTGTCGTTAGTAGAAAATAGGCGAAGGCTAACTGGGTTCTCCTATTGTTGTCTGTTCTGTTCGGAGCTATGAAGACTGAAGATACTTTTATTTATGTGTCAGTTGAGGATCTAGCTCCTAGGTGACTAGGAGCAGCAGTATATTAAGAAATGGAAATTCACAATATATACAGTAAGAATTACCTAGGAATATACTAATTAAAATTACAGTAATTTAAAATATAATAAGAAATTAAAATACAGTGTAGAGAGCCTTGAAGAATTCTCTAAAAAGTTATCACTTTTTAAAATAAATGTGACAGCTGTCACAAAGCATGCACGAACAGCGTTCATCAATTAGATTAAGTACTAAGATCATTTTTCTATAATACTATTTTTAAAAGCTTTCAGTGTATCCGATCTTTTGGTGTCCTTCCTCAGTTTTGATCAAAGAACTGCTCCTAAATATCTCAGTCATGCTGCAGGGGCGGATCCAGAAAATTCAGAGAGACATGCAAACTGATGACGTCACAAGCGGTACAAGGAGCATGATTATTATCAACGTATAAATAACAATTATTCCATGAGCCCGCGTTGGATATGAAGTGATAAAATAACCAACGAGCGCGTAGCGCGAGTTGGTTATAATCACTTCATATCCAACAAGGGCCAGTGGAATAATTGTTTTAGTAAATTCTCAAACCGGGTTTTGCTGTCGATTTTTATTTCCACAATTTTACAATAGTCGGAGCTGAGAATATACTAAACATGTATGTGTACTTAGTGCTCTAAGAGTTGACCAAAAATACCTAGCATCGTTTATCACGCCACCTTTTGCTCGCTTCAGATTGCTTTAGGTCAATACCCAAATTTAAGTTAAAAGAAGCAGCAATTGAAGGAAATTGCTTTTCCCATTTAAAACCACAAAACATCAGGTTTTAGAATGCATTCAATTTAGAGTTTCAAGTCAGAACAAAAACAATTACACTACTCTAACTCGTTTTCTATGAGCGATAGCCAACTCGGCTACGTACGCTACGTTGACTATTCAATTTAATTTAATTTTAATTTAATTTACTCAAATTCAATTACACAGATGATCAAAACAAAACAAAAATAAAGAATAAAATATATATACAGGTAAACAGGAGATATCTGAATAATTAGGCCAGTTTATACAGAATTCTAGATTCCTTATTTTAAATAAACTGCCTGTAATAAAATGCAAAATACATAGAAAACTAACAAAGACAAATCCTAACAACAATAAATAATCAGAAAACTATAAAAAAATTATCCTTACTTAAGTTAAATTTACTAATATAAAACTGATTCACTTTCTTACTTAACAATGATAATCGATCAATTGTCCTTATAGCTACAGGCAGGCCGTTCCATAAATCCACAATGCGATTAAAAATGAGAATTCAAAAACATCGGTTCTAAAACGACCCTTGGCAAGTATGGCTTCTGCATTTCTCATATCATAATTATATGATTTGAAGCTAACATAAGATAGGACGTCAAAATCAATGTGCCCGTTCATTTAAAAAAAGAAACATAAATCTAAAACCTCCCTTCTAAACTCGAGAGGCAAAAGACCTAATTTAGCTAAACGTTCGCTCACTTCCGGCTCGTTGTCTAAGTTTTACATGCTTCTCGATTTTTGATCCAGTGGCGGATGCAGGGGGAGGGTCGGAGGGGTCCGGACCCCCCTTTCCAAACCGACTTTTTTCTTTTTACTACTTGTTTGACGCTAAAATTCTCGCGTAGACAGGATCGTCTATTATTATTCAACTTTGGACCCCCCTATCAAAAATTCAGAGTACAAGGTCTTGACTTCACGTATTCAGGCACTTTAATAACAGTCCACGGTGCATTTTTTGACGCCTAGGTACCACTGTCACCAGTGCTTAGGGGCCCAGGCAGTCGCACCAAGTGCTTGTCACACCTGGGCTGTCCTGTCACGTTTCACGAAAACTTCACGGCCCCAACATAACATTTCAAATTCTCCTTTCAAGAAGAATTTTCTTTGTAAAACTCGACTCATGTCCAGGGCCATTTAACATGAGGTCCAATTTCACGTTTCGCGCAAAATTCTCGAAAATGAGGAGCGACATAAGGCGAGACACAATATGATCATTACATGGATGATCATACCCAGTCCTTCTGGGTCTGGAGACTTGTCGCCATCTTTGAATTTCGGCGCGCAATATGTTGCTATCTTCTGGTCGAAAAAGCATTTCTTCTATCGCAAAGTGGACTTGGATTTATGCAGAGCCTTTAAGACGTGCATCTTCCTCTTCTTTTATCAAATTGCCTTCTCTGCTTGGATCAAAGACAGGCGTTCAGAATGAGAAAAATGAGGTGGTTAAGCAAGGACGCCTGGCAGATATGAGTACTTCGTCCCTCGTAAATTTGTTCCCATGACAAGAAAAGCTCTCATTAGACGAATAGTGGAAGACGAGAATCTAGTCAACACGCAAGAGAGACATTACTTTCAAGACCTTGTAGTGCATCTGGATAGAGCAATAGCTGCTACTTTTCATGGGGTTTTGGGAGAGTTGAAGGTACATGTACAGTGCAGATGTTTCTAGAAATCATATTAAACAGGTTTGAAAAAGGGTTACTTGGCCGGCGTGGGTAGTTTGCCGAACGCTGACGCATTGGTTTATTTTGTTCTTTTCTTTTTCTCCCTGCACAACTCGCTTCGACTAGCTTACGCTATATACGAGTTGTACATGTTCTTCTTTTAGTTGTACATTAATAAAGTTTATGGTTGTTTATTGTTGTTCAAGATGGATTTGTTACATTAAAACTCGCCCATAGTTTGACTTCCATTCTTGGGTTCATGAATTGTTAATGAGTTTGAAAACTTGGGCAAGTGGGGAAGTGCCGCGGGCAAGCAAAATTGGAGGGTTACTTGCCAAATGGGCAAACTGAAATTCAAATATTTTTCAGTTTGAAGGCAAATGAAAAGGTATTTTGCAGAACATTTGTTCGGAAATCGTGGACAACCCCCTATGGGTAGTCCTCTTTTTCTCATTTGGAATGGAACATCAGAAATTTCATTACCATTTAACAAATTTTCCAGGCCGTTTTCAAAAGGGGCAAGCAGAATAGAGCATCATGTAGCAAAATGGAAAGCACAATCTCCTCTGGTTGGTCACTGAATTATGGAATGGTTTCACCAACTGGATTCTTCCTACGAATAGTAAGCACCCCCAGTGTTGGAGGCAGCTAGAGGTTTCATTTCTTGGTGCTGACCAAAAGGATCATGGCCTCTGGGGACGAGAATGCATTCATTCACTCCTACAATGTACCGGTAGCTATTTTGAAGTGGCTTATTTCTTTTACTTTTTATGGTAGGCATTGTATGATCCATTGAACCCTGACAAAGAAACATTAACTCTTCAAAAAATCTCAAAGAAGGAAAGACTGGATAATGAGTTCTGGTTGCTGGAAAAGTTGTCGCAGCTCCTTGAAAAAGCTCATTTCTACGAACTTCCTGTTGAAGATGTGCATGAAGCGTTAAAAGAGCATGACGCTGGGGATGGAGTGCTTGTCAGCGTTAACCCCAAAAAGTACGATGTTCTTCGAGTGTGGGTTGTTGGCAAGGAATTTGAGCCGGTTGATTCAGGTGCATGGTATTCAAAGATCGTCAGTGGCGTTATTCATCAGTTTAAACCACCCATTCAAGCTGAGAGGTACAAAAGGGTAGTCATTGCAATTCGTGCAAAGAAACAGAGTAAGCTCATGCTCAAGTCTTTCAAGGATATTCGCTGCGCAAACTTGGAGCATTTACTTCCTGAAGGAAAAATACGGATGACACAGTTTGACCAACGAGTTCTGGCAGGAACATTGACAGTTGGTGTTGCAGGTGTTGTGATCAAGCTTGTTTCTTTCCTGGCTGATTACAAAATATCATGGACGTACATTGCTATATCTGTGGCTGGTATTGTGGCTCTACGAGCATGGAACATGTACAAGAATAAGAGGAATTCGTACCTTGTCCACTTGTCACAAACCCTTTATTTTAAGTCCATTGCAAACAATCGGGCTTTGCTTTCTCTGCTAGCTGACAGAGCAGAAGATGAGGTTTTTAAGGTGACCCTTTTGGCCTACAGCTTTCTTCAGGCTTATTCGAAATTACCACCACTCTCAGGTACTGATCTGACAACGTTATTTTCATGTATCTAACTATGTAACTCGGTAGTGATGCCACTATAAAACAAAATAAACTTTGCAGAAAATACTTTTAACCCTGCATTTAATACTAATGGCTCCTAAGCATTAAAGCCTCTTGTCTATTGTTAGCATTAGTTTTATTTCAGACTTCCGAAAAATGTGTTGCATAAAATATCCATACATGTATCTCCTCCATGAATTACCCCGCAACCCCTTTTAAGTTTCATGCAGTCAATTATTTGTCTTTGAGAATCCCCCACCCTCACCCCCAGCAATTTCCAGTCCCTAGCAGTTCCCCGTTATTAAGATTTTCTGGCTATGCGATGCACCCTTGACATTCTAGATATGCTCCCAGTATTGTAATCTACATGCATGTGTATATGTGTAAAATTCCACATTAATTACCATGTTATCAAAAGAGAGAAGATGCTCTGATACAGTTGTGTGTTATCGCAAAACAATGTTCCAAACCCTTTGTGTAGTCTTCATAACAGGTCCTCCTTTTTGCACTTTAGACTTTTTCCATTATAATAATTTATATAAATCCACGTATAATTTTTGTCTATACTGATCCTTGGCATTTTATTTTGATTATTATTATTGTTAGGTGACATTCAAAGCACTGGAGTGGAAGGGATGTCAGGTAATGAGCTCAAGCAACATGTGGAGCATTGGATGAACACCAGATTTAATGTGACACTAAAATATGATCCTTCAGAAGCTATAAAACAACTTGAAAACCTTGGACTTCTTGTAACAAGACAGAAAGGTATGCAACAACTCGCATTGACAAGAAAGGTTAGCTTACCATATCCCTGATTTGATGAAGTGTCCGCATTCAATCTTGCACCCTTTGGTCAGCACCTGATGCAGACTCTAGCAAGGGCTGATTTAAAAGTTTAGAGTACACAGTCTAAATAAGCATACTGTGCATGATCAAAAAGGGATGTGATGATAATCTGCGTTGCTGTCTTGATTGTACTTCATGCTGTACTGATTATTTTGAGCTTACAGTCTTCCAAGATTTACATTTTTGCATGACGAGAAAACAGGCCTTATTTACTTTTCTCCCAATAATAAATCAATTGAAATCGATGTTGTTTAATGAGGGATACATGTACACGTAATGGTCGTCTGACTAATAAATCTTTGACCCACAGACCCCACCCAAACAAACTGAAATTAACGAAGGAATGGCAGCCATGTTATGGGAAGCGACAGGTTCAGATTCCCCCCCCCCCAGAGAAAAAACAACCAGATAACAAGATTATGATTCAATTAAAAGTTGATTTCTCATTTGTGACCCAGGTGATCAAGAAATGTTCAGTGCTCTACCTGTTGTTCAAGCTTTTATGAAACTACCAAGCCCAAAAGAATCCATGAAACAAGTGCCAGAGAGGACAGAAGAACTTGATGTGGAAATAACTGAAGCAGAAACAGAAGAAGAAATAGAACAAATAGAAGACAAGCAAAGAGAGGAATTAGAACAAAAGAAAATGAGTTGGGACTGACTTGGCCTTTTAGCTGAGAAGTTTAACAAACAAAACCATGTTTTAGTTAAAACGAGGGGGAACAGAAGGTTTTTGCTTTAGAGTATCTAAAGTTAGCAAAAACTAGCAAAACCTTACAACGTTGTTGTGCATGAAAAAATTATGTGTATCTTTGAAATAGAGCCTCCTAAAATCATAACTGTAGTTATACTCAAATACAAATAACGCAATAACCATTTGATTTAAATATCCATTCCAAAAATCTCTTGCCTCCCAGCAAAAAAGATAATAATACTCCTTGCCTTGAAGGGGCCTGAAAAAGACAGGATAGCTTAAAATCCATTTGACACTTTCATCATTTTGCACTTTTTGCGAGTCAACATTGCAGTCAAAAAAATAAAAACCTTCTATAGTTACGTTGAGCCTTATTATGACAACCTTTTTAATAGCATAACAGTTGTATTGTCTGCCACAAAATTTTGATCATTGTTGTTCTTAGACATATCAATTATTTTTAAAAGAGAACTATTACTATTAGTTTTATGACAGATAATTATATTTAAGAATCCTTTTAAGAAAATTTCACTTAAGGGTTTACAAGAATAAAAGTGTTTTGCTTGTACATGTAGTAACCCCATGGATATCATGTTTATAGTACCCCTTTTGTTGTGTAGCATTCTTGAGGTGCATTCCTGAGGGGGGTAATTCCCCTATGTAGTCTATAAACATGCCGCTGGATAGGGTTTCTATTCTCAACCGTTTAAGTTGAGTACTGCAACGATCTCTTGTTTGTAAAAATCTTTCTCTACAATTCAAATGTACATTATGAGATTTTTTCTAGCTTTCGTTTGTCAACTGTTTAAGCTGAGTACTACATAACTGCAATGATCTCTAAATTAAAATTTGTTAAAATCTTTCTCTGCAGTTCAAATACCGGTGCATCAAATTTCTGATATTCACATCAGCTTGACAATGTGAAGGAGTGTCCTGCCTTCAATAATAAATACAAACAGCTCACACAAAAAAACAGAAACAAGGTTTTAAGTTAAGTGCACCTTAACTGGTTCAATTGACATGAATGCTTCCAAGAGAAGTAAAAAATGTGGCAGTGCAGTTTCAGAAAATAATATATCCATGGAAAACCACTGGAAATTCCAAGGGGGTTGTCATTGGGCCTTAAAAAGCCAAAACGTAAAGGAAAGTATAAAGCTAAACTGGCATGTCTGGAGGGGTGTCAGGATAACGGAAACCTTCCATATTATTAAAATCTGATCATTGGCTAATGTAATTCAAGAGTTTTCATTGGCTGGCCATCATGGTATATGAGCTAATACACCATGCTCTACTACCCTGATTCCAGAGGTTTTCTCTTTTTATATTTCTCAATCAAAGAGCTTCACCCGGGGAAGGGTACTTGACCCACATTTGGGTATACAGGTGCTGCTGGAGGTCTGAAACCCTGAGCCTGTTTAAAATAGCGCTGATATCCAATCCTGAAAATGATATAATGCTGACTGATGACTGGCTAAAAAATACTGATGAACATTTCTGATTTCAGATATGCTTAAAACTTGATGAAAGTCTTGACGCCATACCCTGTGTAGGACGACTCCTTTATATCTGTACCCTGTTTAAGACAGACTCACTTGAATTATGCAACCTCTATCCAGTGGCATGCCCCTCTATCTATATTGCCCCTCTATCTATATTGGCCATAGACGATAGATTTCGTACCTCGAGCCTCGCGTTAAAATGTTTGGGAATGAGTTTCCACATGGTAAAACAAAAGTTTTCAATCCCTTGGTGCTCAACATGGCTGCCATGACAATGAGGCCCATGGCCCATATAAGGGAGTACCCTCCCCGGGGAGATGCAAGGCTGCGAAAATGAGTATTTCTTTAGAAGAAAGAAGGAAACCTCTGGAACCAGGGTAATGCTATTCAAATATGGTAAGCATATGAAAATTTCTTTTTTTTTCTTTTGTAACATCTTGTTTGTTCTTGGAAAATAAAGATGGGAAGATTTACATGTATCAACACTATTTAGGCATTATTAAGAAAAACAATTATTCCACTCACGCTTGTTGGACATGAGATGATTATAGCCAACTTGGTACTATGGGGCTTTGTTGGCTGTCTATCATCTCTTGTTCAACATGAGCTCCTGGAATAATTTGTTAAATAAATTCATCCAGTACACAGTACATGTATGTCACATAGTTACAAAGGAAATTCTTCTATCCACTTTTTAAATTCTCGCCGCTTTCAAGTCAGTTTGTTCATCTTTCTGTTCTCAAACAAATTAAAAGTTTGCTGTTTCTGTATTCACTTCTCATCTTCAACAACAAAACTAAATTTCTGTTCGAATTGAGCACCTAAATTAACAGATGAAATCGCAATTAAATGATGTCAACATTCACGTCAAGATACTTGGCCAGAAACCTTATCTGGTCTGTTAGCAGTGACGGATCTAGGACAGCAACCCCCCCCCCCCCCTTCCATTTCCCCCACGCCAGGAAAGAGGTCTGGTCTGCCACTGGTTAGGGCCTCATTTTGCGCAGACGAGGTGCTATTCCCCAGGCAGGGGAAGAGGGTGGGGGAAAGGGGGGGGGGGGGAATAAAGCCCATTGCATTTCAATTGGCTGCTGTCGTTTGACTCTGTTCCACTGCTTGACGTGATTTCTTGCACTTCTTGCACTGTCTTTCTCTCTGCCTGGGAGTTGTGCAAAAGTAGTATAACAGAATACAAACTGCCACCATAATTAGTGCTGCCGCTCCGCAAGTCACTGACAACTCCAGCACATCAATTCCAGCAATCTTCTTGTCTCCTGATTCACTCGATTCCGTTGAATTTTCCATCCCAAAATTCTATCCAATAGACTTTTGTATCTTAAGACGGTATAATGTGACGAAATCGTTGATAAGACTGTAGCATTATTGCAGCAAAATATCCTCTCCACTCCAGATTAAAATTCAATCTTTCATCCGCCATCTTTTGTGCCTATCGACCCAGAATGCATTTCAAGGCAACGGTGGAAACAAAATGGCAGAAGAGGAAACGATTTCTTCAGCCTCTAATTCAGCGAAAACCAGCGTCGAGGACTTAAATTATATTGTAACTGAGCCAGCTGGTGGAATGTTTATGATGCCATCTGATGCTTACAACGAAGTATTCGATGGAATTTTTCTTAGTGAAGCGTAAGTGTAACATATTTTTTAATCATCTGAGCTTGCTCCGCGCGTACAAATACAGAATACAAACCAACAGCCCTGGCACGTACAAATGTTTCGCTAACCGTACCCTAAATTATTCGAGTTGAAGTGGTGATTGATGCTTTTTCAGTGATCTCAAAGTATTCTAGATCTAGATCAAAGCTCCGGGGGCTTTAGAATCCCATTTTACCTCTGAAAATTAACCGTCCTCTGTCCGCCGTTTCTTGTGATATTTTCTTTTACTCTCTGGAGACTTGACAACACCTTGGGAAGAAAGATTGTTGGAAGATGACATTTGAAGTTTTTAAGAACTGCAACTTGTTATAATTTGTCAGGGTTCTTACCGTTTTAGTCACCATTACTTGCGTGACGGTACATAAATGTCACGCAAGATCCGAGATGCTATACAGCTTTGTCAGCTTCGTAAAGACTCTGTCTAATTTACTTTTCCTCAAATTATTTTTAATGCATATATAAATCCAGCAGAATATTGTAGCAAACGTAAAACTAAGTATATGTAAGGAAGATAAAGAGTAGAAAACAAATGCGAGATTTTAACCATTCACAATAAAGGTGGTAATGGTGGGTGCAAACCCTCCACCGCCTCCCCCTCCAACCGGCAATCTTTTATGCGCCCATGAGTTGAATTTTCCGACGAACTGCTTGTGGTCAAATTACTCTATTATTATATAATTTGGTTTTATCAAC
>OX393561.1:36111097-36113597 GCA_947652115.1 Blastomussa wellsi
AGATCATCTTCTAGACTGTTCACAGTCCGCTATTTTTTTCGTATTTTTCCTCCATCGGCGAACGCGGTGAATGAATCGCGAGAGAACTGTACTCCGGCGCAAAACATGAGGCACGAAGGGGTAGGAGGCGGGGAGCAAAAAAATATTTTTTCCTTCGCCCGCTCCCCGCCTCCACCCCCTAGCGCTTCGCTATCTGTGTGTTTTGCACGCACGCTTTCTTTTGCGTTGAAAAAATAGAGCGGCTGTAACAGTCTAATCATCTTCCAGACATTGTTTGAACACTGATGGAGGGGTTACCCACGAAACGCCTGACTGTTTTACAGCATTTTAAAGCACTTCAAAAACCTTTCCTATTTATTGTGAATTATTTTGGGTGGTTCGCAGCAAAATCTATTTTGTGTTAAATGCTTGTCTGTAAAGAAACTGAAATAGAAATATGCCAGCCAAAGTATTGATTTCAGTGTCATTGCCATATTTCATTTAATACAGACTTGATACAAGCTATGTTGATTTGTACCTAATCCACCATCCTAAGCCAGGACGAAACGTTGACTCTTACAAAGCTATGATGAAACTCAGGGAGCAAGGTCTCATAAGGTTAGTAGTGTAATAGTAGTAGGCATCCTTCGGACTTAAGGTCCATGGATTAGCGCACTATTAGTTGGGTGCAGCGTTTGCTCTGCGAACTAAACAGCCAATACGTGATTTGGTGAAGCTAGAATTATAAGATACCGTAGGGGTACTTTGTGTATCGAAGTTGCTCTTTCTTTGGAGTATTGTTGAAAGCGGTACGTATGTTTTCATGTTCCAAGAGGGCCATAGGTTATTTGGTAGAAAGTTCCACCCCTCGTTCCAGCTTTCGTAAGTTCTCTCGTGAATGCCCCGAGACAACAATAGAACGAACAACAGGAGCAATGCCCCTATCCCCCTCAAACAAAAGCAACTGCTATCCCCCCTCCTCAAACAATAGCAACTGCTATACTAGAGGACCAGTCGAATACAAGTAAACAACTGAGAGCTGCTACACTACTGAATGCAACTGAGTCTGTGCATGGGAGACTTGATTAGTGGTTTGGTCCGGATCGACCGGCCCTCGCTTTGAGCCCTGCATGGTCGGGTCACTGTGTTATGTTTTTCGGCAAGAGACCTTAATCTCACAGTGCCTCTCTCATATGAATTGGATAGCAGAAAATTAATGCTGTGGAGTAACTGCGTGCGATGGACAGAGCTCCCATCCAGGAAAAATAAAAATACTCCTACGTGGCTTTTAAGCAAATACCGGTACACGAACGTAACCAGAACATAATCTATCTTTGACTAGGGCACACAGCATGGGCACTGAGCTCTTGATTCCAGTTGTAATCCGTTGCACTAGCCCCTAAAATTGTTAATCAATGTTTATAATCAATGACAGTTTATGATCAATGGCTTCTAACCACTAATTATGCAAATTATCATTAAGGTCTATTGGCGTATCCAACTTTGGCGTGAACCACCTCAAGGAGATGGAAAAGGCGGGACTTCCTACTCCAGCTGTCAATCAAATTGAGCTAAATCCTTATTGGCGCTTGGAAAGTATAGTCAAGTACTGTAGAGAGAAAGGCATTGCCGTAATGGGTTACTGTCCAATGTTTCAAGGACAGAAAAATGACGATCCAATTCTAGTGGAAATTGCTAGAAGGTAAATCAATAATGGACCTTTACATATAAACAGCAGTGAAATACCAGGATAACTTTCGCGCGAAAACATGATATCTGCGCAGGTGAAGATAACATGTTATCTTTACATGTAAAAATATTGCTGTTGCTATGGTTATGTAATAAATCGCGCCAACACTCGAAGAGAAATTTCGTATCTACGCGCGGCCATGTAATATTCTCTTGATATATTTCTTTGTGATCAAATATTTCAATTGCAAGATGTCCCAGTCAAAACAAGGTTGTTATTAATCAAGAGCGAGGGCTGTACTGGGAGAATATCGCCCAAGGATTCAGTTAACATACTGCTAACGAATACGACGTATTGTTACTACGTAAAAACCAAATATTCGGGCCCGAATTCGTTTGAATACGTATCGGTTAACGTCGCATATGAAGTGATGTTCCGACGTATTCGATGAGACTTACTCTAAATACGCAAATATAAGACACCTGGAATATCGTGTGCGCCCTGAATACTCTAGAGTTCTATAGAATCACAATCGCGTATTCAAGTCTAGAATACGCTAGAATATGTTTTTTTTAAGTTTCGCCCAGGGCGTTTTATTACAAGATATAAAGAACAATTTCTGATTGGTTACTCTTGCAGTTCTTTTTCTTTCCGCTCACAAGGATTTGGAAACTTGGGCATGCCGCAAAATCGCCGAAACAAAAATAACCTGTCCATTACCTTTGAGAGCTAACCGCAGTGAAAGTTGCACGCCGGTTAGCCTGTATAACGCGCTGAGGCTTATGGGCAGCAAGCTGTTTACCGATTGCTCTCAACGATGTGTTTTCCTTG
>OX393561.1:36118597-36128597 GCA_947652115.1 Blastomussa wellsi
GCGACGATGACGGCGTACATCAGATGGCTTGCACTGGATCCTAACGAGTGCCCACTGAATATGTCAAAAAAATATTTTTAATTTGAGAAAACATGCACCTACCAAAGTTTTCATGTCCTCTTCACTGATGGCAAAGTCAAAGATATCTGCATTTTCTAAAATTCTTTCTTGTTTACTTGACTTGGGAATCGTGATGTAATTTTTCTGTACACTCCAGCGAATAAGAAGTTGCGGAATAGTTTTCTTGTACCTAAAAAAACAAGAGTTACAACGACATGGAGTGAGAGCTCTTAATATAGAATTTACATTTCCAGGTATACGTATTAGAATATGAAATAGGACTACATGCTGTCCAATTTGGAAATAATTGGATCAAAACAATTCCGACGACTGTCAATTCCTTCGAGGTTTGATTGGTTTACTGGATTTTCCTCCATCCTTTGTGATTGGTTTCAGGGCACTTACGTCAAGCTGCCCACCCTCATTTATCCAATTACTTGTTAGAGATATCTTTACTGACCTACATGCCATTTCAACTAATACTGGGTCATCGTTTTTCCTGCCACGGAACAGTGGGCAATAACCCATCACTGCAATGCCTTTTTCCACGCAATATTTCACAATGTCATCTAATCGCCCTTAAGGATTCAGCTCAATTTGATTAACAGCTGGAGTTGGAAGGCCTGCTTTTTCCATCTCTTTGAGGTGATGCACACCAAAGTTGGACACTCCAACAGACCTTAAATAATAATACGAAAAGAAATCAAATGCAATGTGGTAACTTAAGGGTAAACGAGGGGACAGAGAGGTACAGTGAAGCACTGAAAAGAAATGTTGATGCCATAAAAGTAATTATTACTCAAATGGATTGCTCTGGAAGCGAAGTCTGTAAACGTCTGTGATACCATTTTGATGTTCTTGGAACTCATTTTCATTACAAAACTTAACTCCACTCGCTCCACTTTGCTATTACATGCACAATTTTGTTTTCCTTCCAAACGTTAGATTGAATTTGGTCTTTATGCAGGCCTGTTGAGCAACAAACTTCCATTCAGACCCAGGGTTCGTACTCTTTCGGGCTTTTGAAATTCCATTACTTTCCATGACCTTTTCCATGGCTTGTCCAAGTTTTCCATGACTTAAATTTGAGCATTTTCTAGGAAATCAACTTTCATTTTGGGTGCGTTTTTACTATTTCCTTCACGAAAAAAGAGAATTGATTTTGTACTTTTTTAATAAACATAATTTTCCATGACTTTCCATGACCGACACTTAAATTCCATGACTTTCCAGGCCTGGAAAATGAAATTTTAAAATTCCATGACTTTCCAGGTTTTTCATGACCTGTACGAACCCTGAGACCCAATTTAAAAATCCTGAGCTGGGAGTGTCCTTCTCTGTTCCTTCCTTTTTTCTCTTGGGTAATGAGATTACAATTAGCATCATTATCAGTGATGTAATAAATACATGGTGCTGCATTGGGATTGCAGATAGATACAGAGTTGACCTATCTTGAAAGCATAGTGAAGTGGCCAACAATTTAATACATGCACGTTTTGTCAAGGAAAAAATGTTTGTGAAGTTCAGGCAGCAAGTAACAGTTAAACTGTCTTATACATGAAATACACAATAAAATCCCACATGGAGAACGGCAGTATGGAGACAGGAAAGGTGGAACAACTGGCCAAAGCAAGGGGAGTGGCACAAGACTGGGCTGGTTGGAGAGCAAGAGTTGCAGCCTTATGCACCTCATGGCATGAAGAGAACAAGCAAGAAATCAAAATGTTTGAGTTGAAAACAGAGTCATTTGCTTGGTAATGATAAGCTAGATAAACTTTCTCAAAGCATGGAAGGTACGTGAAGATTTCACCAGTTGAGATCAACCACTTTAAACTACCTTAAATCCTCTATTAGGCCGCTTGGTACTTTACTTCAGGGTGGCTTAAAAGAGGATGATGGCTTATTAGAAGGGCTGGCTTATTAATCAGTTTAGCAAAATGCTGAGTGATGTACACTACCAATATACAATAGGATACCTTACCTTTGTTCAAGTATTGCTCTATAATTTTTGAATACACAATTGAGGCCAACAGTATTGCAAGATGTGATTAATTTATACATGCAACTTAAAGCATTCATGATAAATGATATTGAATGTTTTGTCTAGAGGGGGTGGGTTGGGTGACTTAAAAGAGAGGGGCGGCTTAAATATTTTTTTCCTCTATTAGAGGGTGGTAGCTTAATAGGGGATTTGCAGTAATAGTGAGTTGGAGTTATATCTCAATACAATTTGATTTACAACATATAAAAGTAAAATCATAAATATTTTTAAATGTGACTGCAAGGGTTAAAAATGTCAAAATAGTTCATTTGAATACCTCTAAATGGTTTACAAAGCCAAAGCTCAGTTAACTCTGAACAGTTTTCATGGCATGAAGCAACCAGGAGACAGTATTTCCACTTCCAGCATGACATGCAAATATGTCTATGCTAGGGTACACTGCCTGTACATACGAAATAAAATGCTGATGTTCACCTTAGAACTCCTTCTTCCTTCAGTTTCAGCATGGCCTTGTATGAATTCACATTCTCTCCAGGTGTGGGTGAATGGATTAGGAATAGGTCAATATATCCAGTGCCAAGCCTGTAAAAGGGCATTTATAGAATGATAAATGAATTGAGTTTCAATGGGGTTTTGGGAGACTATTGGCCTAACGGTTAGTGCAATGGACTCAGGATTGAGTGCTGTCCAGGTTTGAGTTTAGGGTCACTGTGTTGTGTTCTTGGACTGCCGCCTGGTGTGCTCAGTTGGTAGAGTGCCAGACTGCTGTGTGGAGGGGTTTGAGCCCCAGGCCAGAGCAACACTCAGGGTCTTAAAATAACTGAGGAGAATGTGCTGCCTTTGCAATGACATCTGCAAATAGTTGTATGTTATAGTCTTCTCGGATAAGGATGAAAACCATAGGCCCAGTCTCCTGCATCTTCAGTGCTACGGAAAGCAGGGGACATTAAAGAACCCACGCACTTCTCATAAAACAGTAGGGAATGAGGTTACCAATGTTGTGGTCTGGCTACGTTTCATGGGATGATGCTTAACATAGGGAGAACATCACTGCACCTTTCCCCCCTTGGACAAACTTGTCCAAGAAAAATTGACTATGAGTAAGAAACGATCTTCACAGTGCCTCTTTCCACCCAGGGGTAAAGATGGGCACTGGCAAATATTGTTGGGGCAACCTGACAGACTGCTGGGGAGTTACCTGCAATGAACTCGTTGGCATCCCAGCCAGGCCAGGGGAGTGGCAATGATACTCCTAGCCTCTCCACACTACAGTAACTGAAATAAGCACCAGCATCTATAACCAGTTGGGCTAAAAAAGAGGGGTCACTGCCACAGGGGTTTTGCTGTTTTAAGCTTCATTCTTTGCTTAAATCATTACCTGGTACCTTTATTCGTGCCCAAAATGCTCCTGATGGACTTACAGGAAGACATCAAACGAATTGTGGCTGAGAGAGCAAACCATAATGAATTTTTGGTGATATTTTCAAGGAATGGCTCTAGAACTTGAAAAAACTGGCTAGTTTTTTCAAGTTTCAATTCATTTCCATCCTTGCAATCCTAAGTGATATGTGACAATAAATAGCTCCAGAGTACATGGTGATATAGTCCCAGTTTACAAAACTACACCATTATTTTTGGGTTTCTATTGATGCAAGAACATAATAATAATAATAATAATTAAAGATTTATAACGCGCCCTTCCATGCAAATATGATCAAAAGCACGTAACAACTGATACTTAATTTTCAGCATTTTAATTGATACCAAAATACCATGAGTCACTCAAGATTCTTTTATCATTTCCCCTCTACCTTCCTTAAGGATAACAATCTGGCACTGATGGTACCTCAACCAAAATATACGTCTAGTCCCACTCACTTTTTTAGGCTTGTATTAAAAGCCTTCAGACACTTGTCATATCCATGGTCATCATTCCATAATTTGCTCACTACAAAAATGTCTTCTCGGTTTACTCCCGATTCCTTGATTGCTTGTCCAACTTCAGCTTCATTTCTGAAACATTTAAACAGAGGTATTGTTTTAGCAGTAAGGTTGTACCTGTTGACAGAAAAATGATAGCATTTGACACTCTGGAGGATGACTAATATTTTTTCATACCTCATCTTTTTATTACATTACTAACAGCCCAATCAAAAACAGGCCCATTTTATTGGGGGGAAGGGGGGTATTGCCTTGCCTCTGAACCGTAGGCTTGTACGGGGGTCTCTGATTTTTTTATATTTAATTCAGTTGAAGGCAGTTTAACAGGGAACTGAAGAATGTGGCATGCTCTTCCAGGTTGTTATAAATCCAAACAGCTTTTACATACTCTTTGTAACTGACAAAGATGTGAGTGACATCGAAACATGTATTACAGATTAAAAAGTATCTGATTTGTCTGCTACTTTCTCGACCATAAGTTATATTTATTATAACAACCTGGTCAATTTCCGAAAGATGGTGGAAACCAGTCAGGATTCCTGCCAGGATATGTTAAAGCTTAATTGTATTATGTCAGTGTAATGCGTGTTTCAATTCTACCTGTTACCATGGCCCCACAAGCATTTGCCATTTTTTGTTCTTTAGTTGTCTATTCCCCACCCACAGGCACAGAGAAAGTAACAATTCCCCATCCCTGGGACTCGTCATTGACTACAAGTATGTCATTCTCTGTACATAATCAAGACAAAAATATTGATTTCTGTACAATAGTAAAAACAGACATTCTGCAGTTAATCCGCAAACTATTCTAGATGAACTAAAAAGCTACTATCAAAATTTGTACAGAAACCAAGATCACAATCTGAGTGAAGAGCTTTGCTCCGATTTCCTAGAAAATAATGGTATACCGACCTTAAGCGAGCAATCTGCATTACTATGCGAAGGAATGCTCTCGCTCACGGAATGCTATAATGCCCTACAAAAATCCTCCAATGGTAAAGCCCCTGGTAACGATGGCCTTACTGCTGAGTTTTACAAACGTTTCTGGAATTTATTAGGTCAACAGCTTACAGACTCCTTAAATTTTTCCTTCGAGCACGGTGCCTTATCTAATTCACAAAGGCAAGCCATTATTAAGCTGATCGACAAAAAAGATAGAGACAGGAGATATATAAAGAATTGGCGACCCATTTCTCTTTTAAACGTCGACGTGAAGATTGCCTCGAAAGCCCTTGCCTTGCGTTTAGAAAAAGTCTTACCGGAAATTATACATGCTGATCAGTATGCCTATGTCAAAGGAAGAACAATATTTGACGCGGTGCGAACAATTGATGATATTATGCATTACACTAAAATCAAACAGCTGCCTGGACTTATGATTGCCTTTGATTTTGAGAAAGCATTCGACTCAGTTAGCTGGTCCTTCTTGTTCAAGGCTTTAAAATCTTTTAAGTTTGGTGATTCTTTTATTAAATGGGTCTCCATACTCTACACTAACATATCAAGCTGTGTTCTTAATAATGGCTTTTCCACACACTTGTTTGAAGTACGAAGGGGTGTTAGACAAGGAGATCCTTTGTCGGCTTATCTTTTTATCATTGCTTTGGAAACACTGCTTATCAAAATTCGTTGTGATAAGGATATAAGAGGAATTTTAGTTGAAAACAGAGAAGTAAAATTAGCAGCTTTTGCCGATGATCTAACTACTTTTCTGGAAGGTATCAAGTCTTATGATTGCCTCTCAACGATTCTGAAAAACTTTGGAATCTGCTCTGGTTTAAAGATAAATGTTGAAAAGACTGAAGCTCTATGGCTTGGGAGCAATTTTAACAATCCTCCATTCATTGATATTGAAAACATCAATAAGCCGATAAAGATTCTAGGGGTATATTTTACTTACAACTTGCGTAAAAGTCAAGAACTCAACTTTGATGCAATATTGAACTCCATATCAAAGACCTTAAAAAGGTGGAAGTGGAGAAATCTCACTCTGTTTGGTAAAATTCAAGTAGTTAAAACTTTCATTATACCTAAGTTTATGTTTCGGGCGTCTCTGATCTGCTTGTCTGCGGACATTGTTAAGCAAATTAATTCCATTATCTACAACTTTATCTGGAAAGGAAAGGATAAAATCAAACGCCTTGCTATTATTAGTGATTATAAAAACGGTGGTTTGAGAATGCCTCATATTCAAACATCAATCGACACGCAACGTATTATTTGCCTTAAGAAATACTGTGAAGACTACAGTAGCCCTTGGAAACTCATACTTTCGTTTTTTTCTGAAGGACCAGGGCGGAAAACTTCTTTTGCACTGTAACTTTAGTACTTCCGATCTTCCTAGTTGTCTTCCTCCTTTTTATAGGGAATGTTTTGCAGTCTGGTCCAGTCTATCGAATATATCTCATGTGTCTACCCGTGAAGAAGTACTTAATCAAATATTATGGAACAATCAATACTTACGAGTTGACAAAAAACCTGTTTTTTGTAGGAAGCTCTTCTCTAAGGGTATTATATATCTTGCAGATATTCTAACAAATCAAGGAAGACTTAGTTCTTGGAACTCCTTCAAGGCAAGGGGACTTAATGTGAACGAACACTTTCTGCTCGTAGGTCTTTACAACTCGCTACCTCTAGAATGGAAGAAATTTATCATCTCTACCAACGAAGCTCAAGTTACCATGGAGAAAAGTACCACGAATTCGCCCACTTTAAACTTAAAAGGCAACACTCTAAGTCTTGATTCAATTACCTCTTCAAAATTGTATTGGAAACTTATCGAAACCATTCAGGTTGATCCTTCTGCACGTTCTAAATATGTTTCTTTGTATCCCAATTGTAATCTTGACTGGGAAGTCATCTATCTGATTCCACACACTGTGACCCTCGATACCAAAACAAGAATGTTTCAATACAAAGTACTAAACCGAATACTTTTCACAAATAAGTCGTTATACAAAATGAAAATTGTTGAGTCACCCCTTTGCTCCTTCTGTAAGACCGCAGAGGAATCTCTTGAGCACTTATTCTGTAGTTGCGATTTTAGTTGCGCTTTTTGGACGTCTGTTGTTCTTTGGGTTAAATCTCTGCAAATCAATATTGTTTCTTTAAAAAATGAAGATATTATTTTTGGTATAACTCAAAAGATGTCTCATTGGTTACTTTTAAACCATATTATTATTGCTGGAAAACAGATAATTTACCAAAATAGCTTAAAGAACGTCGCACCATTGTTGTCTCATCTTGTAGTTAGATTGAAGCATATAGAATCTATTGAACGAGCAATTGCCACAAAGAACAATAGACTGGAATTTCACGAAAGGAAGTGGAAGCCTTTTCTTTCTTAAAATTTAAAATTTTGGGATTTTTGGTATAACTTTTTTTTTTTTTTTTTTTTTTCTATTTTTATTTTTATTTATTTTTATTATTTTTTATTATTATTATTATTTTTTTTTTATGCGTAATGTAAACTAGTGTAGAAATGTAGTGCAATGTAGCGTCTGTCATGTATGTAAATATCAAAAAAAAAAAAAAAAAACAAGGGCCAATTTGTATCTGCATAAATCAGCGTCCATTTTGGAAAAAAAAAAAAAAAAAAAAAAAAAAAAAAAAAACAGACATTCTAATTTCAAGAACTAGACTTGCTGAAAGTGACCAGAAAATCACTTGTTATTGCGACCTATAGGGTTTTAAAGGCCGACTTTTAGCATCTCCTCAGGAATTTGAATGCTTTTCTCAAGTTTATATATTAAACAAGGGAAACTGCATTTAAGAAATAGAAAGCATGCACCGTGTTTCTATCAAGTTATAGAAACACGAGTGGAAGTTTGGGAGTATAGAAACACGAGTGGAAGTTTGGGAGAACGAGAAATGCTGTGGGAACACAAGCCGTAGGTGAGTGTTTCCACAGCTTTTTCGAGTTCTCCCAAACTTTCACGAGTGTTTCTTTAACTCTATTTCTTTTAGAAAACACCGCGACGAGAAAAAGCAAAACAACTTATTAACTTTGATTATCAAAATGTAAATTCTCTTTGCTCGTGCCATCATTACGTCAACAGCTTGTGCTAGTACTGTGTCACCATCGAGTTATAGCAATACGATTTTTAACCAATCAGCGTGCATATTTTCTTAGGACTGTTTTCTAAAATTATATAATGTAAGAAATCAAAGACTACATTTTAAAAATTAGACTGAAGGAAAATATCTAACTCACACTTGTCGAAACTTCCTTGAAGGAGAGGAGCTTGCAATCAGCAAACAGATCAATAAAGGGAAAGCAAAAACACCTCCAAATAAAGATTTTAATTTTGAAAGAGCCAGCTGACTACAAGCTTTGGACACTTTCCCTAAGATAGGCAGTCTCTCTTACATGGTTTGGAACTTAATCATGTCAACCTATAACTGACCTACTACAAGGAACATTGATTTGCCGACCGCTTCAAACAATTTCCCAACCCAGGCCGAAAGGGTTGGACTTGTCCTGGGGATATTGCCTGGGTGGAATGGTAACAGGTAAAATTGAACCATGTATAACTCTCTATGTAATAGGCACTTTGCATAAATGGCGCTATTTGAATAAAAATAGTTACACACCCTAAGCCTCACATCCTAAGCCTTATGTCTATAAACATCCAAACGAGGCTAAGGATGTACAAAGTATAGTTATTCACATTTGTGAGCGCCATTTATGCAAAGTGTCTATATACAGCTTACAAAATCACTATGCATGTCGACTACACTTGAATTCAATTGTTACAATGAAAAAATGGTTCCATGACCTGAGCTTTCGCACTTACTCATAAAACGCTGCAGTATCGATCATACGGTATCTATTTTGCAAAGCAAACTTCACAGCTTTCCTGCAATCATCTCCCAGGGCCTTGTACACACCGAGACCAAACAAAGGCATTTTACGGCCATCGTTTAACGTTAATTTTGCTTGGATGCTGTTCCCTTCTACGTTCATCGTTGCCGCGAACCTCGCAAATGGTCGAAATCCCCTTGCAAAGTACAGTGGACGGAAAAAACCTTCCAAACGGCAAAATCTGAAAGGCATTTTACCGTGGAAGGACGGAAGGACAACGAAGACGACTGGGCACAAGATTGCACTTCACATGTGGTCGTCTAAGGGACGGACTATTGGAAAAGTGATGGGGTTGGTTAGGGGGGGGGGGGGGGCGGGGGAGGGAGGGGGAATAACCAAAAAGTTATGCAAAGAAGAAGTGAAGAAAAACTATTCCTGCAGAGTGAATTGCACTGTCGGACTGAAAAACTGTACCCGACTGAAGGAACATTGGGCAGCCACTTTACACAGCAGTTTCTTGATCCTGGTTGAGACCCCTTTCACCTTATTTTCTCTACAATTAGGAAAACGACTGATACATTTTGTGTGCAGCAACTTCATCACAGATGCCAGGTTCCAAACAACCTTGCAGAAAAACAGTTGTGGACAAGCATGGCTTAAAGGTCCTTAAATGTGATAGAACCATGTGCTATAAACAGCTTGTTTGATTCGTTTGTAGGCAAGCACATGCAGAGTTTTGAAAGCCGATTTGACAACTGAAATGTATAAATGAAATGAAATTTATGAAAAAGTATTAAAGTGGTAATAAAAAGTAGTACAAACACACTGTTAAACCCTTTTTTGCAGTTTTAAATAAGCCTTAATGCCCCCTTATAAAAAGGCTGCAGAAACACACATGATCGCCGCGCGCGCATTGTGTCGTGAGACCAGAATGTACATCCGAGACTGCGGAAAAACAATCGAGAGAATCACTGAAAATGTGAACATTTTGGCAATTGTTAAGAAAAGCAAACCCTGAATATTTAAGGTTAAGATTTACACCGAAGGAAGATTGTTTTATGTCTTATTTAGCACCTCTCAATTTCCACCTTTAAAACTTTGGACTAAAATCATGTTATCGATGGCTGACGCATTCTCGTCCCCAGAGGCCAAGATCCTTCTGGTCAGCACCAAGAAATCGAGACCTCTGGTTT
>OX393561.1:36131097-36271069 GCA_947652115.1 Blastomussa wellsi
ACTTCTACTCTTGGTTCTTAGCAACTTCAGGGAGGATTACCGTGGGCTCAGTCCTGTCTCGGAGGCGGGATTTCGTCATCAACTGGCACTTTAGGCAGAGAAATTCTCTGTTTCCAACTAGACGTTATAAAAACTGAAGCGAAATCGAGAGTAAAAGAGAGGCTGAAACTCTGATAAACTTTCCTTGTAATATAGAAACTACAAAACTGACAGAAATTGTTATTGTTCCGTGATTTTGGATTTTCAGAAAATATACTGACACGACAGAATTGTATAAAGACCAGGCCGGAACCGAGTCTAATTTTAACTTTTATGACTATCCTGTCTGTGAATTTTACTTGTATATGGCAAGAACAGTGATCACTTTGATTCTTAAAAACCTATTTAGCCTTACAACATTTCAAAATAGATGCGTAAAACACCAATGAATCTTATCACCTTTACGGTTATTTCAATTATCGTAAAGAAAAAAAAAAGACAATCAAGGCTTGGCATGCAGGAAGCAGACTGTGAGTGACGTGAATGACTGACAATTGCAAGCAGATGAAATACCAACACCTTTTATTGTTTTTTATATGGCTCGTACAATAAAGTGAATTGTGCAAGTAAACTGAGTTATATGTATCATGCAAGAGCACTCGGCTCTAGATCTTAACTGGTTTGATTTTCATCTCAGCTCGTTTAGCGGAGTAGTACGCGCCTTTCCATTGACTCCAATTTACACCTTCAAATCCATTAGAGTGTTTGCCATGATGATAAAGACCGTTCAGGTTGACGCTGACACAAGATTTGTACCACCAGGCTCCTTTGAAGCTCGTAGCACAGTTGCCAGAAGAGCTGTCATTGTCACGGTCTTTAGTGGAGAACGCAGACCCACGATGATGAGAAAGTGAGTCACCAGCAGTTCCTACAAAATCACGAAGAAGAGATATTACACAGTGGCGATAATGACAGACAAAATTGATGATATGGCGGCAAAAGATTGTGGAAAGCCAACATTTAGTTTATATTTGTTAAAACTGATCAAATCTAATCAATTGTATCCTCTGTTCTTTTACAAGAGTGGCGTCAGAGTCAATATTGCATTGAACAAAATGCACGCAATAACTCAACGTACGGAGTAGCTAATTCAGTTGATCTTCTCATATGGTAAAATACTTTTAAGAGGCATTTGGTGAAAAGGAGGTGGTGGGGAGGGCGGGAGGGGGTGGGGGATGGGTGGGTTAAAAATACTTACCAGAGTATGTTCCAAGGCTCAGTCTGTACTTGTTTGCCTCACTAGTAACACCAAAGAAGTCGTACTCGGCGTAAGCTGTATTTCCACTCGTATCTTGAAGGTCCACTCGAAGCCTGCTTCTTTCTTTTGTCAGACGATGGATCTTGTCCAGTCCGAGCCAAAATTCGCCGTTCAGATTTCCGAAACCTCGTTTGTAGTCATCCCAGCCGCGGTAGAAATCAACCGAGCCGTCCAGTCTCTTCTGGAACACTGTCCACCTCCCACCGGCTGTTGTTTGGTCACAAAACACGTCGAAAGCTCCGGCCGATTGTCAGGATCGATCGTATAAACACCGCTTATTCGTTTACCAGCTTTGTAAAGTTCATCACAGTTCTTGTAAACTAAAATACAAAAGACTTATCAATGTTAACGTCGCTGAGACATAAGCGCTTTGATTAATACGTACCTTTAGTGCCAGTTGTTTTGTTTCCTTTCAAAGATTTGATTTCCTCTCTTATCTCGCCGAGCTCATTCTTCACGTCCTGAAGCAGTGCTTCGACCTTCTTATTCGGTCCTGCGTAGAAATTGTTGGAAGTATAGACGTTGTGGCATTTGGAATCGGCGTTTGAAACTCCAGAACTGTTAGCGCTGGATGCTCTTTTCTGAGAGGTGGCACTGCTCAGAGTAGTTATAACAAGGAGCACATAAACCGGACTGAATAAAAAACCCGGGCTAGCCATAATCATCTTTTCAGCTTCTTGGTTAAACTTGACTCAATTGTGCGACAACAGTCGAATAGTCCCACCACAGTTCGACGATGGTCTTTGGCTGCATCATGATAGGTTTCTGACAAGAGTTTTCTCGTTTTCGTGGTGACTATTTTTGGAGAGAATTTGCATATAAAAATACATTGTCAATCAAACAGCCTTCAAATCAAAGGAAACCTTGAAGTAACAAATTGTTAAGTTAGAAAACACCAACTGGGAGAGGACAATAAACTGAGAAGAAGGAACGAAGATTGAGAAGGATTGTAAGTGACTAATCGAAGAGGGGACGTTAATCTGGGACTTATAAGCTTAAGTGAACTTTCCACCTGCAAACCTCATGGTTGAGCGCTGAAATTTCCATTTTTAAGTCACGGAAAGACCGAAACTGAAATATTTTAAAATATCTCGCCTTCTCTGGGTAGGAAAAGTTTTGCAAAGGAATTAGGAATTAGGTCTAACTTGTGGTCGAGATCAAAGTTAAAAGAAAAGTGCGAAACGAAAATTTATACAGTTTGCTAGTTTGCCTACTGACGTGATATTTATTATGGTATAATAAAATTAAACATTTATCGAAATGATAGTGAAAAAACATCAATCTAATGATAAGGAGCTGGCAAAACGTAATCATACTGTGGAAATCATTTGAATGTCAGTGATTGTCCCCTTACATTAGATGCGAAATTCTAAAGAAATGTTCCTCCTTCGAAGTGTTCAGATAACTGTCAACTGGCTCTGTTCGGAACTAGGAAAAATATGCTGTAAACTGAGTTAGCTTCACACTGGCACCGAAACAAAGTAGTTCCCGTTATCTTCAGCGAGTAACAATGCCTAAGGTCCGGTTCAAACTTCGAACTTTACATGTGCCGAATCTAATGCAAATGAGGGAAAACAATAGTAGCTGGAACAAATCAAGGTCTTATCAGTCAAATCAGCAAACAGTTCAAGATAGAAAGAAGCAAAAAAGTCTCTGTTCACATGAACCAACAAAATTAAGTGAAGAGTAAAAATCATAGAAAATTTTGATCGATAATACTCGTTCACTTACTGGTAAATTTGATTTCAATTATTTCTTTCCCGTTTTTTTACTTACCGTACGCGGTACATAACTTAGTACACAGAGGGCCACACTGACGGCGAGTATGCTTGATACAAAATTTAAACTTTCTGTTCAACATTGTTTATTTTCAAAACAGCGAGTTTTGTATTAATTTTGGCGAAAATCGATATCTCAGCGCAAGGAAATTTCTGTCGGATTGTGAAACTTCTGCTGTAAGGTTTCGGTGATGCAGTGGTTATTTTACTTCTGTCCGGCTTTTTCCCGTTATGACATATTTACATATTCAGGCTTGAGTAATTCATCATTTTACGGTCGAATACGCCCATAATTCGATATTTTCAAATTCTCTTTAGCCGGTCGGGCTGCTATTAATTAACTGAACTATAGCTGCAATAATAGAACTAATAATACCAACGAAAATTCCGAGCCAAGTTCGAAGTTCGTGGCATCAAGGAGAGTATGGTCAGAGGGTATAACACCTGTCAGTTTAAATTTGTGTTCTATTATACCACATATTTAATTAACCATTAGATTTATTACTGTCTGTGGTCAGAATTTAAAGTTGAACATAAGAAAATTATCCTATTTTGTACTTGTTTTCAAAACGACCGCCGGCGTTCAGGGCAGTCAGGACAATATCGTTGAAGCAAGGAATGCAACACTAAATATTGGAATATCAGGAGAGCTGCAACCTTCATGAGGAAATGTTTGAGATACCTCGAAGTAGCCAGTTACTGTGAAGTTTTAAATTCCTAGAAAAAAGTTCTAAGGGAGACGGCTTAGAGCTCATCATAGGTGATCAGCAGTACCAAAACAATTCGGAGTCACTGGAGAGTGATCATCAGTAATCATCACATGCTACTCGACACTGTTCGGCTTATGAGATTGATAGCATTGCCATCACCTCTGAAATTAAGCTGATTATTGTAAGTCAGCGTTGCGTTGTTTACATGTGATCTGTGTGATACGTCACTCGTGAGTTTTACAGGTTCTTACACCGAGGATGAGCCAAACGTCGCGTATTTTTAAATCGTTTTCTTAACCGTCTTTCAAAATTTCTTAAATGTTTTCAAGAAAACTTTTATCGCATTTTTTTATAGCGTAAAGTATACTAAAACAGTTATTCGCCTCAGGCTCAGTGAACATCGGCGAATAATTGTTAAATAATTACTGAACATTGAAAATTAAAATTAATCACAACATGTACAGTTATGTAGCTCTAAAATAAGAGGACTCTCGCATGCGAAGTGTTTGGTGACGCAAGAAATATTTTTGACTAGAGTGAGACCATACTAGCTTTTGTCTTGTTTTGTGTCTTTTTCTTATATTTTAGGGAGTGGTGAATGGTCCCTAAAAAAATTTGAGCCTTCCCGAAAGTCTTGAGGTTCTCGATTTTTTTGCAAAGCCGTGATTGATGTCTCAACCTTTTTCTCGCAATCCAAAGTCTTGAAAGTCTCGCATTTATCATTCGCCATCCCTTATTTTAATCGATTTCATGAAAACAACAACAACATTTTATTTGGTACTTAAAGTGTCTATACTGCCAAAAGCGATTATTTTGGATTTGGTATCTCTTGAAGATAGAAAATTATTCTGAAATTTTTTTTCGATTCCGTCACTTTTCACCCCAAAATCAAGCTTTAAATTTCCCGCCTTGGCCACTCCCAATGAAGTTGACCGCGTGATCGAAGATTGGTGATGAATGACGTCACTTCAGGCAATTCTTTTCTTTGAGTCAGCAGAATTTGAACACCTCACAACAACACATTTATCAGACATATTAGTCGGATGAAATTATGTTTCTGAATTAACAGTGAAATGAACTGACAGGAAGATTTGACGATTCCTGACTTGACATCACGACCAGTTCTAGAACCAGGACTCTTTTTTATTACCAACTCATGGTCATCTTCATTCGGCGTGGCCGACGCTGGAACTTTAAAGCTCTATTTTGTGGCAAAAAAGTTGCGGAATCCAAAAAATAAAATTGGAATACTTGCTTGTGCACTATAAAGATACCAAAAGCATAAAAACCCTGTAGGCCATATAGGCACTTTAATAAAGTTTCAATCGCCTGGCAACACAGGCAGCAGCACTAATCGAGGCGGGTCAGAATAATCAGAGAAAAAAAAAAGAAACTACACACTACAGATTTCCATTCCAAAAAATAAAAATTCCATACGAAAACAGAATAAGTCAACAGAAACGGCATGTACTAAAACCAGAATCGCCGGGACACCGCAACACCACAAAACATGGAACACGGAACACCCCCGGAACACCGGAACACCCCGGAACACCAGAAATTTATTGGCATTTCATGGTATTTCTCGTGTTCCGGTGTTCCGGTGTTCTTGGTTTTAGTACATGCCAATAGAAACAGTTGTGTAATAAATTTAAGTTGGCAACGAAGTAGGTCTTGAGACTGATCGATAAATAAGACGAAAATGAATAAGACAAGATAAGTAGCTGTTGTGAGTATTTTCTAACTTTTGAGATAATAGATTCTAATTCTTCGTATCATAGTTAATAGAGGAGACTGGTTATGAAACCCGGCAAACATCAAAAGACGATCTCTTTGTTTACGTTTTGGCTTGGTCACGTGATCGCGACCGTGCACAGCAGAATATCAAGATGGCGGTCGGAGTTTCGTAGAAATGCAACTTCGTATCAAAAATTCTAGCCTTTTGCTGTTAATTTCGCTGTTTATTGTTCGAGTATCGCTATGCCAGGAGATAGTTGTTCCGTGTTTGGCTGTGGCACTAGTAGAAGAACCAAAGGAGTGGGAATATGGAAGTTACCGAAGGCGAAAGACGAGGACTACGAGAAATGGAGGGAAGATTGGCTTGGGGAAATTACGAAGACAAGAGAAGTTGATCGTGACTTTAAGAGACAAGTTGAAAACGACAAGGTGTTTGCATGCGAGAAACACTTTCATCCGGAAGATATTGAAACCTGTAAGTAGTAAAATGATACAACTTCTGGCTTAATACATTGCGAATTTTAGACTAGTGCACAACACATAAACATTTGAAACATTCTTTGGCAAACTGGATCCAGATTTCTCAGTATTTCTTAACTTACATTACCTTGTTTTCGTCTGGGAGTAACTGCAGAATACCCCGCCACTGAAAAGTTGTACCCCTGAAAACATTGGCTACGTGGCCACAAAGCTGACGAGTTATAAGGGGCGAGGATGCTAAGTCGGTACATAGCTACTTGGCTAAGTGGCTACGGAGCTACGTAGCTACGTAGCTACTTGGCTACGTGGCTACGGAGCTACGGAGCTACATAGCTACATAGCTACTTGGCTAAGTGGCTAAGGTGCTACGGAGGTTCGAAGCTACTTGGCTACGTGGCTACCGAGCTACATAGCTACGTAGTTACTTGGCTACGTGGCTACGGAGCTACGGAGCTACGTAGCTACTTGGCTACGTGGCTACGGAGCTACATAGCTACGTAGTTACTTGGCTACGTGGCTACGGAGCTACATAGCTACGTAGTTACTTGGCTACGTGGCTACGTGGCTACGGAGCTACGTAGCTACTTGGCTACGTGGCTACGGTGCTACGGAGCTACGTAGCTACTTGGCTACGTGGCTACGGAGCTAAATAGCTACGTAGCTACTTGGCTACGTGGCTACGGAGCTACGTAGCTACTTGGCTACGTGGCTACGGAGCTACACAAGTACGTGGCTACGGAGCTACATACCTACATAGGTACGGGGCTACAGAGTTACCAGGCTAGGAGGATAAAAGTACGAGGGGAATGTGGTATTTGTAAGGCGATGATACAATTTCATAGATTTTGATACTGGTAGTGTTTATTTACCATTTTAATGACAATGAAAATGAGTAAGTTTCGATAAGTTCGCTTTAAATTACATAAATTGAAATGAAAATTGTATTCTTTACGAAATGATGTTGTTAATGTTGCTGTTAAAAATTGTACTGAAAACCGTGTATTTCTAGAAATCTTGAAACTGTGCAATAAAAATATGCTTTTACGCTTGAAATGTTCTTTACACGAATATTGTGTTCCGGTATTGTTCATTGGTCTGTTTAATTTCCATGTGTTACATATCTAAACATCTGGGAACATTTATTGTGAAATGAAGTTCGCATCTATCAATGCCCGCTTGATAGCGATAGAGATACATTTGTTGGTATGTTGGTTGTACTTGGATCTGTAGTCGTTTTGGCTGCATAAATCTGAAGGCCAGTTGACATTGTCAGGTTTTTCCTTGATGAACACTTGAACTGGATGTGGAGCATATCGTACTTGGACGGTACGAACCTTTCCTAGGCCTGCTAGCTCAAGGGCGTTGACTGCTTCGGTGAACTCTGAATTTGCGATTCCTCGCAGAGGACGTGGGCCGCATTGTTTAAAGGCCCGGCAGGTGAGAAGTGGACCACCAAAATGAAGGCACGCGGTTTTAATGGACATTAACGTTGGCTGGCCTTTAGTTTCATCCATGGTGGGCGACATGAGGTCATTCAGGAACTGGAAAAAATATGTTTAAGAATATGTAATTAAAACTTTAAGAATCTATTCACTTGTCATTACACTTCACTGAAACGATGGTAGGCGAAAGAAGCGCGGTAAACAGGAATACATCTCTTTCTTTATTCCATAACCCGAAACAACCGCGCTAACATGAATATGTCATTGTTTCTGATTGATTCGTTTACTGTCCACGTATTCCTCAGTTTTGAAATGTCTTTAAGGGTGGGTGAAATATTTATTGCTTTGTATTATGTTAATCCCAGTTTCCCTTCCTTCGCCCCCTTAACTAGATTAAAAGGGTTATCTGAGGTATATAGTTTGGAAATTAATCGTGGGATATTGAAGTAGAAAGATTTGAAATCGCTTACCTCAACAAAAATTTCTTTCTGCGATTCAGCCCAATTGACGTATTCAATGGCGCAGAGAAGTGTACACTTTTCAATTTCGTCTGCTGGCTGTGTGGGCTGCCTGCCTTGAAGTAGCTCCGCAGTGACGTTGTTGAAGATATGTAGTGCTGCTGCAACACGGAGGATGATGTCGATTTTTTTCGTCTTGGGCGGAGTTGTGCCTTCCAAGATGGCTTCATTTACCTCGGCTATAAATTGTTCGTTTATAGTGTTCACAGTTTCTGTGGCCTCTTGGTCTAGAGTGTAAGTAGAACGTGAAAGATGCAGGCGCGCAATCTCCAGGAATACGTCGTGGAGGCTGGAAAGGCCGCTCTCTTTTAAAGATTCCATTGCCTGGCTTGTTTGCGTTGGCGTTGGTCGCAAGCACTTCGGGAATGTAATCAAAAATCGGTCTAAAAGACCGTGTCCTTGATCTAATAGGGCGACTAGACGGGCGGCAAAGGGAATCTGTGTTGCCCCTAAGATGCAGAAAGGCGTGTTTGCTGATATTTCCCGCGTTTTTTCAGTGGCATACCGGTAGGAGGCCTCTTCTCCAGAGAACAGTTGACATAGCGCTTGTACATCGCCAGTGGCATTTTCTTCGTCAGACTTTAGCAATTTGAACAGGACGTCGTAAATCTCGGCTGACAAAAGGAACCCTCTGTTGTTGTCTGCGACTGTTTTTATCAGTCCCGACGAGGTGCATTTCTGGATTACAGGGCTTGCCGTATCTGCTTCTGCCGTTACAGTGGCCATGGGTGATATAGCGCATTCCTTGATTGCTTGTGATTTTCCGGTTGTTGGAGGGCCAACGAAGATTGAATAGATGTTAAGTGGCATTTCTTGTGTTGCAGTTTTCAGTGTAGTTGCAGTTCCAGCCATGAACGCAGTGGTAGTAATCAGAGTAGAAGAAACATAGCCAGGATTTGTGCTAATAGAGTGCGATTTGTTGAGAATAAAGTTCCAGACTTCAGCAGGGAAAAGCGTTTGAAATGGATCAGGAAGTGCGATTAGGCGTTTCTGAAGTTGGGCCCAAGTACTGTTTGGTTGTTTTCTAAGCTTCGTAAGGCGCGGGGTAGACATTCTGGAGCGATGCGTTTATCTCGAATGATGCGCTGTTCATTGAGTTTAGCGGTAATGCAGCTAAAGGAATCCCCAAAGGGACTATTAAGTTTTTGTAAGGGGATGAATTGCACGGAAGGTAAGGTTGCACAGTCGATTGAAGTCTTTCGCGTGCCGCATATAAACAAAAGGTGTGAAGTAACCGGTGAACGGTTTAGTTGCAGTTACTATTGTTTGATTAGCTTGAAGTTGTTTTAATAATTTTCATTAATGTGGCGCCTGCGATGTTAAAAGCAAAATATATGGTTGTGCTGATCTGTGGGTTTTTACAATTTAAGATGTTAATTGTAGAATTGCGGAAGCAGCGTTTTGTAAAACTTAGAGAGATTGAAGGTATTGTTTGTACTTTGGTGTAATATGCGGCAGGAACAAAGGTTGTGTAAACTTCAAAGGAGGTGGGAAAATTTAAGAAATTAGCGTTTATATACTTTCTTTGTGTGAGTTCTTTTAATGAGGCTTAGTGAGGGCTAATACATACTGGTCAATGTTAAGATAGTTAGTTGCTAGCTCTGCAGTCGTTTATGCTGTTCTGGAAAATGTATACTGTTGTACGTCGTAACACAATTGGAGTGCAAACTGGGTGTTCGACAGCTGATTTAAAAAATCAAAGCACACAGTGCGGAAGCACTAAAGGAAGTTATCAAAGAAATGAGAAGCAAGAGAACTTCACATCATATGAAAATTTGCTAAGAGATTACCTGTGGGACAGAGAGTTCACGCTGTCATGGCTGAGAGAAGAAGGGCTGATTGCGTCGAGTAGAAATTGCACCATGTGTGGATCGGAAATGAATTGGGTTTGGCGGGGAGACCGATCCGATGGCTACATCTGGGAATGTAGAAGGCAGATTAATGGTAAGCGCCATAGATGTGAGAGGAGCATCAGAGAAGGAAGTTGGTTTGAAAACTCGAACATGACAATTGAAGAGGTGTTGAAATTTACGTACTGGTGGTGCCAGGACTTAAATCAGTGGCAAATTAAACAGCAGCTTGGACTTGGCTCGCACACAGCGGTTGACTGGGACATGTTTTGTCGTGAAGTATGTGAGGTGGCATTGTTCGATGGAAGGGAGAAAATTGGAGGTCCAGGGAAACTGGTTCAGATTGATGAAAGCAAAATTGGAAAGAGAAAGTACCATCGTGGCCATGTAGTGGAGGGACAGTGGGTTTTTGGCGGCATCGAGGAAGATTCCCGAAAATGTTTTATTGCAACCGTAGAAGACAGGACGGAGGAAACTTTGGTAACTCTAATCAAAGAATGGATTGAACCAGGAACAATAATTGTGTCCGATTGCTGGAAGGGTTACGTGAACCTTTCGAAACATGGGTACGTCCATAAGACCGTAAACCACTCCGTGGAGTTTGTTAACGAGGAAGGTTTCCATACCAACAAGATAGAAGGGCATTGGCGGCAAATGAAAGCGAAGCTTCCGACGCACGGTCGTAAAAAAGAACACTATTCATCATACCTAGCTGAGTTCAAATGGCGATATGTCCACAGTGGAGAAGATTTGTGGAAGGGGTTTTTAAATGACATTAAGAGAATTTACAAATTTGAATAATTAGAAGAACGCAAGAATGTTATCGAATCGGCTCAAGCAGTGTTAGAGCAAATATGAACACGTTTAACTTTGAGTTGTGTTAGTTAAAATTATTGTAGATTATATGAGACAGTTTTGCTGTATGATGCTTCGTGTTGCAAGAAAGTTTATCTGCAGAAAGAGTTTGAAATCAAAGTAAAGGAGTTTGGATATACTGTAGGAAAATTTATCATGTTCAATAAAGTTTTTTGGTTGAATTGAAAATAATCTTGCGGTTATTGGTTGCTTAGGCGGCGAAATAATTTGATGTCATGGATTATAGAACGAGAAATATGCGTGTTAAGCGCGCTTGTTTCGGGTCATGGATTATAGAACGAGATATATTCATGATTAGCGCGCTTGTTTCGGGTCATGGTTTATAGAACGAGAAATATTCGTGTTTAGCGCGCTTGTTTCGGGTCATGGATTATAGAACGAGAAATATTCGTGTTAAGCGCGCTTGTTTCGGGTCATGGATTACAGAACGAGATATATTCATGATTAGCGCGCTTGTTTCGGGTCATGGATTAAAGAACGAGATATATTCGTGTTTAGCGCGCTTGTTTCGGGTCATGGATTAAAGAACGTGAAATATTCGTGTTAAGCGCGCTTGTTTCGGGTCATGGATTATAGAACGAGATATATTCATGATTAGCGCGCTTGTTTCGGGTCATGGATTAAAGAACGAGAAATATTCATGTTTCGCGCGCTTGTTTCGGGTCATGGATTATAGAACGAGATATATTCATGTTTAGCGAGCATGTTATGTTTAGCCCAGGTGGCCAGGCCGTCGCCAGGCTACTGAGCTGCGTAGCTGTGTAGCTCCGTAGCCACGTAGCCACTTAGAATCCTAGCCGTGTAGCTCCGTAGCCGCGTAGCCACAGAATCTAGATGTCTTTTGGAGTGGCAGGGTATTCTGCAGTTAAGCCTTCGTCTGCAGTTCATTCAGCGAAAATGACAAAAAAGAAGCCAAGGTTTGGCGCGTTACCTGTTCTGAATATGCCGAAAAGAACTCACGATACTCCAAAGCCGAAGCAAAGAACTCCTCGCTCTGTGGTGAGAGATCATATGCCACTGCCACAACAGGCCGCGTATAAGAACTTTAAGGAACTGTGCCAACGAACATCAGAGCTAAAGAGCTTAAAGGACTGGGATCTGAAGGTTATGAACGACAGACTTGTTGTAAAAAGGATGCTGGACACTTTCCTCATTCCAGAATGTGAAATCATTATCGATGAACAATTTTTTTTTCCAAAGAATTGAACCCCCAAGCAACTTTTAATCCTGAGCCAGCATTAGTCAGCTTTCAGACAACCCAGGCTAGGTGCCTTTCACATAGTATTTAACCCATTTTTACTGATTCAATTGATAATTTTATTTGACTTTTCAATGCAAATTTTTATAAGGAGTTTTTTAGTGACAAAGCATGAAGAGTATGAATTTGGCCCTTTATAGTTGGCCATTGATCATATAGTGTGATTTTCATTGTGCTTTTTATGCAAGTTTGATTTCAATTTTGAACATTAGGCACTTAGTCCCAGATTGATCAAAATCAAACTTCTGTTTCAAATATTAATACATCAAGTCCAATCAGAATATGGCATTAGGCCAGTGTCTTGAAAGTTGAAATTAATTAACTCATTTAACATCCACATGTATCTAAGAAATGCATGAAGACTGTTACCGATGTTGATCATGTGTCAACTTATAAGGAAAAAAATTCTAAACAGCGTCTTGGCTGAAACCTTTTAGGGTTCCAGAAAAATAAGGATAGTTGTTTTAACATTGTATCAAGTGTGATTTTATTCAGAGTACAGTAAATAGGTTTTACCAGCAATGAATTTTAAAAAGTTTAATTAATTTTAGAGTACTTCAAGTTCTCTGGTGTCAACAAAAAAACTTATTGTTCTCACTGGTACCATTTGAATGGTGGTACTGATCATTAGGTACTTAAATAATAAAATAATCAAAATGAAATGTGAATTAACAGTCTCAGTCCTGCCTTTGCTGCTCTTCACCTTGGCAACTTCTACTGATTTCTTTGCGTAATGCCCTTGCTTTGTTTTGCTTTGCTGCAATCTTATATCGCTGAATAATATCCTTGGCAAAAGAGAATGAGCGCACATTTATATACAGGCTTACAATGCCATGCAAGACATCCTTGCAAACATGACTGTCTGGTTCAACTTCAGCATCTGATACCATCAAATTGTAGTTAGCAATGATGTAACTATCACTAGTTGCTTTTTGAGTTATACCAGAAATATCTACCTTTTGCAAATCAGTTTCTGATGTAAATTGCCTGAAATGGTATTCTGCTTTTGAAAAAATCTGCTGTGCAGGCTGGGTGATTGTCCAGAGTCCACCACGGTTCAAAGCCGACACAAGCTTCTGGCTAGAATAAGTGATGTTCTGCAGTTTTCCAGCCTTCAGTATTGCCATAGCTTGTTCACTCTCCCATGAATTTATTTTTGCATGTTTTTTGTGCAGGTTATGCAAAACATAACCTCCAAGATATTGCATTCCAGCCTTCTCCTTATCTGATAAAACAACAACTTTTAAAGGATGACTCCTTTCAATAGAGTGTTTTTGTTGTTTAAAGTATGTCAGCAAACAGTCAGCAACTTTGGTTGCCAATAGTGTTGCTGCGTTCCTAGAAAGTCCACTGAAGAATTGAGTTGACGTTGCAGCAACTGTTGCATAATATTTGCCATAAAACTTCTCTGTGTCTCCATTTCTTGTATATCCATCACATATTGTTTTGATAGCAGAGAATTCATTGCTATCTTCTTCTAGCTGTTGGTATGAGTAATTGCTGAGCTCAGTCCTCAACTTTTCTGCAAAAACTTTATTTTTCTTTACACTGCGAACAGCACGGCTAACTATTTCTGCAAGAACACTCGGGCTTAACTGTTGCACCTGCTCCAATCCTTCCTGTTGATTGCTGTGTTTTGCAGCCCTGTGTCTCTCATATCCACCTCTTGTTTTATACTTCTTCCCGCAGTCATTACAAATAATTTCTTGACACTGAGCCTACAATGACATCAAAAAATGATAACTGTAAAATAAATAGACTACTACAGAGTTAAAACACTCAAAAAAATCCATTGGAAAATTGCACCTACGCTTCCTAACTATGCTCAAGTACTGTGAAGCTAAAAAATTACAAGGTTTAACTATCTCCAAATATAAACAAATCACTACATCCCGGAGCTTTGAGCTTTCTCGAAGATTTTACAGAAGTAATCCTTGTTTCAAAGGCGTCCTAAAGGTTATTTCTATCGAATGAAAGCAATATATAGGCTTAAAATTTACGTGAGCGTTTGTTAAATTTCGTTTGTTTACACGAGTCGAGTAGACTATGCGTAACAAATTTAAGCACAGTAATGCGCAATTTTGACTCAAAATTACCATTTTGTAAACTTACATTTCTAACTGTGGCCGAAAATTGTTCCTCTACCTCTTCAGCGTCTTCCAAAACGTCCAAAACGTCTCCCCACAGAAAAAGATCGTCTGTACTGTCCGCCATCTTGGATCAACTTGTGCACGGTCAGAGTCACGTGACGGGTCTGTTCAACATCGGAGACCGCGCTATTGTTTTACCCTTTGAAGTTTGCCGAGTTTCATAACCAGTCTCCTCTATTAACTATGTTCGTATGAGTCTTCAGATTCTAATTCATTATATAAACAGCAGTGAAATACCAGGTGAGCTTTCGCACAAAATCTTGATATCTTCACAGGTGAAGATAACATGTTATATTCACCTGTGAAGATATCACCGTTGCTATGGTTATGTAATAAATCGCGCCTTTCGCAGAAAAAGTGAAAAGGTTTGGAAGTTCATTGGCGTGTACATGATAAATAGAATATTGCATGGCCGCTTGGAGATACAAAATGTCTCTTCTTGTGTTCTCTTCTTGTGAAACATACACTCACTCGTGAAATATCTTCCAACACTCGAAGAGAAATTTCGTATCTCCGCGCGGCCATGTAACATCCTCTATATTGAACAAGATCATACGAATTTTCCTTTTAAATATTACCATTTTTCAGTGTGAATTTAGCTAAAATCCGTGACTCATTTTCTTTTCGAACAATTATTTTACTGGGTCGCGCTACCAGCGAAATTAAATATCAGGCATTGATTGGGGTAGCAGGGTTGGCGCATTGTTGAGAGCACTCGCTTCCCGCCAATGTTACCCGGGTTCGTTTCTCGGACCCGACGTCATATGTGGGTTGATTTCTCGTCATTGCTGCGAGAGGTTTTTTTCGAAGTACTCCGGTTTTCCCCTCTCCTCAAAATCAGCAATTTCTAGATTCCTGCTCGATCTGGAACGGACGGTCACGTTTAAAACGAGTTCTAAGCTCCTAAGTGTATCGTGGGTAAATCAATTACATGACATCAGGATCCTCTCTCTTCCTCTTTTGTTTACTGCTAACACAGACCGCTAGACTTAAACTCATACCTTTTGGTAGAAAATCGGCTGTTTTCTTTATTGGAAATCCGTGAATCTGATTAGTTCCATTACTGTTTTCTATTCATTACTAGAAAACGATCTCTCGCGCGTTGCTGAAGATATATATAAAACGGTAGCTTTTGGATCGTAGTAATTTCTACTAAAACAATTAGACCACTCGCCCTCGTTTTCGCTCATCGGGATTGTATTCTAATCGCTAAATATTGTGCTAGCTCTCATCTGTTATATGTCGATCTGCTAAAAATTAGCGAGCAGTCGGAGACAACTTTTCATGATTGAAATTACTTTATTGACACAAACTGATAGTTCATTACGCAGACATTGTGCGATAAATAGCAAAGCAAATTAAACTATAGCAGCTTTTTTAATACAAAATTCGTCATTCAAAATTGGTGATTTTTTCCCAAGTTGTCTTTATATTCCATACGGACTTCAGTGACTCCAACAACCAATCTGCATCCAAAAAATATCGAATAATTAAGTTAAGATCCTGTACAATTTATGGTTGTTTTAACTAGTATTTATAAAATGCACGAGGAATTGTGCCCACTATGATTTCATTCGGTCCATACAGGCTCCTGCTCCATAAAAGCACGCGTCACGGGTGTGCTTTATCGACTTCTACATTTTAGCAATAGAGGACTTTTGCCGTGTTTACGTAGCCTCATCTAAACACGAGGGGGTTTGGGAGAATTCGAGACAGTTATGCAAACCCAAGACGCAGTCGAGTGTTTGCATAACTTTCGAGACCCCAAGTGTTTAGATGAGGCTATGTAAACACTGAAAGAGTCCTCTACTGATTTTATAAAATATTTCTTTCTTTCTACGCACGAAACTAAAACGTCACAATCGTGTTTACGTTTTCTCATCTAAACAGACCTATTAGCCAATGTGAGCGCGCGTAGTATCTCTGTCGTTTTATAAAAAAATGTATAAATGTTGTTGCTTCACAAGAACTAAACTTAGCTAGTTTTCAGGCATACCACGGAGAAAATGAAAACAAATACGTTAAATAAGAATAGCATAATGAACGATCAAGGATTTGAACTCAGAACTACCGATAAACAAATCCCGCTAGTGGCCTACTAACCTCCTTGTTATAATACACACAACGTGCGTTTCGAATTGGAGCGCCACTTGTCCTCGTGCATTGAGTTTAACTATAATTTCCAGATGTGAATGCATGAGAATCTCGGCGTATATAAACAATAGCTTCCATTCGGCGCGAAAATGTACGTGCTCAGATAATTTCGCGCGGACATTATCTGTTCCGAGACACGAACAGTTTTCCTAGAGCGGAGCTCGAGGAAAACTATGAGCTTTGAGGAACAAATCATGTCCAACAAATTGTCAACGAAACCGTTATGCAGCGCTTGGCAAGACTTCGACCGAATTATCGTTGCTTAATATAATGTACATCTGTCAGCTGCAGTCAACGGATATTGGGAGCATAATGACCATATTCGGACAGTCTGACTTACAATTTGTTAAATAATTATTAACAATTATTCCACGAGCGCGCGTTGGATATGAGACGGTAGATAGCCAACGAGGCACGTAGCGCCGAGTTGGCTGTAACCATCTCATATCCAACAAGCGCGAATGGAATTACTGTTTTATTAAAAACGCCAGAAAAATATTGTACAAACATTGCGAATTTTTTTACGCGTACACCTACCATATTTGTAGGGCAATGGTATATGAGCTCCTATACCATTGCCTCTAAACCAATCAGAACTCAGGAAATGCTATATCATAGCTAGTTTTTTAATAATGTCAGTTACCGGCCGTCCGATTTTGTACCACGTGATGTACGCAAAAATTGATCGGTGGGTCATAATCTCGGCTACTCCACAGTTTTAGACTGCCCAATTTTGGAGACCTTTTATACTACTACGATGAAAAAATGTTATAGATCGTTTTCACTGTCACGCAACAAAAAAATAAATCGAACACCATTCAGTCAATGAAGTCAAGAAAAAGAGAATGGAGATAGCAAAAGAAGTATATTATCCAAGTTTCATGACTGTGCGTTACCCCAAACCGAAGATATTCGCCGAAACGTTTTGCCAAAATTTACAGAGCCCAGTATGGAGCCGCCATATTGGTGCACCTCAGATGTGCACCAACATGGCGCAAACTTTGATACTTTTTTAGTATTGGATTTTAGTACCCGATGACGTCACGTGAAAACGATCTATTGTCGTTTTCTCTTGATTCCGATTTCATATTTGGCACAGTAAAAATTAAACTTGCGAGTAGATGACGTCATTTTCTCTCTCGTTCCAACTCTCAATGCAATTCAACTGAAGCAGAACAGTTTAAACGAGAAATCGTCGTTCAAAAAAATAAAGCAACTTCCCCTTCGGTGAATAGTTGTTAATTAGCCGCCGTCATGGCATTCTCTTACATTAGCCGTCGTCATGGCGTTTTCATACATTATAGCCGTCGACATGGCATTCTCATACATTATAGCCGTCGTCATGGCATTCTCATACATTAGCCGCCGTTGTGGTATAGTTAAATTTACTGCTTTTAGAGGATAACGTTTTCAATTCAGCCACAACTAATCTACTCACCTCTCATTATGGGCAACCACAGGCAAATCTACATTTGCTTCTCAGTAATTTCCCGTTCACGTTGCTGTATGCACAGAACCTGCGAAATCGTTTGCAAAATACATCGGAATAATCGTTTCTGCAAACTGAAGGAAAATGGTTTATAATCAAAAGCATGAATAATTACTGAAAAGTTAAATAATTCTGATAGGATATTACACAGTGAAAGTGAAGTTTTTGCTGTTACGTTTAGAACCTAGTTCAGAGCCTTTTGGTTGTCTCATTAGATCTAGGACATGAGACCGGCGATTAATCCGGTCGGGGAGGGGGGATCTCCTATATGGGCTATACGGAGACGTGCCGTTGGATAGGTTATGGATATTGACCCCTCAGTCCTGAACAGGGTATATAATTTAAGCGAGTCTGTCCTAATCAGGGTCTATTGCAATTGCCGTCCTAGACAGGGTACTCAAGTTTCCGCAATCCAAAATCAGAAACGTTGATCAGTATTTATTTAATCTGCCAACAGTCAACATTAGATCATTTTCATTCCTTCGTCCTAACCGGGTATGTGTCGTATTTGTGTCCTAAACAGGGTGAAGGTTTTAAATCCCGAGCGGTATCTCTATACCCAAACATGGGTCAAGTACCCCTCCCCTCCGGGGCGATGAATTCACTTTTCCACGTGAGCAGAATGAAGTAGCCAGGAGTATGGATGCCATGCTTAGTCCATCGCAAGTTAATGTAAGCCGTGAATCCGGACCCCACCCGGCACAGTTTACTTTAGTCGTGTCACGTGACATGCAATGCTTTGACCACCAGGTTAAAGACCCATAACGGGCCACTATCCATTGCGCGCGTTTGTTATTGTTTCGATGAACGCAGGATCGAGGCGCCATTGTCTGATAGGCACTTTTCGACTCGCATACAAGATGGCGACTGCAGTCGACGTGCGCAATGCATACTGGTCCGTCATGGGTCTTTAAGAGAGACTCGAGGGGAATAAAATTCATGTGGACGAGTAAAGGTTGTTAGCGATTCTGCTGTTTTATCCGGACTCTAGGTCCAACATTAACTTAAGTAATGTTTTGCTAAAATTTGTTGGTGCCATATCCACGGGTGGAGGAACACAAGACTTAAGTGCCTTGCCCACAAACAAAGTACAAGAACCAGGTACGAACGCCGGCGAATTTATCGACCTGACTACAACTCATTATAACCATTTGACACTCACGATAAGGTATGTAAAACGATAACCTAAGCTATGTATACCTCGTCCACGGCGATATTCCTTCTGAGAGTCACCTGAGGAAGCAGAAAAGTTAAGTGACACTAAACTTGCTTAACCTTAAAATCAGAAAATTTAATTATTTAAATTCCTGGATAGACTGTGCGTACCTTTAGCCGGACAATTTACTCGGAGAAATGAGATAAACATAAAAAGAAAATTCCAAGTAATTTCCATCTGAGCACTTGGTCCAATTTTATGTTTTGATTAATATTCATAAAATCAGTACTTTTTAACATATGTAGATAATTCAACGAAACTACAATCAAAAGCGAAACTTAAAAAGTGGCGAGGTGAAGTATGTGTAGTGTTTAGTGAAGTATATGTGTGTTTTTTGGCTTTGCACAATCGGAAATGAAAGCTACATCTCCGATCCTAAGAACTGAATCCTCAGTGAAGAAAACTTTTATTAAGAAAAAGAAGTTAATGGCAATCATATGAAATATTTTAATGTCAACTTAAAATGCTAGCAGAAACAGCTTACCCAGCATGTCAAGCATGGAAATAGCATCTGCACCGAAAATCGTTTGCGCCCAAAACACTAAGATGACTGCCGAAAGAAGGAACACCAAGACCCTTGTGGATGCCATTACTGAGAACAATATGGTTTCTAATCACTAACCAGTCAGTCGTAATGCTTTCAACACAGACAAGCTCACCCCTGTTTGATGCACACACCAATTTTTGGGCTCTTTTTAAAGCCAGTATCTCCTTACTCATCAATGTGTGTACAGCTGTCTTCACCACTAATTTGCCAGATTCCTTGAATTGATTAGTTAGACATGAGGATAACTCATTACCGCACGGACATGTCGAGCCGTTGGATGTTTATGCGGTTAGTCCATGAACCACGCTATGCACGAAAGGCCGTTTCTTTTGTAAGGAACAACTTGAATTAGGAAAGAAATCTCTTCACTATTTAGCTGCTGATAAAATATGCGTCGCACAGTTGTCCTCCCTGGCATCGGATAACAGCCTTTATCATCTTTACAGCTGACTTATCGACGAGACCATTATCTATCAATTAATTTTTTTTTTAATTTCAGTGATAATTATAAACATGGATATGATAAAAGTTCAACTTATTTAAAGTAAGGAAAGAAAACCTAATGTAAATGATTCTTTGGAAACCAAATTTAATACTAACATTTGATTTTCTCAAAAGCAATAAGAGTAAGAGCTAAATAAATACAACTATTTAATATATAAAATGTTATATTTATGCAACCCATAGTGAGTACAAACTTATAATTTGTCCTCGGAATGTCCTCGGAAAAAAGCTTTCACACTGACAAGTAGACATGGCGATCGGGAAAATTTATAATCACATTTGACATTTTACTTTTATGGTAGTTACTAAAAAAGGTCGATATTTTTTTTAAAACTCATAGGTTTAAAATGACATTGGTATTAGCGTTAATGAAACTGAAAGAGAAAACTGTCTAGTCCGCGTTCTTTTCTCGCTGCTTATATCAAATCTTTATTCAATGATACCAAGGTTTCATTTGAATTTAAGACCAAATTGAACTTAAATGGGCCTTAAACGGTCTAAACTAGCACCCCAAATTAAGAAATCAAGTAATTTCCTCCTTTAATTTTATAGTTTGTTCTTTTCATTACTTTTTCTGTTTACACTTTACCACTGGACGAGATCAAGAACAATAATTTGTATCATATTTTAGTGAAATTAGAATATATTCTGCAAAAAATTAGGATTGGTCAATTCTATGAATAAGTTCTATGCGTGATTGTTACGTGTCATCCGCCAATTATAACCTCTGAACTTTAAATTGACGGAAGAACAGTCTTTCGTTGGCAAAAGTACGCATTAATCAAGGGTAATTTCCGAGCATTATAAATTACGTTTTCATAGAAGTGCAAACGGAGGTAAATTAAAAAAAAGAGTCGGGCCATCGTTGTATATAATTAGTTTCTCAATACAATTCCGTTTCATCTTATTCAATTTTGCATATCCATGCCCTTCGTTTTATTTTGAGTTCTTCGCAGGTTTTTAATCTTTAGCTAATTCAATGGTCTGTTGATCAGTACAGTCAGTACTTGCTGAAACTGGCTAAAGTTATGTTAGCTGGATGCTTGTAATCTTCACGAGAAGAAGGAGGAGCTTGCATTGAAATGTATATTGTTTTAGCAATTTTTTTTTAACAAGTGTTAAACAGACTGCACTGATTTGTATTTTATTAAATGATATTAATACAGAAACCTCAAGTACGTCACAGGTTATTTGCATATTTTGTTATTTTGCCACATACTTGCATAGCTCTCATCGTTATTTTTTCAATCAATACAAACAAATATTTTACAAATTAAAAAGACGAAAACAACAAGGTGACAAGCATGTAACTTGGTCTAACTTTGTTCTTTTGTGTCAACCTCATTAAATGAAGTTGTTCCAGTTGCTTTATTTAATTTGTTTTATAATGTCGTGAGATTTTCCGGCGCCTTCCTAGCAAGTTGGCGCCACAGGTGATTTACATCAGCATTTAAAAAAAATAATATTTAACAGCTCAAAAATAACAGAAATAATAATTCACAATGCCCACTGCACATTCAGTTTGTTTTTATTAGTCTGTAAACTGTAACTGTATTAAACATGGTATATCCGATGAGTGGTTCAGGTCTGTCTCCACGGATATGATAACCTTAAAATTAAAGTTTAGCTGTTTTCAGTCGATTTTGCAGATGTATTTTTGATTGGGCTAAAATGCGAAGTAATGTGGAAAACTAAATTATATGGCGCAATATCTATTTGAAAAAAGATACTGCCAGTATGACGTTTTGCTTATCAATGGTGTCAGTAACAAATCAACTAATCAAAACCGATTAGCAATCCGTGCAAAGATAAGGGAAGGTGTACAGCCAGAAAAAAAAACATTACAAATTTATACCCATCGATCTGAACTCCATCATGAATCAAAATTAATTAGCATGACAACATTTTCATAATAAGGGAAAATCATTTTTACGTTGAATAGGAAGATGTTCTTCTCGGGTATATTAGCCAACTTGTTTCGAGAAGACATTGATTTGTTTACTCAGGTGGGCTCAAATGGGGCAATGCCGAAAAGTCAAGCTTCAAGATGAAATTTTTCTTCTCCACTGTTTTGGGTATTTGAGGATCTAAATATGCTCTAATTTCGTGCTGCGGGTTAATATGTTGACGAAAATTGTGGCATTCTGTCTAAGATCAGGCTTGTGCGAAATTTTGAAAAATATGTCTGGCATATTTTAGCTTAACCTGACAAAAAAGCTTCTATAAAAGACAACCAGACCCGGGAAGTACTCCCCTACATCAGGTATATAGGTATGTGCCGCCCCAAAGGGTATGGTTTTGAGCCGTTTTGGTCTGAAAACGGGTATAGATTTTGGCTTTTGGTCTGAAATTGGGTATGGTTTTGGGGAACATTTACGAAAGCTTTTAAGTCTCAGTTCATTTCATTTTTCCAAAACAAATCTACGTTTCTGAAGTCCTTTAAGGGAAAATCGACAACCCACTTTTACAGCACGATATGCGCGTCAAAGTGGTTCACGTTTAACGACGTCTTCATGGCTCTGGAGAGAAAAAAGTAAACACTGAGTGCGAAGGCAATCTTTGCGTGCTGGAAGTGTTCTCCAAACATCCCGCGTGGTTTTTGTTACCCAGGTAAACCCTAGAAAGTGTGGTCTGTTGCTTAAATAAAACGCGATTAGAAATTAAATTCAAGGCTGATCGGACAGCTTAAAAGGGCCAATTAGTTAGTTTTATCTAACCGAAATATTGGGCAATAAATTCCCCCTTTTAAGCTGTTCTATCAGCTTCACTGGATATAGTAATTGGTAATAGCGGAGAAGGCCGCCAAGCGGAGCCCCATACCCAGAGAAATAGGAGAACTATGTAGAAAAACTTTCATTCTCCGTACAAACGAGTGGCCGAGTACCACTGAACTTGGGAGAGGACGCTCAGCCATACTAAAACACAAAAAGGGGGTGGTTATACTTAACTTGTTTGAGGGTCGAATCACGCGACTTTAGTGTAGCTGGTTAAGAGCTTGTTCTCCCGATGTGCGCTTGCAGCAAAAGAGGCCTTTCATTTTTCATGGTCAAAATGGCAAACGGCACGACTCGCGGGCGCCTGCTACGCTTTGGGGCTTGCCTAAACGCATAGATTTACAGTGATACGCGCCTTCCCATTCCTACCCAGGAAACCAAGGTTATGATTAGTTACTTTTTGGGAACTTTTTGACAGTTTGGTGGGCTGAGACCTCGTCGAAAATTCGTGATGATTTTGAGACAAGTATTCTCTCTGTTTCTGATTTAAAACTCTTCCAGAGAACAAAATCTGGCTTTCTTATGACACCAAGCGTAAGTGAAGTTCGTTTCTTAATTAAGTTTCCAGAGAAAAACTGCAGAAGTAGTTTAGTGTTCACGTGGGTATCTCTTTATTCAACTGGAAACATCTCTATATCTCTATTTAATTGTTACACAAGTTGTTGCTGAATTAACATTATACTAATTTGATGTTCCTAAGATATCCATATTTGGTCTTTCTTTTCTTTGACGTCTTCCTTTTATGGTCAGTCGTCTATTTCTATAGTTAAAAAAAATAAAGAAAAGTCTAGTTTAAAGTCAGCAGTTCTCCTGAAAAAATGTAACAAATAAGTAATCAAGCGGCAGCGTAGCCCCTTTTAATTAAACTCTTCGCCTTCGCCGTCGCTTTCGTCATTGCTTAACTGAGCTCGCCATTGATTGAGGGGAGAACTTGGTGGGTCCAAGGTCAAGACTTAGGGACCGAGCACAGGAGGAGTGTGAAGGAAGGAAATATAGTAAATAGAAAAGCCAACACAGAAAATATCTTGGAATCACCAGAGGCACCCAATTAGTCTGTTCCTTACTTTGCCCAGCGCAAATGTTGCTGTCTCGCAAAATGTTTCAGGACATGTTTTCTCATGGCAGTTGTCATTGAAAAAATGCTACTTTTGCGCTGGCTGCAGTTGAAACTCGGAAGGGCGACTGAAGAAACTGCTCAACGAGGGCTTGAGGGGATTGCAACGGTTTTCAGTGCCATTTCCGCGCGTTTGTTGTTTGTTCTAATTGCTGGCTGGAAAAAACGGATGGATCATGTGGTAGCAAAAAGGAACAGATCAATATTTCCCAGTAAGAACATTTGTAAATGTTTTATATTAATATCATATATTTTCATTCATTTGGATAAAAGAATGTATTTTGCCACAATTTGTTCGTTGAGCTAATCAAATGAAAAATGCAAAAGGTGCTTATTTTTGAATTTTAAATACGCGATCTGCTGGCAGGAGGTCTGGAACTGAAAATAGTCAGGTTTTTACACACGATCAGCTGGGGTGAGGTCCGGAACGTAGAAATCTTCGGGAACCCCTCGGGACGACCGCAATATATATAACAAGGGATGAAACTGAAATTACGCCCTTCGAAATTTGCATCAATACGCAGCGAAATCTCTGCCCTAATTTCACAAAACTTACTCAGCAGAAAGGAGAAAGATTGAACTAGATATCCGCAGCGTTATGTTGTCCAAATGTTTCCCAACTGTGCAATATTTTGGCGTCGTTTTCAAATCTTTGATTTGGTCGTATGTCTATGCCAGTTAATGTGAACGGAAGTAGTAACTTCCAGTCATTTTTTTAAGGCAGAAGTGATTTACACTGTTTGTTCTGATTGGTGCTTTTAAATTCCGGAAATTTTCTCGTTTTGTTTTCTGTAACTTTTGCTGAAGACGTTTTTATTTGCATATGGACAGTCATGTTTTTCGTTCGTGGATGTTGACGCGGCAGTCCGTCTCGCGCCCATTGAAAATTGGTTGCCTTTATTTTTTTATTTTTTTTGTTGAGGTGAAGTGGCAGTGAAGTACATCTTCTGACCGCCGAAGTGCGTATTCTGTTGACATCGTCAAAACTGCTTCAAAATATTTGCGTTTCTGTTTAATTTTATTTAATTTCAACCATATTTCTCATACTAAATAACTAAAAATATCGTCTGTTCTCGCAGGCTACTTAATGACAGGTAATAGAAGAAACAAGAATAGTTTTGATGGGCTATTTTCACTACTAAAATACCGCGAAAAGCAGGCGTGCAGTCCGGCAAGAACATCAAACTCTCGTGCGCATCGTGCACACGGGCAATGGATTTTGCACGGGACGCAAATGTAGCTATAAAAGTCACAGAACGTAAGATATCGAACACTTTCTCATTTCGTCGAAGACGAACCCGTACTCACGCGCTGACTATTGCCCGTACGTCGCCGAAGCAGCAGTTCTCGTATCATGAACCCTCAACAACCTGACCAAGACGCGCTGCAAGCTCTTCAAGCTTTAGCTCCACTCAACCCTGCACAGGTTCCTCCAGCTCCTTACGCCAATCCGGCTCCCGTTGCCAACAATCCCGCTCAACCTACCAAGTAGCCGCAAACCAACCTAACGAGGTAGATATGTTATCCTCGTTCGATTTCGTTTTTGTTTTTGCTTTTTATTTTTTTGTTTGTTGTACAGTGTTATGCCTTGTGACGTCCACCCTTTGGCACCGTTAACGGCAAGTCCATGCTTCTAGCATTTCATGTGAAACAAAATAATTTTGCGTGGGGCTTGCAGCGGCAAAAATTCTTTACTTGTTTGCGGTGCCTTTAACGGCAAAATTCATGCCTTAATCATTTCATGCTTAACAAAACAGTTTAAGCTGCGCCTTCAGCGGCTTTTGATAATGTTTATGTGATTGGGGTGCCTCTATCGGCAAAGTTTGGTGGTGCCTTCAGCGGCATAGAATCCATGTATTTGTGGTGCCTCTAACGGCAAAGTTTGGTGGTGCCTTCAGCGGCATAAAATCTATATATTTGTGGTGCCTCTAACGGCAAAGTTTGGTAGTACCTACAGCGGTATCAAATCTTCTTGTGGTGCCTTGAACGGCAAAGTTCATGTTTTTATCCTTTCATATTCAACAAAACATTCTTTCGTGGTGCCCCCAGCGGCATAGCATTCTTCGCTTGTTCGTGCTGCCTTCACGGCAAAGTTCATGCTTTTATCCTTTTATGTTAAACATAACATTTTTACGTGCAGCCCCCAGCGGCACAGCATCTTTCGCTTGTTCATGGTGCCTTTAACGGCGAATTAAAGTTCATGCTTTTATCAGGTCGTGTTTTACAAAACATTTTTTACGTGGTCCCCACAGTGGCATAGAATTTTTTCACTTGTCCGTGATACCGCCAACGGCAACGTTCTTGCTTTTCTTTTTTCTATCCGTACATTAATACAACCTTCCGTGGTGCCTACGGCGGCATAAAATCTTACTTGTTTGTGGTGCCTTTTACGGCAAAGTCCATATTGTGTTATTGCTGAAAGGTAGGAACGTTGTGTATAGCGCATTATTGTACCCCGGTTATGCAAAAGTACCTGGTGTTCCATGCGGTTCTCAACCATTCCTACCCAGCCTCGCAATCACGTCTGAATTTTAAGATACCGGAAGTGGGCTATTTATGTGTCACCTACAGCGGCTTTAGTCGTATTCGTTTGTAGTACTCCTAACGGCAAAGCCCTTACATGCTTCTAGGCTTTCTGTTTAGCGGACGTAAAATGCAAACCTAACACCTTCTGTTTTCCCGGGGTTAGTGCCCCCTCATTTCGTGCCCATCTCGTACCCAGTGCCCATGCTTTGTCGACCAGAAGGGTAACCTTAGCACAAACCCTATACCCGCCTCCGGGCAGGTCCTGGTCCGGCATTGCCATGGGCTCCCCCTTCCCAGTGCTTCTATTCACTTTTTGGATTAATTTTTTTCCGAAGTTTTAGACGTATGCATTTTTCACATTCGTTTTAGACTGCGGATATAAGTTTCGACGAATTTTGCTCGCAACCTTTACCCCGGAATGAAGTAAATTGGTGTACCTGGGAAGGCAAGAGGCCCAGCGAAGCCGGACCAGTGCCCTCGTTAGACAACGTGGCCAGCGGCAGCGCTTGTGCAAACCCAAAGATGTTAGCTTTCCGCGATCCTGCATCATTCACCGCGGGGAATTTGTCTGCGTGCGCGTCATCGTGGGAAACAGTGTTAGAAGGAAATCCAAAGAGGGATGAATTGTGGTCGTACATCTCAGAAGGGGTAGACGTTTTTCAGTTCTTAATAGCGGTTTAGTTTTGAGTTTTGGGAGGATATGGAAGCACACAGGAATTGCTGGGCCTGCAGCACGGTGTGCAGGTTTGTGGGACACTCGCAGACGCGAGGGTGTAGCGATAGCGAATGAAGCGCAGGGCTTCTCGAATTTACCCCATAACTGAACCACGCTCAGCTATGAGCGGTTACATAGCAGTGAAAAGAGAATACTAAAATACCGCGAAAAGCAGGCGTGCAGTCCGGCATGAACATCAAACTCTCGTGCGCATCGTGCACACGGGCAATGGATTTTGCACGGGACGCAAATGTAGCTATAAAAGTCACAGAACGTAAGATACCGAACACTTTCTCATCTCGTCGAAGACGAACCCGTACTCACGCGCTGACGACCCTCCCGCCTCCCCTTCGGCGACGTATTTCAAAGGGAACACCTACCTATTTCGCTCCTGTGTAGCTCGCTCATAGCTCCGGGCTTCTCGAATTTACCCCATAACTGAACCACGCTCAGCTATGAGCGGTTACATAGCAGTGAAAAGAGAATCCTATTGCTCGTCTCAGCGAAAACTCAATTGAACATCATTTTATCGGCCATATACAATGAGGTCACGCGGGAGGCAAAGCAAAGTTGTGACCACCCTCACAGCAGCCGATCTAGGAATGTCTGTTGGAGGGGAGGGGGTCCAAACTTTTACTCAAAGTAAGTAGTAAAAACAAAAAATTCGTCTAGTGAAGGGGGATGGATCCGCCACTGCGTCACAACTTTGCAACATTTCCTTTGCAACCTGCATTGAGGATAGTTAATGCAATAGGGAAGATATCCGTGACGTCACCCAGCCAAACATAAAACTATTGGCTAGTGAAACAAAGAGCTCTTTTGTTTAACTTGTTGGCTATTTAAATAACAAGAACAATGTTTGTGAACAAATATCTTCCCTATAGCGAGGCGAGCAAAGTCTAAAAATAGAATGCAAATTATTGGACGGCCAGCGAGACTCGGAAAACATCAGCACGTTCTGATTGAAATAGAGGGAACATAGGCGAAGTATTCGTCTGCTTTCGTGCTTGAAGTAATCTTGAAAATCCTCTGTAATAGACCTTTTTCGCTCATTCGTTATTCTTAAATGTGTTCATGCTAATCTGCCCGTCCAGCCTCGTCAGCATGTACAATGTTCAGCAATGAAATGAGGTTTGGCGGGCAATTAACATAAACATAAAAGAATAATAAACAGCATGAGAAGGGTGTATACCGGTTTGTTTGTCTTGTCTTCTCTGAGTAATGACGTCACACGCGCGCTTCGCCATTGTCTATGCCATTAGCTACTTGTAGTGGCGAGAGTTTGCATGTGCATTTTACATTTCTCACCTCGATCAGGCACAGCCACATGAAAATCTGCATCTTTCCCTCATGTACTTCCCATTGTCATCGCTATAGGCACAGAAGCGCCTAAATCGTGAACAGAATGTTTTGGAATTTTCGTTCTTGCAAAGCCTACCTATAGGTGAAATTAGAACGAAACTGGTCAGTCGTCGGGATCCTATTCTTATAAACACATAGATTCCATGTTGCCGTGCGTCTGTTCAGTAATCGATCACTGATGACGTCAAAAATATAGTAAGAACAAAAAAGTGACAAACGAGGCGATAACTGAGTGTGTCACTGATGTTCGTACCACATTTTGACGTCTTCTGTGATCTATTACTGAAGAGACGCACAGGCAACGTGAAGTCTATTTGTTATATAAAATAAAGAAACATCATCGGTGCGTGTGTCGTTTAATAGATCATAGGTACGAACCGACGAAAATGTGTCCTTTATTATATGATAAACATTACAGCATCAATTATATAGCGATCCCATCCATCACCAACTTAAAAAAAAAGATTAGTCACACTTTTCAGTTTTTAGATTAAACAAAAAACGGATATTTTTTTATTTACAAATTAATAATAGCGACGCATTTTGAATTGATGAGACCATGCAAACTCAGATGAAAATGGCACATTGCAGACTACACAATCGCGCCAAGCTGATTTCGAGTTGATTTCAGTCCCATATGTTGCTGTCCAACATAGTAAAATATTGAATCGGTACCTGACCGCAATACAGACATTTGATTGGCGGTTTATTACTGGAGAATAAAAATGTGTAATATCTTGCTTAACGCGAGTGGTGCATATTTTATATTAAAGGCAATAAGAGAGAAAATAAAACGCATTATTTACCTCGGCGAGATATCTCATTAGTAGTATCATCCATTTCATCTGGTAAATAATTAGATGACATTAGAATTATCACACATTATTTTGAGTATTTACTTACCAGCCAAATAAACGATTACCAAATAATTGCAACTGCCTCAAGTGAAAAGCAAACTAAGATAGAAAACACAGCAGTTGGCCATGTCAATGAAATTAAGAGCTCCCAGAACGGTCTGCGCCGGAGAGGTATTCAGTAGTAATAATTTATCTCTTTGTTGCAAAATCAGAACTCATTAGCCTCACATCTTAGCTCTTCTTGCAGATGAGTTTCCTTTTTGTATTTGTCTCAAAAATTGACTTGATTAGAATTGCTTTGGACTCTCTGTTGTTTTTCTTGTGTTATGTTCCGCCGTGTGTCCAACGTAAGAAAAAGTAAATAATGAAGGGAACAGTTTTTACGAAACGATTTTAGTGCGCATTCGCATAAAGGCGGCATGGTGTTAAATATTATTTTTTCAAAAGAAATCCTCTGTTACTTACTCATTGTATCCAAAAGAACACTTTGTTCGGCGGAAGTCTTCTGTGCTTGAACTAGCAAGAAGGCAGCGATCACGAGAAGGAGATGTATCTGTGTGGACTTCATTGTCACAGCAATTACTATGGCAAATTTTCGTCGAGTGTTGAGCTGATTTCGGTATAGTGATGGACCGTATTTCTGCGTCCTTTTTTGTTGCCTTTTATAGCATAGATTATATCCAATAATCGATAACTAATTAAATGGTAGGCGTGTTAATTTTCGCTCACCCATTGATGTGGTGTACATCAGTATTTTAGCGCCGAATGACGTCACAAGCCTGAAATAAAGTCACAGATGCATAAGAATAACCCTCCTGGCTCTCAAAACAAACAAATAAACAGATGTAACAAAAGAATTGAAAAACTGTAAGTTATGAATACTCTTTCTTTTATTTTCCCGATATCAGCTTCGAATAATGTAAAACGATGAACTTGGCAAAACCGAATGGTGAACAAAGGAACAATCTTGTAATTAAAGGCCTACTTAAAGAAACATACCACAACATTAAGTGAATCTTTTAATGGAATATTTGACTCAAATTTCTTAGCCATTATTAAACCAAGGAATAAATAATTCCCTTTATTTTTAAACAGAAAGCAACTCTAATGGTTTATTCACGTCGGTATTAAATCGCAGGTCAGTTTGAAAACGTTTACAGTGCGGATACTGAAACCATGAACACTTGGCATTCATTTTTACATTTTATATGATTATCCAATGAGAGCTACTTGATATAGACCAAAAGATTACTGTTTACAGCACCTAAGAAAGCTAATTCTTATATGAATGGCTAGCATTGGATAATGGTTAAAAAGGTTCAAAAAAGGCCAAGTGGTCACGGTTCGAGTGTTCTCCGTCAGGATTACTTTAGGATTTGGCGTTTTTGTTTATTTGAGGAAATGTTTCAGCTGTCATAGCATTGCAATTAGCATTAAATGGGGACACTAAAGCTCGTGATGGGCACATCTATCATAACACTGATAAAACAACCCTTGATTTTCAGAAGGTAATTATGTACGATATAAGTTAATGAATTTCTTAAATATATATCTAACTAAACGAAAAAACCTGAATCTTCACTGAACGTGAATTTAATCACATGAAACACGGCGATCCTGTAAGGCGAAAAGTATTTATTGTTGTATGACTCGATACAGTAAAGCAAATAACTTTTAAGTAAGTTTTTAATGCATGTGGGTTTCAACTAGAATATCTGAAAATTACACACAGCCGTACTTGGCTTAATTTGCACAATATGATAACCCTTCCATTAAGTTCTTTTTTTGTTTGTTTTTATCCTCTTTGGCAACAAAAAAGAAGTCATGAGTTTAGTAATTGCTGTTACAGTATCATCGTGCTATTTAACGGGATTAAATTTAGTTGTGAATACGCTTATTTCTGGCAGCTAACAACTTTATTTGCCTGTCTTGGTAAAATAGCCGAGGGTGGAACCCTTTAGTAATTGGAAACACCTTCAAATTAAAATTAAGAATCTATTATTTTACAAGGTAAAAATTAAAATTATCATTAAGTTATCATTACGTGGCAAAGCATTCGCTTACTTTAATTAAAAGTTAATGTAAAATCATTACGAAGCTATTTTACCGATCCTGCAAATGCTTTTAAATTCTTCGGCTTACGTTCATATAGTTATTAGTTTATTGGCTGAATTTATTACTTAATTTATTTTGCACGATCCTCGCTGCGCTCATTGTGTACGCCAAGACTTGTAATTAGAACAAATAGTATCCCTCACGGCCTGGCTGTATTCAGTCAATAAATATTCTATTAAACCACCTTTTAATTGGATTTAGTTACGTTGCAAAGTTTGGGAAAGACTTTGACAAATGTTTTGAATCTTGCATGTTAAGTAAAATTCCAGCAATACGTTCCGTCATATAAGGGTTTTCCGATTTAGTGGAACTTCGCGGGAGTTCAATCTAAAGCGCGGAAGGTTGGATTTGCATGCAAATTAAAGCGCAATACCAAAATTTCTTCGCCACCACAAGAGAAATGCTGAGAGTACCACGAACATTATAAAATTGTTTAAAATAGACCATGGTACATCAAAAGCAGATCCAACTTGCTCGTTGCTAGTTGCTCTGAGAACTTAACCAAGGTAGACTCAACACAAAGAATGAAATAATTAAGCGACTTTTTACCTTATTCAGAGAAAAATCCTTTAGTTTCCATGAAACGATAATATGTTATCAATCGATATAAAGCTTCTGTAGGCCTTTTAGTATCTAAATGTCGTGAGTTTTGTTTACTTTCTCGAAAAGGAAAAGAAGCCTGAAATACACGCGAATGGAAAATTCATGAATCGAACGGTCATACATGACACCGGAATGAAATTCTCTCTCCAGTGCAGGAACCGGGGTGAACTTGCGCCGTTATGACTCGTTCCAGTATGATATTTAGTTGCGGCGCCACGTAAACGATTGCAGAGCCATGAGAGGCAACCAGGGTGACCTCGGGCCGTCGCCGTCCTGGCATCATGTAAATACGCTCTTAGTGACTGTGGAAGGACTTTCGTTGCAAACGTTCAAACCAGGTTAAAAACGCTCCATGTAGCCGCGTTGTTTTCAAAAACCTTGTATTAGAAAACATAATCTCTCACAAGCTGACACAATCAATATCACTAGAGCAACTACAAGTTGTTTTGCGCAGTTCTACGTTCATAAAACTTTAAAGAAGGTTGGCAATTGTAATAAATATTCAAACACAAATCCCGGGGAGTAGGAAATTCCCTTTAGGCTATTGTAATCTATTCTAGCATTTTTCAGAGTATTTTGGTGAGGCAAAAGCGTTGAACATTATGCGAGCACTTTAGTGGCGTTTTGCCAGATATTAATTTTATCAGAGAAACAAACAATAAGGATACTTTTAAGAAAAAATGGAATACAAAAAATGATCAAATGCCACCCTAATACAACCAAGTGGAACCGAACTGAAGAGAAGTCAGCGGTTTGGATGCAAGAGTTTGAAGCAGCCATGTTTGTTTTTGCTCGCAAGTTGTACCATTCCTGTATCTTAGTGAATTGTTTGGGGCATGCACAGACTGAATATTTTAGTAGGAAAAAAGGAGCATTAAATTGAAGCATTTAGTGGGGAAAACAAAAGCATAATGTACAAAAACCTTACATCCTTATCTGGCCTTAACCCTTAGAAGACAGGCGGTTTTGCAATTTACCGCATTTTTTACACGTACAATGGAAATAAATCGGTCTGAGATCAGCCAATAAAGATCTTTTCTACCTGAAACTACAGTTCATACTATACTTTTTGCTGAATCGCGTTCTCAAGTTTTTCCTTGCTCGCTTTCCTTTCCTTTTTCTCGACCTTTCTTTTCTCGCTACCTTCTACTCTCCAAAGCCTATATTGCTACTGGAAAAGTTTAATTCGGTCCAGATCAGTGGTAAACCCTGAAAAGGAGGCCCAGATCTACCATACATTGGCCTTTCTCTTGGTGTTCTCTTATTAGCTCTGTCAGAATGATTTCGATACTCCTAATGGATAGTCATTTGGAAAGCTGCATCCGATTCTTATCACAAACGCTGGCTGTAAACTGATGACGTCACAAGCGGTACAAGGAGCACGCTCATCATCAACAAATATACGAGTAGTTCGTACTCTACGGGGACGTGTGGCCCATAGCAGAGGTATAGCCGTACAGGGGTTTATTCTTAAACAGGTGTCGATTTTACCCTGATTTTATACCATCTTTTGTTGGGGCAATTAAGAAGAGTATAATTTTAGATTAAATGTCTTAGACGGCGACTCAAAATTCGGCAATACCTTATCTCCTTGTTGGATGAAATTTTCGCGACACTTTTATTTCAGCAGACTACGACCGAACATCCCTTTGTTTTCTTAGTCTGTCGACTTTTTACACACGACGGACAGAAAGACACTGTTCGGGGTCTACGATTTCAGAGGCCGTATATTTAGCGACTAACGTTAAGAGTTCAGGGATTTCTTTGCTACTGTAATATGATTTTTTAAAAATTCTTGAATGAAGAGATAAAAACACTTTACTTAGAAAACTCAACACTAAACAAAAACAAAATGCGCTTATTACTTCGTCAATATTGGCAATAAATTCACCCTTTCCTAAGAATGGACATCGTAATATAAGACCATGTAATGTAATGTGACATTATAATAGACGTAATCATCTTATTTTCGCGACACATATGTTGGGAAAAAATTAATGTAATAAGGTATGTGTTAAATTGTCGAGCCGTGCAATCTGAAAGCAATGTAAAATGAATTGTTGTTATGTAATTCCCGACTAGTGTTAGTCGCTTCCAACCGTCGGGTTCACGTACTTGTAGTAACGCTTTCCCTTCTCCGTACTGGAGGATCCATTTGTTCGTCAATAGTGATTTCAAAACTGAAATCAAGGTACTGATCGACGACAGCAGCAGCAGTGGGCATCTCGATGTCCGATCCTGTGACGCCAGTTTGCGCTTTTGTCCTCTGTAAATTAACATCACTGACATCTCCCTGCACTTCCCGTGCTGTGTACATCAACAAAAGCAAGCAACTCCAGCTGAAACGAGGATTGTTGCGAAAATTCATCGCAAGACGGAAAAAGACGACCAAATAGCGTGCTACAAAATAAACAACGAATCAACAGTATTTGAGGCAGTTAATTATATGTTTTTACGAATAATTAAAAAGAAATGCGAATACAGACAACAGGAAACGAAAATTATAGGCACAACAATTGAGAATCAGAAATGATACTGTTGGGAAATTCTGGCTGGTTCGTTGGCTGGCTGGTTAGTAGTCTGAAGTGTCAGACAGCTTGTCTGAAACTTCAGAATAGCTGGTTAGTTGGTTGGTTGGCTGACTGACTGGATGCCTGATTGACTATTCTGGGTTTTCATGTGACGTCGTCGTAAAATTCGCTAGGCCTGTTACATTTCCATTGCCACTAGGTGTAAGGTGAACTAAAAGTATTGCTTTTCGCCAAATTTCATCTCGATTGTGCCCTTCGTTTTGAAAACAGAACATCTTGACTATTTGAGTTCTACGCCGCATGTGACATCAAGCTGACAAAGCTTTTTTGTTTAGAAAAAGTCTACCCTTTAGATTTTCAACAGTTTGAACATTTCAGGCATAATAAGTGGTGTGTATGTGACTTACAGACTGACTGGCAGACTGACTGACTGGATGCCTGATTGACTGACTGAGTAGCAGGTGGTGTAGTTGACAATATACCAAGTTCGGACCCCCCCCCCCCCAACTGCGGAAAACAGTCAGTTTGTACATCGCTTCCTATTGATGAAGACGAGAAACGCCAGGGGAACCCTGCACCGCCAAGGCGGTGCAGGGCCCCCAACCAAGGGGGAAGAAATTAAATTTTTACAAACAAGAAAACAAAGATGCAAACAAAACTGCGCTGTTGGGGGGGGGGGGGGGGGGTTCCGAACTTGGTATATCTACGGTGGGTCCTGCGGTTGTATTTGTCAACTACACCACCTACTACTTCGAGGAAGGACAACCCCCAGGCGCAGCTGTGCCGAGCGAGGGTTAGAAACCGCTTTCAACCGCTTTCAACTGGTTTCAACCGGTGTTTCACACTGGTACTTGATAAAAAACTTACAGAGAATTGAGTGACTTGACATCCATAAACGTCCCAGGAGCGATATGTTGAATCATGTTATCAGTTAGGTGTCTAAGGTGATCAGAATGATAGTATTTGACAAATAAAGCATGTGCACCATTGAAACCATGTCAGATGAATTTGACTTCATCGGCCTCATCAACAATCACCTCATAGACGTCTTGAGCTCATAATCTAATTGTAAGCCACAATTGCAAGATAATTGGTTGAAGTTTGTGTTATATAACAAACATTTACGCGACAACATAGCACATAATTTTCATTTCATAACGATAATACCTTTAATGCTAAATATGCTTTGATGATATAAATATAACGCATTTTTCCGTAACCACTTACAATTTAGTTAAAGCCTTCAATCCTCTAAATGTTCCGTTGACTAGATATGAAATATTGTTGCGATCAAGGTGTCTGACAGAAGAAAATTAAAGATCAGTAAAGCCACATTAGTAGAAAAGTTTACCAAAATAGACATTTTACTAGAACTGCAATTCTCGCGCACTAAATGGCTAATTTTCATTGTCAAAAATGGACAGACACATGAATTACATAGTCGGATGACGCTATCGCGTGTGGATGTTAAAAACCTTACTTAACTGTTTGTTTACAGACGTAAAGTATTTGATCATGAAATAAACTCGAAGTTTGATAAATGGAATCTGTTATAGCGGCCGTCTTACTGTTCTTAATCATGAATTTGGCTATCGTCTGGTGGATCCACGGCTACTTTGACAATGTGATGACCAAATTCATGATCCAAACCAAGACAGACGCATAAAAAACTGACATCATTATGATTAAACTAGAAATAGAAAACCCACAAGACTCTGCAATGATCCAAGGTCGTGATATCCTCCTGGTTCAATAGACTGAATGCTGTTATCTTCAAGATACCTAAGGAAATGAAAGGTGAATAACTGAACGGAAGTCAATTGAATATAATTAATAATAATAAGGCGTGAGTACATTAACGCAATACGGATCGGAAAAATAATGACATAACATAATATTTTTTTTCTGGCAAGCGACATGTACCATTACCACACGTTTAAGCAGCGCAGCACCCTTATCGACATACATTGCATACTGCAAAAAAACTACTTACAGGTATATAAGCTTTTTTAATCCTCTAAATATTTCACTGGAAATGTTCATTATACGATTACCTTGGAGATATCTACGAGAGATGTACAATTTTTGGGCTAATTAAATTTCTTCGTAAATAAAGTTAAATAATAAGTCGTCATTTATTACCTGGAAAGAAGGAGGTAAGATTGACGTGGACAAATCATGGCCAGTTTATGCAAGCGGGTTAATGAGTCCTGAGTGCGTCGAATTTGTGAGACCATCGATGTTAATTTGTAGGGTGCGGAAACAAGTTTTATGATAAAAATGGCTGGTTGGTAAGCTTTTCGATACAGCAAAAAATTATTTAATTTTCATTAATTTCCAACCACTATTAAATCTGATTTCAAAACAGTTAGAGGGGGTAAGTTTCTAAAGAAACTGTGGTGCTGCGTCGGTGGGAAGTATAACAATATAATTTGGTTTTATCAACTGGGTTGATAATTTGAATTGGCCATCGTAAAGAGATTTAAGAGCTGACGTTTCGAGCGTTAACCCTTCGCAGTTGATAAAGCCAAATTATATGATTTCAAAACAGGCAGCCTTATATTCTCTTGTTTCCCGCATCCATTCCTTAGGATCACGTTATTATGACTGACAAAGTCGCGCGAAAAAGTTTTGAAAGTATCTGTTCATTGAATTTATGGTTACAGCAGCTCCGTTACAATAATCTGAACCACTTTTTGCGACGAACCAAATTACTCTTAAAATTAATGTAGGAAACTTCAAATTATTAGTTTACTGAGGACGAGAAACACCAAAGAGGTGATACTAAACCAAATAGGAACAAGGATGGTTAAGAATGGAGAAGATTGAGACGGATTACAGATTACGAATTTGAAAAATTTAGGCTACAAACCATAACATTGCTCCTTTATTCAATTTCGTTAAAGTATTTTAGAAAAATAATGTTTGTTGTTCACGGTGTCTATTTTAACCAAGCTCAAATGCTGAAATGTAGAATATAATACGCCCAAAAATAGCTGCGGGTAGGTATGGATTGGAGCATGATGCAGGAGTTGATATGGAAGTACTTACAAGTTCGTTAGAACAATTAATTTTTCAAAACACCCATGAGGAATGAAATCTATAATGTTGTACTCGACGTGTCTAGAAAATAAAAAAAAATCAGAAATAAATTACACATGAAAATAATGTTATTTAACAAACTGGGATTAAAAATGAACCCAAATGAATGTAAAGTTACTTAACTTGAATTGAATTAACATTTGCGATATGATCACCCGATCTAACTTGCGCACAATCCACAGCGTGAAAAAAACTAAACAAACAATGAACACAAAAATAAGCATATTTAAATCCGAAATCCTTATATCTATCCATAAATAAGTGATTATCTTTTTTTGCAGGTTATTTAAAGCCTTATTCTGTCGACAAACTAAATGTAAATTTAACCGCCGACCTGTTTAACTTGCCGGAGGTCTCGAGTTAGGACCAACACTCAAGGTGTTAAAATAACTGAGGAGAAATGCATCCTTTGAGATGACATCTGCAAATGGTCAGATGTTCTAATCTTCTCAGATAAGGACAATAGACCGTAGGTCCCGTCTCCAGCATCCTCAACACTACGGTCAGCTTGTTCTCGTTAAAGACTCTAATCCTTGTCGCAAGGATTAGAGCATGGAGTTCCCGGTGTTGTGGTCTGGTCTGTTGTGGTGTGAAGGTTGTGAAAATTCTCGGCATATCAGCATAGTAGTGCTAGAAGCCTAAAAAGCCTCATCACCCCGAGGGTAAATAAAGATATGATAAATACTTACAGTACTTTCAGGAATTCAGATCATCGAAACTTCCTGTCTCCAGGTAAAGTAACATGTTTTCGGTCAAACTCCTGTGAAAAAATAACAAATAACTAAGGGTTGCTAGTTTTTAGTTATTCTCTGCTATTTTTCTACGATTTATTAGTTAAAAATAGAAGTAGGACGAATCATAATCTATTAACTTAGAAACCGAAGAACCTTTCCTAGAGTGGATTCCTTGGTTCCTTTAATGCACCATAATCCGAGTGATCTTGGATTAACCTGTTCGTTGAAGAAACGCAAAATCCGTTTTCGGGTTTAAGAATCCAATCTTTCTGAACTACTACTACTACTAAGGGGGCGTTTCTTTAAGAAAATCCAAGATCGAATTCTCAGATCCGAAAACGGATTTTGCGACAGATTAATCCAAGATCACTCGGATCATGGTACATCAAAGGAACCGAAGACTCTTTGCCCAGAGTTGATTCTTCTTCAATTATCCTTGTTTCTAATAATTCTGCTTGTGTGATAATACTTAATGATGAATTTTAATAACGGTGATTTCACGGTTAACTGGTTGTGCCATGTATATTTTTGGAAGGATACTTACAACGTGTTAGAAGAGGATGGAAAACCGTGTGGTAGTGTTGAAAGGTTTCTGTCAATGCAATTCACATATTCTCCTTATTGTTTCTCAGTACAGGTGCACACTTGGCATGCGATATCTGCTGCGAAACGAGCAGTAACTCAAACAATGAAATTATATATTATTGATAAAAGATTGAATGCTCAAACGTCGGGTGTGTATGTGTAGTAACAACTACACATTCACCTATATTTCATGGCTGTTGATTCATTCAATAAATTTGCACAGCACTTGATGGAGAACCGTTAAAAATTTCTTATAAACAGAAATCTAAGAATCATAATATTTACATCATTTTCATGCTACTATACTCAATACATCTTTGTACCCAAAATATACACCACATGTGGAGATAGTTCGCAGCTCTCTAGAACCTCTTATTGTTGTGGAACCTTGTAAAGAGCTGCGTACCGCTCAAGCATGTGCATGGTCTATTTTGATATTGCTATGGTAGTACGCTTGGTTCTAGTCTCTTTCTTCTTTTAATGTGTTATTGCCCTTTGTGGCTCTGAAAGAAAACGTACATGGATGTATTCGAAACTTACACAATTTACACATTGCACTAGGCCTAGGTCTCCTTGTTACCATTTAAGAATGGGATGATGTTGCCATAGCAACATCAGAATAGGAACCATGTGGTGTATTTCTTCGGGTACAACACTCGTGCCAAGTTTCAACTGCATTGCTTTATTATTTGCCAAGTTACTCTTCATTTTGTGTTTTGACCCTATACTATAACCACTTACGACGCCATCAGTTATTTGATGTGCATAATACAAAAATGTGAAACGAAAGATACGTGAAACGAAGGATATTACAAAAAGAAAACACCCTCCTTCTCCATCTTGAAAAGGCTTTCAAATAAGCTTTAGTTAATTTTTACTGCATGGTCACTTGAAGAGCGTCATCAGGCGCTGAAACTGATCTTTCTTTCCTTGCAATTGAGAAATTCTCTTCCGCTTTCTGCTTCGTCCTTATCTAGACTCGCCTGCTTCGTTGCAAAAATCGTAAGTGACATTTTCAACATAGAGTCAAGAGAAACGTAGGGTTGATGTCAGGTAAAATCCACCTATTTCAAACGAAAACGAGATGGAATTTGTGTCCAGCTGCTAGCTTGCCAAGTTTAATTATGTTAAGAAAGAAGTTTTCTCAGTAACTAAATATACAAATGGAACAAAAACAATCATTGAAGTTAATTAAAATTTTCTTCACACATTGATTTTTTTATAATAAAAAATATCTTATTTCAGAGCATTCGATTTTTCAATTCAACTATTTTTTCAGACAAAACAGCCAGCATTACTTTCTCAAGGTGTAAAATACTGTTACTTTCACACGGACTTTTTAAGCACAGCGAAATTGTACTGACAGTTCATTAGTAAGCTAGCGAGTGCACGAATGCTGACTTTGTGACTTGATGTTGACATTACACCAATTGTGTATCTGAGGCAAACTCCACACTATAATTGCAGAAAATCCAATTAAGAGTTATATTGTAGTCTGTTGTTTCTACTCTCCAGTTTCCTACGCAATATTTTTTTAATCGGAAGAGGGGAGCTTCATTAATTAAAATAATTTATCATGGTTTGAATTGATTTTTTACATGTCACTTTTAGACATTGAATGAATCATTAATTGTGACAAACTTGATGTGTCCTTTATTATATTTTATCTAAATTTTACGACTTTTCCGCAACCCAATTACTCTCGTAAATAAATGCTGGCTTCGTTGAAGATTCAATTAATTTTGAAATAAAAGAAAATTAATTTGTTAAAAACCACGCTGTGATATTAAAACTCTATAAACTTGAAAACTGAATAATTGAGAATGATTCGAAATTGAAAATTAGTTATATTACTTATATCTCGGCAGAATTACGAAACGAAATGGTCGATATTATCCTCAGTTGATCGTACAGAAATAATACGAAACAAATAAAAATACCGTACAATTGCCGAGCTGGGCAGCAACGCAGGGCTTAAATCCATAAAAACTTTAAAAAACGGGGTTATCAATGATCCCTCAAAATTTTGGAGTGCTCAAAAAATCATGCTTCTGCTCGATAACCTCGCAAACTTTGACTGAGTGGGAGCTCGCAGCCCAAATGCTTGATTCTTAATGAAGGTAGTTTAGTGCAAAATGCCCGTTGTTCGCAATGCTAACTTTTGCTCGCAAAGGAAAATGCTGTGTTTGCATACTCGCAAAGACAGTTCGTTGGTAACTGTATACCGCCATTATTTTCTCCGTTTTAAAAATCTAAAATTTCAGTTGATAATCCAGTTGCAATTCGCTTATTAGGCGAAACTACATATAATAGACTAGATTTACCTGCCAGTCCACCCGACGATGAAATAACAGTGAGGAATATAAACTTGAGAAGTGCCAACCGCGGCTGTTTCATCTCCCACATTTTATACGGTACGTATGTTGGTTTGATGCTGTTGGTCAGTTTTATAATATGAGATGAACACCACCATTAAATTGCTCTCTCTCCGGTCTATCATGGCATAACAGAGCTCTTATATAAAGAGCTGTGTGTTTGTGTCATGAATGCGAATGACAACTTCCGTTGCCTTTCGGCAATTGCATATAAACCACAGGAGGTTCAAGCTACTACTCACCCTATGACTGGTTTTTAGGACAGTACTCACTGAATAACTGTACATACTCACGAACATGTCACGAAAGGCGCAAACGTACGGGTCTCCTTACAGTAGTGTAGCAGCTCTCGTAAGGTCTTCTGTGATTGGTTATCCTAGCACTGATGGTAGCCAGTTTCAAAAATCCCTTAAAAATGACTGGTTCGGAATTATATCCCTGGTTTTGGTTAAAATTCAGAATATGCTCTTAGAAAATGTTTTAACAACCAGAATAAAATGTATTGGAAGGAATCCTGTTACTAATCAGTATCCTTAAGGGGGCAATTCACAGAAGACATTTACTAATACTGGAAATAAGGCGCAACTCGACATCTCAACATCTCGGCATCTCAACATCTCGAAATTTCGACATCTCGTCATCTCGCCATCTCGACTTCTCGACAACTGAACAACTTGAAATCTCGACTTGACAGATCGACGTCTCGACAACTTGACAAGGCGACATCTTGGATAGCCCTTAGGGGGACCCGTCTCTCAACGTAAAACTTTGCAAAACACACTGAAACGGGACACTTTGAACATGGAGGGTTGCCTACATGAATAATGGAACGTTGATCACAAGCTTTTAGCTTTAACCGACTGAGTTTACTGCATATGTTTTGTCAGTTCTGCTAACCGCAGGCCATATACATGCAGCTTATCATTAACTTTTGTTGCAGCTATTAGACTAATGCTGTACTTTATAACTTTTTATATAATAACCAAATCAATGCGCGCGCTCTGATTGGTCAATCAGCTATGGTTTATTGTGCCAGTAAACTCATGGAAAAATCGCGCGTCTTCTTAATTATTATATAAAAGCAATAGACCACAAGTTTCTATGGTTTATAAGCTGATAAACCACTTGGGATGTTGGAAGAACACTCGAAGAATTCGTAAATCACTCGCCTGCGGCTCGTGATTTACAAATTCTTCTCGTGTTCTGCCAACATCCCGCGTGGTTTATCAGCTTATAAACCATAGAAACTTGTGGTCTATTGCTTAATGGAAGTATAGAAAATAAATTGTTCTGTGTATCCTGAATGATGGTCTTGATAAAAGTCAAAACTTAACCAGTAAAGATGGTTCAACAATGTTCATGAAAGCTTTGCAGTTGGAGTATGATGGGCGACGGAGCAGCTCTAGCAAGGTCTCACATGAATGGCTCGATACCGTGCGTGAAAACAATAGAACAAACAACAGGAACAATGCCCCTAGCACCTAACTGCTACCAGTAGAATTACAAGTTTACGAGAGCTGCTACACTACGGAGTATGATACCTCTACAGCTATAATGAAACGCCGGTGCGAAGTTTCAAGTTTTAATTCACATTGGTTTATGGACACATTTGTAAACATAAATCAGGAAACCAATTTACAAGAAAGGTATTCCGTTAATAGAAATAAGAAAGGAGACCGTCTACCGGCCTTCAACTAGTCAAGACTTTTAACTATGTTCAATTGAACTCGACATTTGTTTCCAGTGTTTGAATGGGTAAACATATGTAGTTTATTTATATCTTCTTTTGTCTTTTATTTCACATTCTTGTTGTACATGTGGAGCTTTGAGTTTCCATTTGGGCTGAAGGGTGAAAATCGACATCGAAACACTCGTTAACCGCAGCAATAGCAGTGTGCAACTGCAAATCAGATCCTCCTTTGACTGTTTGCGCGGATATTTTCTGTAAATTAACATTGCTTGTACTTCCTTGCACTTCCTGTGCCGTGGACATCAACAGGAACAAGCTACGCCAGCTGAAGCGAGGATTGTACATGTTGCGAAACTTCATCGCAAGCCGGAAAAAGACGGCCAGGTAACGCGCTGCAAATAAGAAAGTGTGTACTGAACTGTGTCTACTCTACGATATCCTCATTTATTTAACATTTTTAAATAAATTGCGTGTGCAAACAAAAGGAAAGGAAAGTTACACAAAGGAAAATTTACAAATAAGAATGATGCTGCTCCGGAATGGCTTTACAAGGAGAAATGGCTTAGCGTCAATCAATTGACAAATGGCTTGGGTATCTCAGTTGCACATTAATTTTATGTTCACCCGTGAATCCAATCCACCGTAAGAAAAATTATGGCATCTGTACATTTTACCACAATACCTTGCAAACCAAACAAAGACCATTGGGCATATGGAAAGGTATGGTTTAACGGAAGTCGTTCCTATATTCAAGATTGGTCTTGCCGAGTTTGTCTATTGTATGTTTTTTATACGCTCTTTAGAGGTTTTGGCGCGCAAAGCATTATAGGTAAATGTACCAGTCGCCATCTTTTTCCTTACAGTGCTATTCCTTGCTCTTCTTTCTGCACTAGTCATCAATATACGGGTGCGTTCTTTTGTGACCATCCGGATCAGGATCAATAATCCAAGATGACTCGGACTGATCATCAGGATTACTGATCCTTATCCGAATCGGCCAAAAGAAACATACCCTGTTTCTTTGGTGATAAATTAAAAGACTATTTCAGTCCAAATCTTGTGCTATCCAGTAACACTGCCATGATAGTTCCACCTGTTGGTTTATGAATAAGCTAAAAGTTTATTTGTGTAGTTAACATTTTACATTTTCAATTCCCTTACCTAGCACAATGCTCATTACCAATGCATTTGTCAGCAACAACAAAAATCCGAGGCCAACAATATCATAACTTCCAGCTGCCTCATCCGAAGGAACCTTCAGAAGCACGCCGATTCCAAGGTTGAATGATGTCACCAAGAGGGACGTCATCTGCAAATAATCCTCAAATCTGTCAGTAATTGGTCGGAATCTTCCATGAAGCATTGCAAACCCTGCAGATATCATGGCAGCGATCCCAACTTGCGTGCGGCTCTCCGAACCCACAAAGATGACGGCAGCTGACAAGATCACTTTCCGTGTCATTTCGATACTTTCCCAGAACCAGCAACCGGGTGAATAGTTTTCGTGTAGAAACAAAATGGCAAAAGCCATTGCTTCTAAGCTGTAACCTTTATCTGACATGGAGAGTTTAGTGGATCTCTGAGATTGACGATGAGTCTTCCACACGGTGTACGCCAGAAAGATGGGAAACCCAACGACGTATGTTAAAGAAGCATATGCTGCCCATGTGTATTTTCTGTGCGTATCGGTGTGGCACAAGATTGAATAGTCAGCTCTTAAGAAGGATGGGCAATTAAAAGCACCCTCGAAAGGGCACAGTTCGTGACAAGAAAGTGGAAGAATTTTGAAAATGTTGACACACGTTGATGGATACGCCACAAATAGCAGAAACATGGTAATTTTAAGGCAAGGTTTTCTCAGATCGGTAATTTTGTTTTGGTCAAAATCTTTCTGCTGAATCTTCATCCATATCATCCCAGCAAGGTAAAAGAGCATTGGAACAGCTGCAATCAGCACATTTCCAGCCATTGTAAAAACGAAATGACTATAAGCAGTGACTTCAAAGCTTTCTTCCACGCAACTTGGAGAAACTATCTGTAAGACGTTTAGCTGGACAAACCTGATGTAACTCTCAAGTACCGAAACTTCCGAAGGCCATTTAACATAGGAAAACGCTTGAAGTAAACCTGCCAAAACCTGATAAAACCCGATTACAATCTTTACATGGGCAAGGAAGATGTCAGCTAATGTCCGCCTCCCTGGCCTCGATGACCTCTCGCCTCTGAGGATAACTAAAATGATAATAACCATTATGAAGGCCAGTACTCCGAACTGTATGGCAATGAGCTTCTTTGAAGGACACTTGTGGCACGCAATCATTCTTTTATAGAATCTCGTTTGGCAATTGGCACACAGTGGTCCAGCATACCCTTCGGCACATTCCGAGTCAATTCCTCCGAGACAGGAATCTTGACGAATGCATTGGTAGGCCTTTGGAACCTTTCCATCGAATTTCATTGTTTCTTTGTCGTAGCTATCGCTTTCTATCTCCAAATTCGCAATCAAGAGTTTGTAAAATTTTTGGTTATCTGAGTTATTAATGTTGCTATTCCATGACCAGTAAAAGCCGCGCGATAAATGTAATGTGTCATTGGAGCATTCAACGCCTTGACCAGGGCAAACTGAACACGATCCAAAGCGATCCAAGCGGAAATAGTTCCTCAAACATCCACATGCCCTGAATCCAGCCAACGTAGTTGTGTTGGTTCCTGAAATATAGAAATACCATAAAAGGTATGGAGAGCAAATTATAAAAAAGCACGGAGAAATAGTCGCTCGAAATTACAACTAACAATAAGCCGAACTGGTTATATTTTGGCTTATTGCACAAACTTTGACTGAAATACTGAAACCGTTTTGTTTTAAAAGAATTAATATATAGATTTAGGGAAGCCTAAAAGCGGGGCTCCCCATTTATTTATCTGTTACTGAAGTGTGCAGTTCAAAACATGCTGGAAGCAAAACTTTTCTTTACTTTTCTGGCCAGTGATTTGTTCTAATTGGGTTGCTAACGAACGCCTAAAAATGAAAAGGAAGCTCTACAGCGTTAAATCGGGGATAATCACTTACTTCTTACCGTACACCCCTCTTTAACAGACCCAGTGGAATCTTTATCCTCACTGGGTTTTCGGTAAAAAGTCACCGGGTTGGCTAATTTCCCACTGGGTCCGCTCGTTTTCTGCTTTATTTTGCTTATTTATTATTATTTTTTGCAAACAAAATACCCTGGGTCACACCGCACAGTCACTGGGTAAAGTCAAAATATTCACTTGGTACTGGGGAGACTAAATTTCCGCTGGGTAGGGGAAAATAATCCACTGGGTAGGGTTTCAGTAGGTCTGTTACAGAGGGGCGTTACCATGTACAGTTCCAGAAATTACTACTGCATACTAAAATTCATCTCTACGAGGTATTCAATGTAAAAGGGAGCTTGCTGGAAGGATTAATCTTCATTTTGAGTTAAATAGAATTAATGTCAATTCTATGAAGCTTTTTGAGTTATCGTAGCTCAACACTTCACAAAACTGCACTTTCATACACTGTATGAATTTGTCTTAGATTCTGCCAGATAATTTACCACTTAAAGTCGGATACAAATCACAGTGACTCCAACCCCACCCCTCCCTGATAGTCTGTACGAATGGGGATCGCTTGAACGTTCACCGACACAACTAACTCTCAGTAGGCTTGATAGCCAGTTTTTCCAAAAATTCGTACTCATGGTGCTCCGCTGGCGCGCTTTGCGAGCTGGAGCTCCACTGAAAGAAACTTACGAGAATTCTGTTTAATTACTGATTACTCATAATTCTTCATAAATCATTTTCACGTGACGTCATGGCGGCCATTTTGGTGGACTCGGAACAACAGACTTTCTCTCCTTTGGGAACTAAAATCTATTTTTATGCAAATTTTGCGCAGCAATTTTGTATTGTCTAGTCCACCAATATGGCCGCGTTATCACGTGAGTGAAAACCATCTATGGTTCTCGTTCGGCAACGGTTTTTCAAAACTAGTCAATTGAACAAAATGAATATCTCAAACAGTTGCCATTGTTAACCTTAAATTTACTAACATTCCAATGGCCAAAAGACATTTCGTATATTTCCGCCGTTGTTTCTTGGTAAAAGAATCAATATTGTCAAACTGATTAAGGCAACTGACCTTCTGGGCATGCTTTGCACTCCCACGATGCTTTTCCTGGTGCGTTGTTTGGATGTATAAAAGTTCCATTTGGATAATGTTGGCATCCGTGCCCTTCCGTAGTTACACCAACTGCCGCAACTGAATCTTGAAAAAAGCCACCTAAAAATGCCAAATGATACGGTTAAAGAATGAATTGTAATGGCGATTGCAGACGCAACCGTTTTCTTGGAAACGGATGCGTTTTTCCCTCTGAAGCGCTTATTTTTACCTAGTCTTCTTACACAGTTAGACCTAATATTGGAAATGGCAAAACTTATTTTCATTACTGAAAGCATAAAATTACATGGGAAGCTGAGTTAAGGATTAAACTGTAGCACAATTACGCATTTATTAAATTAATTACCTGCTGGACACGCTAAACATCCTATGGATACACCATCGCCACTTGAGTACGTCCCTTTAGGACACAGTTTGCAAGTGCAGCTAAATTCACATTCGCACTGGAACCCATTTGTGTGAAGTACTTTGGCATATGTACTGTCTTCGACTGGAATAGACGGAAGAGTCTCGGGATACCTATCAGTAATAAGCATAAAAAATGCACGAGTTTAAGGCTCGAAATGCTAGAGAAAGACGGGCCGCCGTATCACAGCTTCCAATTACATGTTTTATTCTTTGTCCACTTAATTATAAGCTTAGAAAGGAAACGTAGAAAGATAATATTAAATAAAATATTAAGTAAATACGATTCTCGGGCGAAAGCTTTGTGTTAAAAATTGATTGTTAGTAATTAATGATAACCAGAATCCTTTTCATCATCAAAATATACAAATTATACTTTACACTGGCGTATCACACCACCAAAGTCAATCAGAAATTTCTGAAAATTAACTAAATTTAGCCTTTGAAAGCTGAGTGAAGCGTCGCAGCTAAGGTTTTCCTTTGCCAAATCTCGTGAGCAGAACGAAATTGTATTGATTTTCAATTAAGTATTAAGATATCGGAATAAGTGTTTCGTTCGTTAAATAAACAACATAATTATGTTATTTAATTGTCTTCTAGTGCCACTGCAAGAGGAAGATAAAAAAGCTCTACGCTGCATGCTTCTCGCCTCATTCTTAAAAGTCGGTTGTAATGGCGCTTTTAAAACCCTTCATAGCTTTTTCCTACTTGCGAAATTTGGAAAGCCAAGTAAAATTATGTACGTATTAAAAGCAACATCTCTATCGTGAGAGGAGAGAAATAGCAGAAACTATTTCTGCTCGGTCACTTTTGTTAATTGTTAAGGGAAGCTCTAAACTCTCATCAAACTCAGGTACTCACATATAAACCGTCACATTCGGTCTACGGTTTTCTTCAGCTACGATATTTATTGACGATAGAGCGGTGTTTTTGTAGAGAAGCCTGAAATTAGATTATTAAGTTTCAGTGTTTCAAATTTCGAGGTGTAGAGGTTCTTAATCGCAGAGTGCATGTACTAATCAGTTAGAATATTTTGAAATTCAAAGTAAATGAATGGATGTTAGAATGGATAGATGGACGGACGGACGGACGGACGGATGGATGGATGGATTGATTGATGGATAGATGGATGTTTTAATTCAACACTAAAGATTAAGCAAATCACTGCAAGGCTGATACTACGTGAAAAAGTTGACTTTGGGAGACAACAACTCGATAGAAACCGATAAAGCAGGGTTGCAACCGTGGACAGCTGTTTCGTTCTTGTTGGAACTCGTCAGCACGGTGTAGCAATTCTAAATGAAACCAGCCAACAGAGCCAGGTCAAATAAAATGCAACAAAGCCCATGCCCTATCAAGTTCCGCACTTTGAACCCGCCCACCCGCCGAATCACGCGCTGCCACATCGCGTGCTTCAGGGAGAAAGCAAGCAAAGTGTCGAATTCCTGTCTCGCAAAGTCAAAATGTGGATGGATAAAACCATCTGAACATTGAAACGCATGGACAAAACCATGCTTAAAAGGCACAGCATATCGGATCTGTTAAGACCTACGGCCCCAAAAAATACTATAAGTAGACGTGAAAACTGCAAAGGACCGCTAACGATAATGCCGCTAGTTGCAACCCTGCTTTATCGGTTTCTATCGAGTTGTTGTCTCCCAAAGTCAACTTTTTCACGTAGTATCAGCCTTGCAGTGATTTGCTTGTGTTACAGTTTATTTTTGGCTGATTAGGTCTCTTGCAGATCCTACGTAAACTAGCGGCATTATCGTTAGCGGTCCTTTGCAGTTTTCACGCTACTAAAGATTAGTCTGTACACAGAAACTTTACGAACAATTGTCCCAGATTTCGATGTGGAAATGATCCTACTTCAATGGAAGATATCTTGTTGTCAAACAGATATCTAAAAGGAAAGAAAAGTAATTAATCTTCTCCAGTAAATAGCAAGGTCGAAAACAGATCCACTGTCATAGAAGTTTAAAGTAATATATCTAACGAACGAGACAGTGTTCCTTCGGATTATACTAAAACACAGAGAAGAGGGTTGAAAATTCGATGTACAGAAATTCGAGGTGTTTGCATAGCCGATGAAGCGCTCTCTCGAGTGCTTGATATACCTTCTCAAGAAGTAAAAACTAAGGAGCAAACGGAGGAATAATATAATTAAATTAAGACCGGGTATCGAAACCTCCGTCGTGTTTTGGATTGTCATTATTTTAAGGTGGTTGAACACAGTTTCTCTGGGTGGTCAGCGGTATTACCCAACTTGGCGTGGCTTTTATCATAAAAGCAAATATGATGACAAACTCAGCAGCAAATATATCTTTAAAAAGGCCTCACCAGCTTCGGTAAAATGTGGGTAAAAGTTTTGCATATTGCCAATAGGGGTAAAGTACGGCCGGCGCATGCGCAGTGTGTTAAAATTGTGACCGGATCATTACGGAAACAAATTGAATTTTCTCGAAATCTGGTCATTAGAAATTGATGATTTTTGGCATGCTTTCAGACAATATTATGACTCACACACCTAAAGTATAAACAGGAAAATCTGACAGAGGAAATCAGCAATACTCTTAGAATTAAATAGAACATAACTTTTGTAAATAAATAAAAAGCTGTCTGTCAGAATCGCGTAAAGTTCCTGCCATAGAGATACCACAGTCCCATTAACATATGGGCAATCTTAAGCCAAAACATAATAACTGGATTTTCCGCAAAATGGGAAAAACTAGGTTTTTAAGGCCACATTTGATCTCTTCCGTTGCCATGGAAACCGGCCAATTTAATAAAGAAACTTCCGAAATAGACTTCAGTGGTGTTATATAATATGTATGCCAATTATTGTATGATTGTATAATATGTATGCCAATTGTTAGAAATTAATCGCGAGATCATCATGAAGTACAGGTACTCTAATTTTCCCATACTGTGTTCAGCCACCTTAACTTGACGAGTTTGAGAACTAAACTTACAGTATTTCCAGCTTCCAAAGAGATGCAAAATCTTCTTTCTTTACTCTCTTTAGACGATTGTACTGTAACAATCTTACAGAGAAAAGGATACTTCTGTTTACTTCGACAACCTCATATAGCTCATAGTATAAACACGACAATATCATATAGCTCATAGTATAAACACGGTACAAGTAAGCTTCACATGCACAAGTGAATATCGAGATTCGTGCGTGTCTGGATTCATCGCGAGTTTTGTGACTGCTCATGATATAAATATTTAGAAAAATCGTAAGGAAAAACATGGGCAGAAGGGATTGATGATCCAGCCATGAACATAAGTGATCGTGTAAAGACACTTACAACGTTTCTACGGTTTTTAATCCATCAAATGCTCCGGGCTCTATCTCTGTGATCTTGTTGTTGTTAAGTGTTCTAACAAACAGCCAAGCAAGAAAAGAAAGGAAAAAGGGATATTATCAATGCCCACAATTTCAGTTATAAGCCATTGCGGCATAATTTCTAAATGAATTACAATTGCAAAAACTAATTTAGATGGCCACAGGCGGGATCCAAACGGTGTTATTTTTATTAACAAGCATACAAATTGAGAGATAATAAAATGCGTTATACGTAATCAATGTCTTATAGTCTGCTAAACGACTTACAAAAACTTGCATCGCCACAGAGGATCAAAGACACCTGTTGAAATTTTGGACAATTTGTTCCCATGAAGAAATCTGAAATTAAAGCACAAACAGTACTTTAAGATAATTATACATGCTTGCGGCATGCCTTTGGGGATAACATCCACAGAACGTGTTTGAAATAAGCCATTTGTATGTGGCTCCATACAGTTTCACTACCACGCGCGCACACTGCTGATGGAAGCGTCTGAGACCTGCGCGCGCGAGCTGACGAAAGCTCAGGCAAAACTGATTAGTAAGGGTAATAGGACTGAGTGGAGTCCTATTGGGTCTGTCATCATACGAGTGATTAATCACAAGTATGATTACAGAGAGAATTAGACGACACAACAATATAACTATAACAAAATTCGAGAAAAGCAAAACCTGTTGACGTTTGATCATCACGGTGATAAAAAAGCGTTGTCTGAAAATGAAGGTTCCAAGAATATCAAAGAGTTTTAGGCGTATTAAGGAAGAGCGCACGCATGCGCAACACGCAAGCCTTGTTATTGAACACCTTGTTATTGGACACTTTGTCATTGGACACTTTAGCTGCGCGCGCTCCAATTTGGTCAAAAATATGGCGTGCTAGGCAATAAAATGACTTTCATCGGGAATATTGTTTATCTGCACCCACGTAGTGTCATTTTAGGCCCGAGCGCGTAATTTATTATCATTATTACCAATATACAAGGCCAAATAACATCCCGTTAGCTAACAAATTTAATAATGTTGTCAAGAATACAAGTAAGAACTTATTTCGCGGCGCGCTGAAAATGCTATAACTGTAAAAGCTTGACCGATATGTTTTGAATAGGTGTAGTTGCACATACAGCTCCAATGTCTTTGAAAATAATCACCAATGAGTTAAGAACTCATACATAATCAGATAACAAAGAAACTGCCTTTACAACCCCTAAGTTTTTCCAGCTCAAAATTCGTATCCGTAAAGCATCTATATACTGTGAAATTGAAGAAAGTCGCATTTAAAAATACATAAACACTGAAAGTCGCATTTGTTTGTGCAGTCTTAATTCAAGACTTCGGACCATTAATTTATTAGAGATGGTTGTAGAACAATATGCAAAATTCAAAAAACAGTTTTCAAAATGTAATAGTAGCGCGCCACATCATATATTATTAGCCGATGGGGCCACCTTAAAAGCTATAAATTCAGCTAATTACTGATTAAGCCATAACTAGTATGCGCTATTACTAATCACATGCATTTTATTGTTACTTACAGATGTCTTATGAAGGTGTTGGTCTTAAAGGAACCGCTCTCTATGACTTCAATCTCATTTTTTTGCAAGTACCTGCCAAAATATAAACTTATCTGTTTCAGAATAATTTAAGGTAACTTCACTACCATAGAACCTGCACTGATGCTTTTGTCAAAATTTACTTATAGGCTATTTGTTTTATAAAAACGTAAATATCGAAATAAAACTATGGGTTATCAATACTCGCTTAGGGGCAAAAACACCTTGTTTATTTTCACGACTGCTTGCTAAATTCACTTTTACGACGATTGTTTCTTATTCTATACCGAGGTCTGGTCTGTATATCATTTACGGAAAGAAAGTCAATGCTCAGCGACAATTAACTTCGCTAAGCAAGCACATGGAGATAAAGCGGCTACTTTTAATATTTTAATAAGGGAATAACATGACTTTTTGAGGGGATATTGTTTATTATTAATATTTCCAATAAAATTCATTTTATTATCATTATTAAAAATATACAAGGCCAAATAACATCCTGATAACTAACAAATTAAGCAAAGTTTTCAAGAATACAAGTAAGAACTTACTTCGCGCTGAAAATGTTATAACTGTAAAAGCCGGACCGATATGTTTTGAACAGGTGTAGAACTTAGCGGATATAGCTACGATGCCTCTGAAAATAATCGCCAGAGAGGTAAAAACTCATGGATAATCATAATATTTAACGAACTTTCATTTTACAGTTGATCGTCGGTGTAAAATTCAAGTCTAAATCCAAATTTTTTGTCTACATACCCCGGGGGGGGTACTCCCGTATGAAAATGACGGGGGTGCTCGTCGGAAATTTTCGAAAACACCCCTAAAAGGTACCAGAATCTCATTTTGTGGGCGTGGCTCAGAGTAATTTTTACCCCTAAAAGGTACCATTTCTGAAGTAATTAGAAATTAGAAATTATTTTTCTTATTTTTCTTTTGTAAAACAAATGCGGGCCTACACGGAAGGCCCCTAAAAGGTACCACAACATCTTAAGCGGCGGTCATTTTAGATTTTTGCACCCTAAGCGGTACCAATTCACAAATTTTACCCCCTAAAAGGTACGACGAGCACCCCCGTCATTTTTATAGGGGAGTACCCCCCCGGGCTACATACTTCCCATTTACAAAAAGTAGACCGATTTTTCTCTCTGAAAACTATTCGTTTTGTGTGAAGCTTGCTGTTTGCTCGTACGCACCTCGATGGTTTTCCCGCGTCAAACGGTCCGAACGTAATCTGATTGGTTTAAATTCATCGAGTGAACCAATCAGCTTCCAGGCCCGCACAGCGTGTGTTTTGACGAGGCCGGATTTTAATATGGCCGCGTGTGTTGATAATAATGTCGCTTAATGTGCGTGTGGTAATCACACGTGAAGTTATGCGCAATAAGGATGGGAATTAAATTCTTGGAAATGACAGTAATAATTGTAGTAAACTTAACACAGACGGTTAGTCAGGCAAATAAGTTCAAAGTATCACTACATCCATGTCTTGACGAGTCGACGTTTTAATAGAAGATTAATTGTAATAAAATTTGCAATAGATTAATTATGATATAAGATTAATACTTCGAAACAATAAAGCTAAGAAAATTCCTCAAGTTAATGCAACAACTTCTGCTAACTTGCCACTCAGTTTTGCCGCCTCTTAGGAATTCTCTTAGGGAAAAAAGCAGTTAATTGAAATATACTCACAAATGTGCCATGTATCGAAGATCCCTCAAGAAGGTATCGTTGATTCGTTTTAGAGAGTTTCTTGCCAAGTTTCTAGTGGATAAATAACATGATGTTTAATAGCAAACTTCTATTAGCAGTTACAGTAACCCCCCCCCCCCCCCCCCCCTCCCCTTTACGGCCAAATCATCAATACGGTCACCTCGTTATTACGACCATTTTATTTTGGAAAAAATTAGTCAGTCATTTTCTCGTAAGGAGAATCTCTTTAATTCAGCTGCCCATTAATGCGGCCACATTTTTGTGGCCCGTTGTTGACCGTTGATATTCCAGGACAGCCAACTAAGCACCTGCTATCAGAGTGCGAGTACATGCAGCGTAGCGGGGCTCTAGTTTGTATATGCCAATGGGTTGAAAAAGAAAAAACTTACAATGTCCCGAGTGGCTTCAATGATGCGAACGATTTCGGTTCTATCTCCTTTATTCCACAAAGTTCCATTTCTCTGTCGAGAAAGGGGGTTAGGGACAGATAAAGATACTGGCTTATTGTCTATATTGCACAAAATATCAACCAAAACAACCTTCTCATTTACTCACAGAACAGCAAGACGAGATAAGCCTCTGAACAGCTCAGCGTGGATGTACTGTAAAGGGTTATTGCTAACATTCCTATAACAAATGGAAAGTTTTTTTAGTATATATACTCCGTTTAAACTGATTCTATCCTTTTTTAGTATAAATCTACTAGCGTTCTATCACGAATGCCGTTCTCTGATTGGCTACGCCACCCACTTATTCTATTCTTTGATAGATAGTGAGTAGCGTAGCAGTGTGGTTGGCAACAAAATGGCGGCCGCTTCTTCACGTTTTCGAAATGTCCGTGAAAAAGATTTTGCCATTTAACTGGTTGAGGCTGTTCCAGAAAAGACATTAAGTCGCCACGCCTAGTAAATTTATACTAAAACAATTAGATTATTCGCTCTCGATTTCTATGTGTGATAGTTAACTCGGGCTGCGCCCTCGCCAACTATCACGCGATAGAAATCTCGAGCTCATAATCTAATTGTTAAAGAGATTTATCATCCATATGTTGCTCTCATTTCTTTCTAGTTAAATAACTAATTAGCCAGTGACTCTAACTGTCTGACTGCTTTTTTTTATCTCTCAGTTATTGTAATGTTTATTATTAAAATACTTACAGGAACTTTAAAGATTTTAGCCTGGCAAAAACGCCCCCAGGAAGACTCGATATGTTGTTATCAGATAGTATCCTTCAATAGAAAGGTAATATTTAGGTCAACTGAAATCCTAAAGAAAGTCAAACTTTAAAACAGCGTCAAGTTTTCATACTTAAGAGCAACTTAGGCCGTTTTAAACTAATGAATAGAGGGGGTAAGTTTCTAAAGAAACTGTGGTGCTGCGTCGGTGGGAAGTATAACAATATAATTTGGTTTTATCAACTGGGTTGATAATGTCAATTGGCCACCGTAAAGAGATTCAAGAGCTGACGTTTCGAGCGTTAGCCCTTCGTCGGAGCGAATCAAGGAATCAAGGAATCAAGAAATTGTGCATCGAAACCGGTCGCGAGACACTTCAATCTCCCAAATCATTCTTAGCAACATATGTCAGTCTGCGGCCTTTCCCTTCACCAAGGAAACACGGAAGCCGTAAAACTCTAGAACAAAAATTTATTTTTCAAATCGGCACTCTTAATCCTCACGGTATCAACGAACGCTTTTCATTCAACTAATTTATTCCGAAGTTTTCACGTTACCAGGCACCAGCCAATAGCGAAGCTCCATCTTTCTGCATATAAAAACACACGACGCACAATTCCTTGATTCGCTCCGACGAAGGGCTAACGCTCGAAACGTCAGCTCTTCAATCTCTTTACGGTGGCCAATTGACATTATCAACCCAGTTGATAAAACCAAATTATATCATTTTAAACTAAGCTGTCCAAGCTTTAAGATGGTATTATCTTCTCGTGCTAGTTGAGAAGCGTCATAGCGCGTAATTACCACATGTGGTGCAAGTTGTTCACTCGCTCCACAAAGTTAAAATGAAATTTAATTAACGCAACATCTTGCCTGACAATAACAACACGGGTATCAATACCTATAAAAACGTTTTTAATTTCCAATGCAACATTCCAACACCAATTGAAAAGTATAAACAAAGATGACTACATCCCCTATACTAAAATTGACAAGGATTGAGCTTATAAGAATAGGTTCTCATACTGTCGTACTTAACTTTTTCAGATAAAGATAACTTGGCTTGAAATAAAAAAAAATCATTTACCTGGGGTAAATTGACATAGAAGGTTGGAATATTTGTAAATTCTCAACCACCGACCGGTTCAGCCCAAATAGCGCGCGCAAGTCATCAAGTCTGATAACGCTTTTGGTATCGTCATGAAATATAACTGTAACGTCGAAGGGCGCCACTAATAGGTTCTATCCAGTTGGCTTAGGCTTTCAAAATCTAACTGGCACCACTTACAGTGTTTGAAGTGTTTTCCTGTAGTAGAATGTCCCGTTGGTGATATTTCTCAGTCGATTTCCATTCAAATTTCTGTGTGATATATCAGATGTAACTGAATTATAACATATAGTAGAAATAGGTATATGCGAAAGCGTTTAACGTGTTTGTAACATAACTAATTTTCTTAATAATAAATCTTTGTTAAAAGTAAAAACGTACTTTGGAATATTGTATTTTATAAATTGCGGTTGACAACGGAATTAATAATGGTTTCGCAGTTACGATGAAACTGCAAAGATATTCATTTAAACGGACTTCCTTTACCAATAAGCATTGTAACTAAGATAATACAGGAAACAATTTAGCTCCGTTTTACTTACAGTGGTTAAGACAGGATCGGAGAGACTTTGTGTAAATTCATATAAAAGCAAGTGGCTTTGATGCTCTTTTTTTAAAAAGAACATATTTAGATATTAGATACTCAGATATTGCAAGGGACACTGCTAGTACTGCTACTTAGAATAATATCGCTACACTATACAGGAAAAAAGACACTTTCAGAAAGGGACAAACATACTGGTGGCCTACAGTTATAGACATGAAAGGGCTTTCCGATTTAGGTAGATGTTAATTTTTTAGAATCATGGCTCACAGTGACAGTAATGACCAGATTCACCGGGGTTCGAAACTAAATAATAATAATAACAATAATTAAAGATTTATAATGCGCCCTTTCCATGCAAATATGATCAAAAGCGCGTAACAACTGATACTTAAATATTTAAAGTAATTAAAAATAAAAAGAGCATTATAATTAAGGCTAAAAATAGATAACGCTAAAAACTAAATAAAACATTACAAATCAAAAGCTAGTCTAAAAAGAGGCGTTTTAAGTAAAAATTTAAAACGTTCAAAATTCTACTCAAGGCGGATATGAAGGGGCAGATTGTTCAATAAATTAGGGGCCGCAGATGAAAAAGCACGATCCCCTAAAGTCTTTTTCAGTTTTAAACTGGGATACTTTAAGAAAAGACCGCTAGCTGAACGGAGATGATAGCGCGGCTGATCTTACAAAGCAATCAGATCGGTCAAGTGACCAGGTGTATGACCATAGATATCTTTAAAAGCAAGAAGAAGTATTTTAAAATCAATACGAAATTTGATAGGAAGCCAGTGTAACGAACACAGTACTGGTGTTATGTGGCTGTACCGAGGAACATTAGATATAAGCCGAGCAGCTGCATTCTGCAAGCGTTGCAATTTAAGTAGATGAACAGAGGGTAAACCAAATAGAAGGCTGTTGCAGTAGTCAATACGACCTATAATAAGAGCATGGACCAAAGTGCGTGCAGATTCCTGTGAAAGATACTTTCGGATACGCCGAATATGATATAAATGGAAAAACCCAGATTTGCAAGTTTTGTGGATCTGTTCCTGGAGACTCAGATTAGAATCGAACCATGTCCCTAAATTTCTTGCCACAGTGACAGGAGCAACGTCAATGCTTGCTACGGTGAGGCTATTAAATTTGTGAGGCTAATAATTTGTTTTCAGTATATTTTACTTCATTATAGCACAAGGGTAGCTTACATGATGTAAATTCTGTACAGTCTGTAAAATGCGCTGGCCTCGATCACCTGAATGTTGTTATTTTCCAGGTAACTGTCGACACAGAAAAAAAAAACAACATTGGAAAGGTATTTGATAATCATGAATATATATCTAGCAAAAGTATTATTTGAAATATTAGGTAATAATTATAAGTTTTTTGAACACTCATCACCTTTTTTACAGTCTGTGTTTGCCGCAAAATAAGCTTCCCAACTGAACAAACCACTGAAATAAAATTTCTTAATCATTCTTAGTTCATGATCAGTTCAGAGAGAGATTATTAAGCATGACGTTATACGGCAAACAGCAACGAGAGCTTGCCTTGTATTTTGTTACCTTTTTAAAATCGCTCGTTCACAAAAACACAAAGCGACTTATTTCCGCGGCAAACCGCAGAAGTTGAATTTTTGCCGTCATACTTAGGCCTATTCCAAACGTCGCGCAACTGCCGTGCCGAACTAAATTAAAAAATAAAATTCGACTTAAGGTGGCTCATCTCAGTTTTTCAGAACGACACCAACCCAACTTTAAAAGGCTACTGCTTCGCTGTCTTTGGTTGGTCGGGCAAGATTTTACGCACATTTACTAGAGAATGAATAAGGTTTCCAAAGATGTAGATTTCATTAGCATCGGTGTTACCATAGCAACGAAACGATGACGTCATGCTTTCTGAAAATCGACATTTTTCTCGATATCGAGAAAACGAATCAACGTCCCTTGTAGTATACATGTAGATCTTCAACACTGCAAAGAAAAATTAAATGAGAGCGTTTTCGAGTTGAATAATTTGCAGTCAAAATTTGAAAGTTCCACTCAGTATCTGTTGGTTCGTTGATTCCAGCGGCTTCCTGCAGATTGAAACACTGTCCTTTCCATGTTTTATACCTTTGGCATAGAACAACTCTCCTGAAAGGTTTCATCCAGTTTGCTTCACTGGATTTCTCTCTATGAACTCAAAAGTAATGTCTTTAATATTCACATTTTTCTCATAGAAGGAACGTCTTTCATATGGGAGCATAAAACATGTTACGTGGATTCCCTGAAAATTTAAAAGGCGTTGAACTATTTTAAGAGCGCGAAATAATTATAAAAATATGACATGATCAAACTGTTCTCCATGAAAATTCGTGTATTCACCCTTGCAATGGGGACGGATGAGACTTACGGGACTACCCAGGGGAGTCGTCCTTGTTGGAAAATGTTCGACTATATTAGTTAGGTAATGTCTGCCTACAAGTCTAGTCGCCCATCAGGTCGGAGAATATCCCGGTTTGCTTAGCAAGAAGCGACTAGGAGTATTTCTACTCCCCCTCCAGGTGCGAAGGTAGTCCAGCGTAGGGTTGCCCGCCAACAGTAAATTCACCGGTACCCACTTACACTCCTGGGTGGGAGAGGAAATTAAATATGAGAGCTAAGTGTCTTGCCTAAGCCGACACGACGCAGTGTCCCGCCCAGGGCTCGAAACCGTAGCGCTCCAACCATTCAACTAACACGCCTCCCGATTATATGCCTTCTACTGCATTGCCGCTTTTATGCCATCGTGCTACTAAGGTGCTCCAAACTACAAAACCCGTTTCGGATATTACTCACAGTTTATATAGATATCTAAGGCCATTAAAGGTTTTGTTCTTGAGAATCGCAATTTTGTTACCAGCTAAAGACCTGCGTTAACAAAATAAAAATAAACACTTTAAAGTGAAACGTATCAATAAACTAAAGCTCAAACAATTTATTAATTGTTATCTATAACGCATCAGTAACTTTAAGCATAATTAAAATGAGCGTTTTAAATACTTACAAATAATTAAAGAATCTTGATTTTTCGAAAATTTCAAAGGTTCCTGGTTCCAATGTTTTGATTTTGTTATTATCCAGATATCTACGAAGAAAACAACCAACAGATTTAAATCATCGGATTACGGGAAACAAGTAAAGGGGTCGTTAGATTAAGCATAAATAAAGGTAAATAAAGATATTAAGTAAATGCCAGAAAATAAATATATTTCATTGCATATCACTGATTGACAATAATGGTAATTATATATCCCACGCCTTGAAGAATACAGCCAATCAGGAGCCTAGAAAAGCGTTGCATATTTAACAATTATTCCACGAGCGCGCGTTGGATATGAGATGGTACATAGCCAACGAGGCGCGTAGCTCACATGCAATTGCCTCTAAACCAATCAAAACTCAGGAAATGCAATATACCATAGCTAGTTTTTAATTATTTGCAGTATTCCACGGGGTATACAAAGTATTCCACGAAAAGTTCCCGGCGTTCAACACGGCTCCATGTTTTCCCGTCGAAAGCCAAGCCGGCAGCGCCATTTCTTCATTCAGTTTAAATTTTGCGAGGAAATATTAATGTTCAATTTTGAATGAAGAAAGATCAAGAAACAAATAATTCCACTCGAAACCATTGCTTAACTAGTATGTAGTATTTTGGAGTACTTCAAAATGATGTAAATACGGATAAGTATGTAGGTCTTGATTGTCAAAAAAACATATTCGTAGAAATTAGGCTGTTTGAAGTTATTTTATTCAAACTGCACAAATGCTACGGTGCAACGTAAAGTATTTACGCAATGAAACTAATTCCCAGAAAGGTATTGGAGTTATGACCTGTCCAACCTACATTTCCATGGTGCTGTATTGTATGGCGCGCCATGTGTAGCAAAATCCCTTTTCGACACATTACGACACATTACGACTCATCATGTGTCGAAAGGCATCGACATAGCTCGACATAAGTAACGTGATCCGTTCGTCATGAAATACTATCTCGAAATTGTATTGGTTTCCATGGCTATAACAGGTAATACTATCTCGAAATAGATCGTTTCCATGGCTATACCATGTAACTCGAATCTCGAAATTGATCGGTCGCTATGGCTATACCATGTAACACGAAGCTCGAAATTGTTCGGTTTCCGTTGCTTCATCATGTAACATGAATCTCGAAAGGACAAGTGATTCGGTGTTTAGAATGTGCGTTCGTACATGAAGTGATTATTCCCCAGGTTTCTCTCTTCTCCCTCTCTCGAAGAAAATCGTCGGCCATTTTGTCCTTCTTCTTCGTGTTCTGCAGACATCCTCTAAATTCGCGTTCTTTCGTGATTTTTTCTGCCGAACATATTTATCTGCTTCCTTAAATTGTGTCGAGGAGTCCTTTCGATAAAATTCTTCTTTGGTTCCGTCAATAACTGTGAGTTTTCGACCTAAAATATATACCCGTAATCATGTTTCCTTGCATAATATTATTTAAGCTTACAAATCAACTTGTATACAATTCTGCACTGTTTGTATGTTTCTCCTGTATTCCATTATCTTTAATTAACAGTTTTATTATGTATAGTTAAGTGATAGCGTAGTTATAAGTCATGGAAAATCAAGATTAGTCATGGAAAAGGCCATGGAAAGTCATGGAATTTCAACAGCTCAAAAGAGTACGAACCCTGTAATAGCCTTACTAATTTAACTCCACTTGTAACGTAATAATCCTCCACATGGGGTAAATAAATAAATGATGATCGCTGACGAAATGGTGGACAAAAAGTTATCATAGGGTGTATTTTTACAAATGTATAGTTTTGTCAGTTAGACTTGCTTTATTAAATATTTTTATTGTTAAAAAGACAACGTCAAGTATTAGTTACTGATATCATTGCCAGTGTCTTTTCTCCACAGCAATTTTTCATCATCATGTATGGGTTTTCTCCTGACCTGTTTATTGACGCTATTGATCAAGAGTTTTTATGTAGTATCTGGTGAGCGAACGATAAACCCATTCTGTTAATATATTAATATTGTAACATTTTGCCGAGGCTTAGGGAGTAACAATTAATTTCTTTTGTTTTAGTCCCCTAAGCCTTGGTGCCATTTTCCTGGGGCCATTTTATAATCTTAACATATCGGAACTGGTCTATTTCCATTGCCCCAATGCTCCTTTTCTGTGCCCACTTTCTGCTAACTTAAACACTTTTTTATTGCTCTCCACTTCATTGTTTATGTCATTGTATCTAGAGAGCATCTTTTGTCAGATATAATTTATTTCATAAAAAGAAGGTTCAGCAATTCAAGTTTTGGTATTTAAAGACATAATTCCTTTCATAGCTTTTGTAGGGTTCTTCCTTTCTTGTTGTGTCTAATTTAACCTCTCTGGTACTTAATTGCCTTCCAGTGCATTTGCTTTCTTTATAAAAAAAAAATTGGATTTCCACATTAAAAGTGTGTCTAAGACCCTTAGGGTGAAATATCATGCTAAATGTAGGGATGTTACGGTAACTCTGTGAACGCCTACCAGCTGATGTATGATTGAATCATAATTAATGCTATTGGTTGTTTTGCTTTCCAAAAACTGCAAATCCTTTTTTTTTTATTTTCATCTGTAATTTAAACATTTGTATTTTGCCACCAACCATAGGAATTTGTGTGCGCTTTGTCAATGTCTTGCAAATTCACACCTGTTCATGACTGATAACTGGGCAGAGCCTACAGATTTGTGCTAACATGATGACTATCCTTTTTTTGTTATTTTACAGTCATGGTGTTTTTAACAAGCCTGTCTCTTGTCAAGATGGCCATTCATTTTGTAAGGAGTGCATTTCTCAGTGGCAGGTTAACAACAACCGTTGCCCAGTGGACAGGTCTCCTATGAGTGGCTCTTTGGTTCCTAATAGAGCTGTGGAAGGTGCTTTTAGCAGGAAAAGAATGAAGTGTCCTTCAACTGTCTCTCTTCCTGGTGGCTGCAGCTGGACTGGCTTTACTTCTAGTCTGGAAAATCACCTTCCACACTGTGGCATGAAGGTTGTGGAATGCCCTTTTAAAGGTCGTGGCTGCATTCTCCGTGCTTATCAGCGTGAACTATCCCAGCATCTCCTTGTTTGCCCCCATAGGACTGTAAAGTGCCCGTCTTGTGGCTTGGACATTCCACATGGCGATTTGTCTGACCACGATGACTTGTGTGTTGGAAAAGTGGTTCCATGTCCAAATGATTGTGGGATTCAAGTTGAAAGGTATAAAGCCAAATGAACTTGTGAACAAATGAACTTAACCGTGTGATTCTGTCTGCCTGCTATTTTGCAATAATACTTTTATATTTTATTATTTAGGTGCAAGATGTTGTCCCATTTTGCCTTTGTCTGCTCTAAGGAAGGCCGTCCATGTCCCCTCTATTCTATTGGTTGTACCAATTTACACTCTTTTGAAGAGGGAGATACCTTGAACCATGTCAAGCTGCTTATGGACGCTCGTGTTTCAGGAGCATGCAGTGTAAGCATTCAGTGCCGCAAAATGCACTTAAATTAATTATTTATGACCAAAGTATTTAATAAATGATCAACAATGCTATGCCTTTGCTATTGCAACAACGCAAGCTTACCTTTTATTCCATTTCTGTTAAAATGAAGCATGAAACGATCGTGAATTGAATCACGTGCTGACATATTCATCGATCACTGTACAGTACAATATTTAGTACATTGACAAGAAAGGACACAAACTTTGACATATCTGATCTAATATTAAAAATCATCACATGAGTATCTTTACCTTTTCGACACACTTTTCCTTTGCAGGCATTTTGTTAAACTTAAGCTATAGCTTTATATATTTGGTAGCATAATTGAGTAAAAGTATTCAAGTATCGTTATGAAATATTTGAATCATTGGCAAGGACAAGCGTGAGATGAATGAAACTCGCAAACCCCCACATTCGCCATGCTTGTTTTATTGCGAGCTGTTTCAGCGAACGGGAGTGCCCATGTGCACCAGCAATACATGTTTACAAAGAAACCGCTGTATTGGTGTTTGACCGATCGAATCACGAACCTAAATATTGTGCTTTGTGTAGCAAGGATTAACAAACTGACTAAACTCTAATGATAATTGCACAAAACTACTGAACTCCCTGGTGGATTAGCTTACCAAACACTGAAATAAAATAATTTGTTACATACTGATTTCCTGATACCGTTGCAGCCAATCTTAATATATTTGCTTGAAATCATGTTTTATTCATATGTACACTTTAGATTTTGTTAGCATCGTCAATTTAATTAATTTCTCTTTTGATTTTTTGGTAGTTAAAGATTGTTAGATTTTTTTTGCTTTGTTAGTGTTGTATGCAGGGTGTAAGTCAGTGGATAATTGTAGGTGTAATGTATAGTATTTACTGTAATTTTCATAAGTATCACCTTTTTTTGTTTTTTTTTGTAAGTGTTGTTGTTATGCAATAATATTTAAACAAATAAGCTGTGTATATTAAGTTTGATTTTTTTTATGCACCAGGGTTCTGTTCCAATCTTGGATGGCACGTCATTAGCTGGATCATGGCAAATAGATGGTGATGTCTCCCTGCCTATTTGTAGTCCAATGTTTGAAGGCTGTGCTGCAGTTGTGAGGTTGGAAATTGGCAGTGGAAATCATATTTCTGTTAAACTGCATTTGGAATCGAAACTAAAGTTGCCATGTTTTGGTGTTTCTGTAAGGTAAGTGTGGCTGTGCCTCTTTCTTCTTTTACATATTGTCTACAAAAACCAATGTTTATGGATATTGAGTGTGTTCTGCTTATGCCACTCATCTATTTACTAGACGTTGAATGGTTTTAAGTTAAATTCTTGAACTTAAATATTTCGACCTTGTTTGCAACCAACTTTTTTTTCACTGATTCTTTCATAATCTGAAGTCAAAATTTTACTAATTCTGAATCTCAATTGATTCATTAATTCTATTATCATATTTTATTTTTCTTTGTCCTCAGATTTTGTTTCCGAAGTGGAGTGGATAAAGTCAAGTTCAGTTCCCCAGAAACGTTACTGTGTCAATCCGCTGTTGCATGCGTTGAAATCAGTAATGCATTATCCGAAACTAACTTTTACCAAATGATTCGTAGCAGCAATCCCTGTGTTTTGGACTTTTTGCTGACTATGTCTGTCTGATTCTTTGAGTGGTGTTGTCTTCAACTACAGAATAAGTGCTTGATGCTGACTCCTGAGTAATTTTATCTTTGATTTCCTTCAGTCGAGTTATGCAGCATACACTATTCTCAGCCAGGAGAAGGTTTTGTCAATGATGCTGGCTCCTGATGTAATTTTTGTCAGTTGAGTAATGCAGCATGGATTGACCTGGAATTTTGTAATCTTTTCAGTTTTGGCTATTTCCACTTTTATTGTAGCTAATATGGATTGCAAATATCCTGGCGACAATGAGTCGAGTTGGTTACTCGATGACACCCCCTGTGTCTTAGTGTGCGTATCATTCACTATGGAAATGAAAATTTCCATTTTGAAATAGGGATATCCCATCACGTATCATTTCCCACAGATTTAGTGACTGAACACATTTTGGAAAACACTGATCTTGCTTCAACCTTAATTCGTTGTACAGTGTGGACACTCAAACGGTGAACACTTAACATTTATTTTTACATTTTTTGTTATGATTATCCAATGAGAGCTCTTTACGTAGAAAAAAGGTTAAGCCTTGTGCCTAGTGGCCCATACCCATAGCATTAAGCAGCCAGGAGTATTTTTACTCCCCCCTGGATGGGATAGTGGTCCATTGCAGGATTACCACCCAGCATTATTTCACCATTACTCATTTATTCACCTTGGTGGAGAGAGGCACCGTGAGAGTAAGTGTCTTGCCCAAGAACACAAGACAGTGGCCCAGCCAGGGCTCGAACCTGGACCAATGCGGAGTCCAGTGCACTAACCATTAGGCCACCATGCCCCCTTTCAGCACCTAAGAAAGCTATTTTTCTGTTTATATGAATGGCTAGCATTGGATAATGGTAGAAACAAATGTCAAGTGTTCACGGTTTGAGTGTCCTCGCTGTAAGAGAGATCCTTTTTAGTTATATATTTGCTTCCTTCATTTGTAGAAGTCATGCCATGTTGATTAATATAGGTAACCATGTGCTCACCCACACTTTTGACACAGACAAGGCAAAAGTCGCAATTGCCGATCTGTAGGTGGCAGCCGCTAGGGGGTCCTGAGAAAATGTTTGAAATCTAGAAGCTCTGAACACTATTCTTGTCGCATTTTTTGGTTAAGTATTCCTCCTCCGGAACGGAGTTTGTTTTTCATTTTAGGGTAAAACCTAGAAGAGGCAACTGCCTCGTCTTGCCTCTTGCTAGCTAAGGCCTTGCTAACCACCCAGAAAAATTGTGTTCAGTCACCTTAAATGATAAATGTAGATACATTGTTATTTCTCTGGAATTCCTCGATACAATCACCTAAGACATCAGGATAATATCCTCTAGGGTAAGAGGAGGGGACCAGGAAACCAGAAATATCTCTGTCAATCCCAAACTCCTTTTTATCCATCCTTTCCTTCATTGTGTGTACAATAAGTTTACTTTTGTTGCACTACGTGTACTTGATAATAGTCCTGTTTGGAGTCAACCAAAACCGCTTACTCAGCTTGACTAGCTTTCTAGTTATTCTGAGTTGATTTTAACTTTTTTGTATTAATACATTATATTGGAAATTAAGGTTAATTTTGTAATTTGGTAATAAAGCTTGTGTTGTTGTTGTTGCTGAATATCACGGCTAGAAGCTTCCATGCAGAATTAGTTTTGACCTAAGTGAAATATTCCCCAATACCATCTCACCTGACTAGTTCTCCCTAATCTGTCCTTTAAATAAAATTCAAGTTAATCCATATTCCAACGGTTTTTCTCTCTTTTTTTGGGGTGTTCTTTTTTTCACTACTTCAAGAAGCTAGCTTAACTCGTCGTTACCGTTTAGTTGACTTACAATATAATTTGGTTTTATCAACTGGGTTGATAATGTCAATTGGCCACCGTAAAGAGATTCAAGAGCTGACGTTTCGAGCGTTAGCCCTTCGTCGGAGCGTTAGCCCTTCGTCGGAGCGTTAGCCCTTCGCGGGGCTTGTTATACTGTTATACTTCCCACCGACGCAGCACCACAGTTTCTTTAGAAACTTACCCCCTCTATTTAAAGTTTTTAGCTTGCCTTTCCTCTCGAACTCGATCGATTTTTGTGCATTTTTCTTTTTTGTACTTGTCCCCTCAATTCCCTGCAAATTACAGTCGAACCTCGCTTGAAAGGACTATTATAGAGGGTCAGTGTTATAGAGTTTTCTTTAAAGGAAATGTATTAGAATTTTGTCGCGACATAGGAAATGTCTATACCAGAGCGGTATCCTTAAGAAGTGGTACGACTGTATGTCGGCAAACAGACCTAATTAAAACAAATGAATAGAGGGGGCAAGTTTCTAAAGAAACTGTGGTGCTGTGTCGGTGGGAAGTATAATAAACTATATTGTTTATTCCCCAGTGCCTCTTGCTGATGTTAATTTCTTTAGGCTGAACTTTAAAATATCGAAATTATTCATGTTATGGTCTTGTCCCGCGACTTGCTGCAGAGACTATTCGTAGAGCCCAGTTAAAAATAGGACCTGTGGGAGGCGCAGTGGCCTAATGGTTAGTGCGCTGGGCTCCAGATCGGGCGGTTTGGGTTCGAGCCCCTGACCGGGGCACTGCGTTGTGTTCTTGGGCAAGACACTTTACTCTCACAGTGCCTCTCTTCACCCAGGTGTACAAATGGGTACCGGGGTTAATGCTTGGGGTAACCCTCCCATGGTCTAGCAAAATTTCGAGTATTCTTTTAACCTATTTTACTCCAAACCTTGCCTTAAATTTCTTTATGGAAACTTTCTTATCTGAAGTTTCTGGTGTTACATAAACCTATTTTATTTGACAAATAAAGAAGCCTAATCCGTGTATTATATTGTCATAAAACACGACGTGCATTTGAGAACACAAGGGAAATGTTGAAAACACGAGCCGCAGGCAAATGTTTTCTACATTTCTCTAGTACAAAAGGTAGTACTGAACATTCGCAGATCCTGTCTTTGGTGAAGTAAGCTAGAAAGTTGACTGATACCCGATTCACACCAAAGTTTAAACACGTTTAAAAGCTGTTTAGTTAAACACGGTTTAAAATTGTCTTGTTCATAAAAGTTACCAACTGATGATTGTTGACTTCAAATTTGACACAATGAAAGAACACATTAGAACTTACTTGAATCCTATGTAAAATTCAGTCTTTCAGTCTTCGCTGCCAATTTTCATTTTGTCTAACCTGGTTTAACTAAACATGTTTTGTTGGTGTGTATGGGGCATAAGAGGTGAAAGGGAACGTTTTTCTAGCATTATGCGTTTAGTGCTTAGAATTCACATTATGTTATCTTCGGTTGGCGCTTCATTGTTTCCACGCCCTATGGCATTGCCGCTTCAACGAGGTGCTACTTGACCCAACGCTTTGAATGCGTAGTTTACGTTAAAACCACTGTATTTGGCGGATTTTACCTGCAAAACAGAAAGAGCTGTGCATAATTAAGTAATTTAAACAAAGTTAAGTGATACGGTAAGTTACCTCGTAAAAACGATGCGCTTACAATAGACCAATTTCGATATTTTAAAATTCAGCCTAAAACAATAGACCTCAGCACGAGGCTCCGGGGTATAAATTATAGAGTTTGTGGGATTTATTCCCCGGAGCCTCGCAGTGATGTCTATTGTTTTAGGCTGAATATTAAAATATCGAAATTGGTCTATTAGGCTACTTCCTTAAGTGTACGCTTAAGGATTCGTACTTGTTTTACGTGAGATCTTACGTAACTTAGTCCATTCTCTGAACACATTGTTGATTAAGGCAAGGGAAAAATTCTTAATTGAGACAAAAGAATCGGTAAAGAAAAGTTGAAGCGAAAGTTAGAAGCCGCTGGGAAAAGAGTCTTACCACTAAAGTTTCAAACAGCCCTCTGAATTGCGTCTCCTGATTTACCAGAAATTAAAGAAATCATTTGTGTTGGTTTGTTTTTTCCTCTTGACTAACCGCAAATTTGGAATCATTTTCTTGCGTTTTTACGCACTGCAGCTGTTGTATCAGCTTTTCTGGTTAAAAACAAAGTTTTCTCTACGTATTATTTCTTGAAGCTCCATATCACTAAAACAGGCTATAAACAGGCAATGAATAAGTGTTTGAAGCTCTTTCCATTTCGTTGTCACCAGAGCGCTAGATCAAGTGGACCAATAAGCGGCCTGCCTAATTTAGTAAGTAAGTGTAAGTTTTATAATCTTTCTGCAACCGGGCAGGGTTGGACAGAGACCACGCATGAGACATTATGATTTTCGTTCAAAAAATATCATAGACTTCACGAACTTGGCCAAATTGGAGACTTCGCGTTTAAAACTCGGGTCAAACTAGGATGACTTCTGCTATTGCAATAAATCACTTAGCTTGACTTCTTTCTGCATCGCTACAGTAGTATTCATCCCGTAGTGTTCAAGTATTTCTGTCTTAACATTAATTTTGTCAAGAATTAGACTTTACAATGACTATTCAAACCTCTCACGACTTGGGTACACGAGTTTATTGCGCCCTGCGCGTGGAAAAGATAGATTTTCGTTTTCCGATTTTCACACATTGTTGACAAGTTTATTTCCAAACAACTTTTAACAGTCAGGTATTTATATCTTTCACGTTCTTAACAATACAAGTTCATTAGTGGCCCGCTTTGTGAAAGTGTGACTATTCTCCCGCTTTGTTGGCTAATGTTTTATCGTTTATACTTCCGACTTTTTACAGTGTGATTTTTTGCGCACCGACTTGTTTCTTATAAAGAGATATCGATGTTTTATGAAGTCAACTGCATGTATTTTATTACAGTGCGGCAGATTTTGTGTAACTTTTGAATGCAATAGCTCAGGAATCTCGCTATTCGTAGTTTTCTACGTGCGATTACAACTTGTCTCGCCTTAAGTGACTGACTCTTGTTAGCGTCCCCAGCGAGTGTTCATTTTCTGTGTCGCAGATAACAAAGTGACGCCCTGCCCCTAGAGAATTGTCTTAGGGTTAAAAAGAGAAGTCCCTTCTCACCGAATTTGTCAGTGGTTTTACTGCAGTTGGTGCCGCATCGTGCGTGAAGAGAGTGTTAATCGGTAAGTTTCCTTCTGCGTTTTACAGTAGGCTACGTCCACACTAAACCGGATAAATTTGAAAAGGCAACTCTTTTTCTCCGGTTTTGCCTTCCGTCACACTAAAACTGTGTTTTCGGTCGCCGAAAACGGAACTTTTTGAAAACGCTCTCCTAAGTGGATAAATTTGAAAACGCTGGCTAGGTGTGTTAGTGTGGACGGCGAAAACGAAACTTTTTGAAAACGCTGACATCAAAACAATCGAATAACGTTGCTGGGAGATGGGAGATGTATAGCTGCGTTTATTCTCAGCTTTTGTATTATGCATGCCTCCTTGTAATAAGTCCTGAGTTATATGTTTTGATTGTTTTGCAGTATTGTGAATTTAAGATGCCTCTTGACAGAGCAAGACATAGAGGTGAGTGTTAGCCAGGAGTAACTGCAGAATACCCCGCCACTGAAAAGTTGTACCCCTGAAAACATTGGCTACGTGGCCACAAAGCTGACGAGTTATAAGGGGCGAGGATGCTAAGTCGGTACATAGCTACTTGGCTAAGTGGCTACGGAGCTACGTAGCTACGTAGCTACTTGGCTACGTGGCTACGGAGCTACGGAGCTACATAGCTACATAGCTACTTGGCTAAGTGGCTAAGGTGCTACGGAGGTTCGAAGCTACTTGGCTACGTGGCTACCGAGCTACATAGCTACGTAGTTACTTGGCTACGTGGCTACGGAGCTACGGAGCTACGTAGCTACTTGGCTACGTGGCTACGGAGCTACATAGCTACGTAGTTACTTGGCTACGTGGCTACGGAGCTACATAGCTACGTAGTTACTTGGCTACGTGGCTACGTGGCTACGGAGCTACGTAGCTACTTGGCTACGTGGCTACGGTGCTACGGAGCTACGTAGCTACTTGGCTACGTGGCTACGGAGCTAAATAGCTACGTAGCTACTTGGCTACGTGGCTACGGAGCTACGTAGCTACTTGGCTACGTGGCTACGGAGCTACACAAGTACGTGGCTACGGAGCTACATACCTACATAGGTACGGGGCTACAGAGTTACCAGGCTAGGAGGATAAAAGTACGAGGGGAATGTGGTATTTGTAAGGCGATGATACAATTTCATAGATTTTGATACTGGTAGTGTTTATTTACCATTTTAATGACAATGAAAATGAGTAAGTTTCGATAAGTTCGCTTTAAATTACATAAATTGAAATGAAAATTGTATTCTTTACGAAATGATGTTGTTAATGTTGCTGTTAAAAATTGTACTGAAAACCGTGTATTTCTAGAAATCTTGAAACTGTGCAATAAAAATATGCTTTTACGCTTGAAATGTTCTTTACACGAATATTGTGTTCCGGTATTGTTCATTGGTCTGTTTAATTTCCATGTGTTACATATCTAAACATCTGGGAACATTTATTGTGAAATGAAGTTCGCATCTATCAATGCCCGCTTGATAGCGATAGAGATACATTTGTTGGTATGTTGGTTGTACTTGGATCTGTAGTCGTTTTGGCTGCATAAATCTGAAGGCCAGTTGACATTGTCAGGTTTTTCCTTGATGAACACTTGAACTGGATGTGGAGCATATCGTACTTGGACGGTACGAACCTTTCCTAGGCCTGCTAGCTCAAGGGCGTTGACTGCTTCGGTGAACTCTGAATTTGCGATTCCTCGCAGAGGACGTGGGCCGCATTGTTTAAAGGCCCGGCAGGTGAGAAGTGGACCACCAAAATGAAGGCACGCGGTTTTAATGGACATTAACGTTGGCTGGCCTTTAGTTTCATCCATGGTGGGCGACATGAGGTCATTCAGGAACTGGAAAAAATATGTTTAAGAATATGTAATTAAAACTTTAAGAATCTATTCACTTGTCATTACACTTCACTGAAACGATGGTAGGCGAAAGAAGCGCGGTAAACAGGAATACATCTCTTTCTTTATTCCATAACCCGAAACAACCGCGCTAACATGAATATGTCATTGTTTCTGATTGATTCGTTTACTGTCCACGTATTCCTCAGTTTTGAAATGTCTTTAAGGGTGGGTGAAATATTTATTGCTTTGTATTATGTTAATCCCAGTTTCCCTTCCTTCACCCCCTTAACTAGATTAAAAGGGTTATCTGAGGTATATAGTTTGGAAATTAATCGTGGGATATTGAAGTAGAAAGATTTGAAATCGCTTACCTCAACAAAAATTTCTTTCTGCGATTCAGCCCAATTGACGTATTCAATGGCGCAGAGAAGTGTACACTTTTCAATTTCGTCTGCTGGCTGTGTGGGCTGCCTGCCTTGAAGTAGCTCCGCAGTGACGTTGTTGAAGATATGTAGTGCTGCTGCAACACGGAGGATGATGTCGATTTTTTTCGTCTTGGGCGGAGTTGTGCCTTCCAAGATGGCTTCATTTACCTCGGCTATAAATTGTTCGTTTATAGTGTTCACAGTTTCTGTGGCCTCTTGGTCTAGAGTGTAAGTAGAACGTGAAAGATGCAGGCGCGCAATCTCCAGGAATACGTCGTGGAGGCTGGAAAGGCCGCTCTCTTTTAAAGATTCCATTGCCTGGCTTGTTTGCGTTGGCGTTGGTCGCAAGCACTTCGGGAATGTAATCAAAAATCGGTCTAAAAGACCGTGTCCTTGATCTAATAGGGCGACTAGACGGGCGGCAAAGGGAATCTGTGTTGCCCCTAAGATGCAGAAAGGCGTGTTTGCTGATATTTCCCGCGTTTTTTCAGTGGCATACCGGTAGGAGGCCTCTTCTCCAGAGAACAGTTGACATAGCGCTTGTACATCGCCAGTGGCATTTTCTTCGTCAGACTTTAGCAATTTGAACAGGACGTCGTAAATCTCGGCTGACAAAAGGAACCCTCTGTTGTTGTCTGCGACTGTTTTTATCAGTCCCGACGAGGTGCATTTCTGGATTACAGGGCTTGCCGTTTCTGCTTCTGCCGTTACAGTGGCCATGGGTGATATAGCGCATTCCTTGATTGCTTGTGATTTTCCGGTTGTTGGAGGGCCAACGAAGATTGAATAGATGTTAAGTGGCATTTCTTGTGTTGCAGTTTTCAGTGTAGTTGCAGTTCCAGCCATGAACGCAGTGGTAGTAATCAGAGTAGAAGAAACATAGCCAGGATTTGTGCTAATAGAGTGCGATTTGTTGAGAATAAAGTTCCAGACTTCAGCAGGGAAAAGCGTTTGAAATGGATCAGGAAGTGCGATTAGGCGTTTCTGAAGTTGGGCCCAAGTACTGTTTGGTTGTTTTCTAAGCTTCGTAAGGCGCGGGGTAGACATTCTGGAGCGATGCGTTTATCTCGAATGATGCGCTGTTCATTGAGTTTAGCGGTAATGCAGCTAAAGGAATCCCCAAAGGGACTATTAAGTTTTTGTAAGGGGATGAATTGCACGGAAGGTAAGGTTGCACAGTCGATTGAAGTCTTTCGCGTGCCGCATATAAACAAAAGGTGTGAAGTAACCGGTGAACGGTTTAGTTGCAGTTACTATTGTTTGATTAGCTTGAAGTTGTTTTAATAATTTTCATTAATGTGGCGCCTGCGATGTTAAAAGCAAAATATATGGTTGTGCTGATCTGTGGGTTTTTACAATTTAAGATGTTAATTGTAGAATTGCGGAAGCAGCGTTTTGTAAAACTTAGAGAGATTGAAGGTATTGTTTGTACTTTGGTGTAATATGCGGCAGGAACAAAGGTTGTGTAAACTTCAAAGGAGGTGGGAAAATTTAAGAAATTAGCGTTTATATACTTTCTTTGTGTGAGTTCTTTTAATGAGGCTTAGTGAGGGCTAATACATACTGGTCAATGTTAAGATAGTTAGTTGCTAGCTCTGCAGTCGTTTATGCTGTTCTGGAAAATGTATACTGTTGTACGTCGTAACACAATTGGAGTGCAAACTGGGTGTTCGACAGCTGATTTAAAAAATCAAAGCACACAGTGCGGAAGCACTAAAGGAAGTTATCAAAGAAATGAGAAGCAAGAGAACTTCACATCATATGAAAATTTGCTAAGAGATTACCTGTGGGACAGAGAGTTCACGCTGTCATGGCTGAGAGAAGAAGGGCTGATTGCGTCGAGTAGAAATTGCACCATGTGTGGATCGGAAATGAATTGGGTTTGGCGGGGAGACCGATCCGATGGCTACATCTGGGAATGTAGAAGGCAGATTAATGGTAAGCGCCATAGATGTGAGAGGAGCATCAGAGAAGGAAGTTGGTTTGAAAACTCGAACATGACAATTGAAGAGGTGTTGAAATTTACGTACTGGTGGTGCCAGGACTTAAATCAGTGGCAAATTAAACAGCAGCTTGGACTTGGCTCGCACACAGCGGTTGACTGGGACATGTTTTGTCGTGAAGTATGTGAGGTGGCATTGTTCGATGGAAGGGAGAAAATTGGAGGTCCAGGGAAACTGGTTCAGATTGATGAAAGCAAAATTGGAAAGAGAAAGTACCATCGTGGCCATGTAGTGGAGGGACAGTGGGTTTTTGGCGGCATCGAGGAAGATTCCCGAAAATGTTTTATTGCAACCGTAGAAGACAGGACGGAGGAAACTTTGGTAACTCTAATCAAAGAATGGATTGAACCAGGAACAATAATTGTGTCCGATTGCTGGAAGGGTTACGTGAACCTTTCGAAACATGGGTACGTCCATAAGACCGTAAACCACTCCGTGGAGTTTGTTAACGAGGAAGGTTTCCATACCAACAAGATAGAAGGGCATTGGCGGCAAATGAAAGCGAAGCTTCCGACGCACGGTCGTAAAAAAGAACACTATTCATCATACCTAGCTGAGTTCAAATGGCGATATGTCCACAGTGGAGAAGATTTGTGGAAGGGGTTTTTAAATGACATTAAGAGAATTTACAAATTTGAATAATTAGAAGAACGCAAGAATGTTATCGAATCGGCTCAAGCAGTGTTAGAGCAAATATGAACACGTTTAACTTTGAGTTGTGTTAGTTAAAATTATTGTAGATTATATGAGACAGTTTTGCTGTATGATGCTTCGTGTTGCAAGAAAGTTTATCTGCAGAAAGAGTTTGAAATCAAAGTAAAGGAGTTTGGATATACTGTAGGAAAATTTATCATGTTCAATAAAGTTTTTTGGTTGAATTGAAAATAATCTTGCGGTTATTGGTTGCTTAGGCGGCGAAATAATTTGATGTCATGGATTATAGAACGAGAAATATGCGTGTTAAGCGCGCTTGTTTCGGGTCATGGATTATAGAACGAGATATATTCATGATTAGCGCGCTTGTTTCGGGTCATGGTTTATAGAACGAGAAATATTCGTGTTTAGCGCGCTTGTTTCGGGTCATGGATTATAGAACGAGAAATATTCGTGTTAAGCGCGCTTGTTTCGGGTCATGGATTACAGAACGAGATATATTCATGATTAGCGCGCTTGTTTCGGGTCATGGATTAAAGAACGAGATATATTCGTGTTTAGCGCGCTTGTTTCGGGTCATGGATTAAAGAACGTGAAATATTCGTGTTAAGCGCGCTTGTTTCGGGTCATGGATTATAGAACGAGATATATTCATGATTAGCGCGCTTGTTTCGGGTCATGGATTAAAGAACGAGAAATATTCATGTTTCGCGCGCTTGTTTCGGGTCATGGATTATAGAACGAGATATATTCATGTTTAGCGAGCATGTTATGTTTAGCCCAGGTGGCCAGGCCGTCGCCAGGCTACTGAGCTGCGTAGCTGTGTAGCTCCGTAGCCACGTAGCCACTTAGAATCCTAGCCGTGTAGCTCCGTAGCCGCGTAGCCACAGAATCTAGATGTCTTTTGGAGTGGCAGGGTATTCTGCAGTTAAGCCGTTAGCCACATAGCTTTTTTCAGTCTTTTCAGTTTCTCTCCGAACTGAGTTGTGCGAAGTATTTTTGGATCTAATCAGCATTTTATGTTATTCGAATTCTGGATCATGTTCTGTGAGTTATCTAAATTTTGCTTGAGTTGTTTGTTTGTCAACGTTCCTCCGTATATCTGCCAAACCGCAAGTTTTTGAGTCTACAACTTTCATTCATCTAAACTCTAGAATGCTAACATCACACAAAGAAGCCCGATCACTATAATCTGTCAAGTTATGGTCTTGCTGAAAATATTTAGCTTTTACCTTCTTAACTAAAAAATTTCCTAACAACAGCAATGATTGAAATATAAAGTATATTTTACCGAAAATCCATATTTTTGGGCGTCTTTGAAAATTCAGAAAATTTTTAGATGTTTGGCAAAATCAGTGAAAAGTCATGGAATTCCCACTTCCTTTCACGAAAACATGGTGTGAAATGACTGATTTTGATATTGCTCACGTGGCGTACGCCGCGTCCTTATAATTTGTTGGAGAGCGAGTTCTGTTGCTTCTTTATTGCCATTTAACTAATCTAAGGCCAGCAAAATCGCGCAAACGCCATTGAAAGGTTAGGTAATTGATTCGCTTTCATTGAAAGTTAGTTCCCCGAAGTTTTCTCAAAGCCATTCATTATGTATTGATTGCGCGCATAAATTTAAGAGTTGCTATGTATGAAACAAACGTAACTTCGAACTCTTAGCATATATCAAGTATTGTTTGTTTGTGACGTGGTTGAATTTTGTTATCCCCGATTTAGATAATAGCGAAGAAAGAAGAAAGAAAGAAGAGAAACGCAAGAGGTGTGAGGCGCAAGAGGCGCGCCGCGAAGCGCGGCGCACGCTCTTCAATAAACGTCGATTTGAAAACGAAGACCAAGGAGAGGATGGCCAAAATCCGCGTCGGCTGCGCGAAGGTAAATGGTATCCGGTCGTTAAATAATTGTTGGACAATTTTTGGGCTTTCTCTTGTGCGGAAAAATCTTCAATGATAGCCAAAAGAATTCGAAGTGTCGAAAAATGACATTGTATGTTAAAATATTGGTAACTTCGTGAATTAATAACAAAGCATAATATCTGGAACGTTTGCAAACGAACTTGCAGGAATATTGGGAAGTAATTGAAGTGGATGAGAATTTATCTGACTTTTACACTCGTAGTCAAAGTAAATACATACAAGCTAGTATACTAATATACAAGGAAGCTAGTATACTAATGACACGGGCATCATTGGGATTGGGAATCCATTGTTGTCTTCATTTTGTGTATTTTTCTCAAACAGGTGAAATAGACCTCCGAAACAAACTTCGAATTAGAAAAGGTTAGCATTTTACCTTATAAGTGTTATTTGTATGTAATTGATAACTCCTCGATCTTTATTTGCATCATTCGTATTCATGTTTTTGACTCGAGTTTCCGCAAAAAAAAACACCAAAGAGGGTGCTCGCACTTTAAGGCTGAGTGCAAACGTTGTGCTCTAGCTATGCCCAAGAGAATTTCATCTTATATTACACATTGGAACTTATATTACATTTTTTGTTTACCTTTATAGTCAGATGCTTCAATTGTCGTGGCCAAGGCCACAAGGCCAGAGATTGCCCTTCTGCAAAGATTCGCCGGAGGCGAAGAGAGAACGTCGATAGTAAAACAGAAGAAGCTGAGAAGGGCGTGGTGATAGTGCACAATCACTATTACCACGACCAAAGTTATTCCAAGTTTTCTTAATGGTGGCGTCCTTAATTTGTTTTAATTTCCTTTCTCACTAAAGAATTGCGACAGAACATTTCTTATAAACATTATAAAATTTAAAAAAGGTTGAATTAAAACCGGTTTTAATTCAGCATGTCAGCTGTTTAGCTTTTTAAATTTTTACATTTTATAATGTTTATAAGAAATGCTATGTCGCAATTCTTTATTGTGAAATGTTTTCCAAATTCACTTCTTTTTCTTCATTTCCTTTCTATGTTTGTTTGTTTGTTTTTATTTAAAAAATTGTAATTTTTCGTGCATGTTTTTATACATATGTAATGTAATTAAATTTCTTATGCATCTTTCATGTGAACATTCTCAAATGATTTTCCTCTTCCGTATATTATGCAGAATTTTCCCTGGTAATAGGGTTACCCTCTCCCCAGGGCACGTTTTACTAAGCATCTATATGGAAAAATGTCCCCGCTAAAAGTGGTGAAAGCAAAGAAATGTCAACTGAGAAGAAAAGAAGATTTAAAATTTCAGTTTGGATTGCTAGACATCCTGTCCAGAAATCAATTTTGATGAATTGCTATCCACTTCCATCCGTGTAATCCTGCACTGCTTACCCGGAATTGATCCTTGGGATGTAAACAAAATGCAATGCATACAGATCAAGATTGTTAGTGCGGCTAAGCAAACCGATCTGTTCAAGATGCAAAAATATATTTTTGAAAATGTACAACATACAGTGAACAACTTCACGCCACAATCTCTCAATCCTTGTGTTGTGAACACTTGGCCCAGTAATAAAACTGCCGCGGCCATCCCCCCTATACTGAATCATCAGGTCACCGACAGCAATGTTTTCGCCTCCATCGTCTGCTCTAACACGTGAAGGCAAACCCCAAGTGACAATTGATTGTCGAAACGACGACAAAACTGTCGAAGCCCTGTTGTTATCACTGCACCTGAGATAAACAATCAAACGAGAGTAACCATCAATGCCACCATGTATGACAAGTCGCCAATGACGTAATTTTAGATTGCTGTCTATGTGCCACAGGAAGTTAGGATGTGGTACTCTATATGGCCTGCGAGGAATTTGCTGTGCCCAACGACAAGCTCTGCCAATTGGATCCAGATTGATCAAGGCATCTCGAATCCTCCATCTCTGGACCCATATACTGCGCCTTCTGAGTGCACCTTGCATGTAACGTTCACCACAGCGAGGCATAGATACAAGTTCTTCTTGCACGACTTGCTGCAAATCTGCATCTTGAATGGGAGTATAGGTCAAAAATGAAGGAGGTATGTCCATATCATTTGCTCTTCTGTGTATCGTCCATCTTGAGACACCAATCATGTTAGCAATTCTGGTCCAAGAAAAGTAAAAGGAACGCAAAAGCATAATTTGTTCCCTGGAAATTTCATAAGCAGGCCTACCAACAGAGCCAGTACGTCTAACGGGAGCCCTATAGCAGCTAGGGGTGAAGACAGGAAGTTCCCTGAATAGATCCTCAATTAATCTGAGCTCTCTGGCAAGATTTCTAAGGTCAGTCAGATCACGCTGCGAGAACTGTGGCGACCTTTCAACAAAGGTTATCACTTGGTGCATGTGACGAATCGCACCGCCCAATCTGAGGAGTAAATGGTCTGCATGCTCCATGTCTAAAGGAGAATCGCGACACCTATTTAATTCCTGCAACAACGACAAAACAGATGCAACAAACTGTTGCAGTTGCCGGTTGGCATGGGTCCTATATAAAATATTGACAGAAAATATCAAGATTACATCAAGTATGGATGTCAACATTTGTAATGAAAGCAGTATGACACTATTCACTGGTTTACTTTTAGGAAAGTTATAGTTGTATCAGTACAGCACAGCAGCAGATTCAAAAGGGAAAGCAAAGAGGAACCAGGAAAAAATATACAATGGTTATTCCCTTGTGCACCAAAAACACTGGGACAGACTTTTTCTTTAACTACATGATAAAGTATCTGCGAAAATGTAACTTCAATTGGACATACAGTGTAGATGTAACATTTGATAAACTCTCCTTACTCATCATCAACTGTATTTTGCTCATATCTTTGCCAGTGACCTTCCACAAATAAAATGATTGAGCCACCATAACTTAGCTTAAATAAACACACAGATCGGTAACAGCAAATACAACATGCAGTATTCCGTGAACATATTAAAAGCGAATAAACGCAACATGATCATGAAATCAGATGAAATGCAGCCTGGCTCAACAGCTATAAATCTCACCTTTCCACATGAACCACGCATAAAAGAAGGATAAAGACGACCGAGATCGTTGAAGGCGCCATGATAAATCGATTGTAAGCCAGTAATAAAATGTAGACTAAACATAAAAACCTCAGTCGTCGACCAGAACTCTCGAAGTATAAAAGATGAAAATGGCCGCTTGATCGGAAGTTCGCACTTTAAGAGAAGAGCGAAAACTGGGAAGGAGTTGTGAGCGAAGTTCGTGTTACATGGTATAGCCATAGCAACCGATCAATTTCGAGATTCGAGTTACATGGTATAGCCATGGAAACGATCTATTTCGAGATAGTATTACCTGTTATAGCCATGGAAACCAATACAATTTCGAGATAGTATTTCATGATGAACGGATCACGTTACTTATGTCGAGCTATGTCGATGCCTTTCGACACATGATGAGTCGTAATGTGTCGTAATGTGTCGAAAAGGGATTTTGCTACACATGGCGCGCCATATTGAAGTCCTTCAAGCGTGTTATTGTTAATGTCACTGATGTTATTTCCAGTTAAATCCCTGTCGAAACCATACAATAAAATCAGTGTTCGTCAGTGGTGTCTATTGTACAGATTTTAGAATCATCATACTAAGGCAGCGGGGTCTGAGTGGTTAGGCCGTTGGTCTAATAATGCGGAGCCGTCCCGGGCTCATATACGTACTTTGGAATAAAGTCGATTTATCTTTTAGCGGAGCTCTAGCGCACGAGGGGCGCTAACGGAGCAGCATGGGTAAGAAATTTTTAAAAACCATCAAGCAGAGAAAATTTGGTAGTCACGTGATCGTACGTGTATCGATGCGTCCGCCCGTTTAGACTCTCGGTTAGGGGGGGAGACCCCAAACTCCTGGTACTGCCTAGCTGTACAAGGCATAGAAAGGAAGAGGCACCTAAGTGTAAGGTTCGGCTCAGTGCCTAAGCACTTACAGCGATCTAAGTCTTTTCACATCCGCAAACGTTCCTTGAGCCATATGTTGAATTCTGTTGTCAGTCAGGTATCTGAGAATGATATTCAAGTGATATCTGACTAAAAAGCTCTTTCACGTATAAACCATGGTTATGATAAGGTTTTATTAACAGAGTATCCACGTTGTGGCTCTTAAACTGTCACTATCTAAAATTAAAATAGTTACAATAAAATATAAAAATGCAACGTAAAGTCTGCATACGAGCCTAAGTGACCCATCAGGCCGGAGCTTATCCCGGTTTCCATAGCAAGAAGTGACTGAGAGTGTTGCTACTCCTCCCTGGATAGGATGCTAGTCCATTGCAGGGTTACCCCCAGAATCGCTACCCATTTATACACCTGGGCGAAGAGAGGCGAAGAGAGGTTGCGAGAGTACATTGTCTTGCCCAGGAACACAACGCAGTTCCCCCAGTCCAGCGCACTAACCATTGGGCTACAGCAGCTTTACGCACTCCATTATGTAGGTATCACAAGATGCCCCCACCAAGTTTACCAAAGCACAGTAAATTCCGTCAAATTCTTGCGGTCAATTGTGCACACAAAAAAATTTCGAAGTGATTTCATAACCATACTATTTCCTGGCTTTCCAAGCAACATACCATCCTTTAGGACAGATACTCACAATCTTCCTAAAGCCTCCAGTCCACGAAGGGGGCGATTGATAAGCTCTGTAATGTTGTTGTGTTCGAGGTATCTGCCATAAAAGAGATATTTATATTAGAGATATTTATCATTAGTTTATTTTACTATATGATTACCCCTCGGCTAGTGATGTTTTCATTCATTATAAAATTTTACCTAAAAGGTTCTTAAATGTTTCAAATGTGATTACAATGATATTCTTAAGTCACTAAACACTTACAAATCTCTTAACGATCCTAGGCCATGAAATCCTCCAGGTGCGATACTTTGAATGTTGTTATTTTGAAGATATCTAGCAAAATAAAATAAAAGTACTCATTCGAAAATTACATCCATCCATGAAGAAGCATGATTTCAATATTCTTCCGAACGAGAAAGAAAGTTGATGAGAGTTCAAGCTCTCAGTCTCGTTTGGCCTAAAACTCTCACACACTCTCATTGACTCTCATGCGCTGTCATCGACTTTCATGCACTCTTTTCGACCCGCATGCACTCTCATCGACTCTCTGGCAGTCTTATCGACTCTCATGCGCTTTCATCGACTCTCTGGCACTGTCATCGACTCGCATGCACTCTCATCGACTCTCTGGAATTCTCGTCGGATCTCATGCACTCCCATCGACTCTCTGGCACTTTCATCGACTCTCATGAGCTCTCAATTCTCTCAATTCAACAACTTCACTCTAGGGGTGCGTTAACCAAGCTTTGGTGTTATTTTAAAAAAGGCACTTTTAGCTCGCTTTTCTTTTTTTTAGATTGTAGCATCATACGTCCATTCTTTAACAGGCGCGCTGTCTCCTAAGTGCCACCGTGTATAAATAAACTATTTTGCTTAATCAGGCATATTTCGGTTATCGTTTAATGTGATGGGAAATGTTAGAATAATTGTCAGCTTTAAAAAAGTTTTATCAGACTACTTACAAGTATCTTAGATCCTTTAGGCCTCTGAATGTTCCATTGGAAATATTCGTCAGTTTATTGCCTTCGAGATGTCTGCAAGTGATTGTGTACTGTTTAACGTATAATTGTACAATAATTGTATAATTTTTTTCGCGCTACTTTACAAGCTACCTACTTCTGATCAATGTATTACAATTTCAAACACTACTTACAATGCAATACTTTCGTTACCTTACCCTACTTAAGATAAGATAACTTTTAAGTTATTTTAATCCACCCTCGCAGGGTAAACTAGAAACAGTTTTTGATTAAAATTAGCGTTTTTTGGAATTTTGTAGGTAGTACTAAGTAGTACATTTCTACTGCCAGTATCTTTTAACAAGACAGACAACTGGCGGTCTTTGTGTGCCTTTTTTCTTGTCTATGCTTTCACATTTTACAGCAATCTTGCACAGACAGTCTCCTTTTCAACTGGTTAGCAATTGGGAAGAGCGAGGATTTTGAGACCGTAACTGGATTGAAATTCGAAAGTCGTACTTGTACTCCGATCTGAAGTTCCCTAATAATTCTGTCTAGAATGACAAACGACAGGTTACTGGGGTTAGGAATTAACAATCAGCTTCCTTACTTTTTCTTGGTATCAGCCATAAACATCTTAAATTCTAAGCAATTATCGGTAGGACATATAGAGTTCAATCTACATGTATCTTCTCTCCAAAGTTAACAATTATTCAGAAGTACTTACAAGTTCTCCAACTTGATCAATTCTTGAAAAGTTCCATCAGGAATGAAGGTAATGTCGTTGTACTCCAGACGTCTGGGAAAGGTACGTCGGTTGCAAACAAATTACCAGTCATTCAAAAACTCATCAAAGTGCACCTAACCCCAAAATATTTTTTTGCTACAATAAACCTTTGCACCAGTTCGAAACGCGTTACACCTTTCGTTTCTCGTTTTTACTAAGTGCGGACTATTTATAGCATTTAAAAGTTACGAAAAAATGTACGTTATTTGGTTCATGACCGAGTCAGAAGGGGCGTGGGTCTATTCCTGGGTTGACGTCACAAACTGATTTGCACCATGTTTACAAAGACTTGATGCGCACCAGTTCGAAACGCGTTACACCCTTCGTTTCGAGTGTCTTTATAACTGATAATGACACGGCTAAATTTTACAGCCGATTTTCTCCGGAAAAATAATAATAAACACGAAGATTATTATACAAATGAATAGATCTCTCACAAATGTTTTACTTGAAGGGTCAGGGGAAAAAAGACTCAAACTCACATTTCACCAAAATACTTACAATTTAACAAGGCTAGTAAGCCCGTGGAAATTCATTGGCCCAAGGTAGCGTATCTGGTTGTGGCCCAAATAGCTAATTATAACGAAAAAGAAATAAAAAAATAGAGTATTATTAGTATATTAGTGCTGGAACAGTTGCAGTCATTTGTTGTTGTTTTGCTATAATCTCAAATTCATAACAAAACACTGAAATGTAAAAAAAATATTAAAATGTAATGCAATTTATAGTGTGCATGCACTTAACTTAAACTTCTAAATCTCTAAGCTTAGCTAGTTTTAAGGCATACCTCGGAAACAAGGAAACAAATATTGTAAATGAACAGAACATAGTTAAAAATCCCAAGAGGCAGACAAGCTGGCTATTACAAGGCGTTACCAATGATTTGAACTCGGGACAACCTACCCACTTTTCTTTATGGATTCTCTCGAACAGCCGTTGTAATGTTATTGCGATAACCAAAAGATTGCAAAATTGCGAAGACGCAAAGTTGACTGAAGCGATATGATAATCATTTTTAAAGTGCAACTACGATGTAATTTTCGAATACCTTTCAATTTAGCTTGATAGGTAGTAAACATCCTGCAGAACATTTTCCCCAAAGTATATTGACGTGTGATGAAGGAAAGTGGGATTTTTTCGTATATTTTCGTCCGCCATTAAACCGCCATGTCCTATGGCCTGGTTACCAACGGTATTGGGTTTCCAATAGCAACAGAGGTCGGGTTCACAAGTGACGTCATTTTCTCAAGTCACAGCCCCAGCCAGGCCACAACACATGGCTAATTTCTCATACGATTTCGCCTGCACCGACGTTCTCTTTCTTTCGTAAACTCTTTCGTCTTTTCGATCGTGGGAAGTGAAGTCGTTGCGTTGTCCAGAGCTGCAGCAATGGTTCAAATCGAGCAGCAGGAATCGCGCTGCATGCAAGTCCGACCTGCAAAAGTGTGAGGCCGTGTCGTGTTTTGTTATTTGCTCTGGTTGCTTCTAGGAGCGCTGTTAATACTCGAGCTTTCGACCCAAGTCAGGGCCGACAAATCAAACCGGACTCTTTGCCAAGCATTTGGAAAAGGGGGATCAAACAGATAATGAAGCGCAAAGAAGTCACCACATGAAGGAAAAGAAACGGCAGAAGGCAAGCTCATGGAAATCGTGTGGAAATGTGTGAATATTCTCATGCCCTACAGTTGTTATGTATGCTCATTTCTCGCGAGCTTGAGCGACATTTATACAAATAGAATTCACAGTACGCATTTCAGATCGGTTTTTAATCACGGAACGTGATAAAACCTACAACTAATGCAATCTTTAGTAAGTCTTTGTTTGTTGTTGTCGATAATTCTACAACCGTGTAGCATAATCAAAAATTATGGTAGTAACAATATTAAATACGGCGTTCATTTTAGTAACTAAATTAGTTACTCTCGGTTCTAGCGACTGCGTTTCACTCTGTGGTGTAGCTGAAATTTGGTAGACATTATTGCCATTTTCTGTATTTGATAATTTACCTGAATAAACAGCGTGTACGAGTTAGTGAACTGGCAATAAACAAAAGAACTCTTTTTCGCTTTTCATAAGGCTTCATTTGTTCAAACCCGAAATGAGGTTAAAAGTTTACACACAGCGTTAGGTCTTTGTGGTTAAAAAAGATAACCTTAAACTTCGCGTACCAGCGGTCTTCTGGGAGAGATATGACTAAGTTTGGTTCTTCGCTCGGGGGAACCGAACAAGGTGTTGTGTGAATTTTCAAACGACTGTGGAGACCTTTTAATTCTTTATCTTCTACCTTAAGGACTTGCTGGAGAGCAGTGTCCCGTTGGTTGATCCTTACAGCAGTGTCATAGATTAAAAACCTATAAACTTCTTCTTCAGTTGACAATAGCTATGGCTCAACCGAGTCATCGTAGTGGACTAAATGGACAGTATCTTTGTTTCCCTTTTCGCTCACAGCACGAAAATGGAGATTTAAGTAAAATTAAAGTTGACTTAAACCTTCTGAAAGTTGGTTAACCAACTTTACGCTATGAATTAAATCTTGTTAAAGTTACTTGAATGTTTAAATGCATTTACTCAAGCTTTAATTATGAGTGTAAAGCTGGCATAAAGGTTAGCTTTAAAAAACTGAAAGGGGGCGTAAAGGAGCTGAAAGGGGACGATTACGCCAGCTTTAAGTTGGCTTTACACCGCAGTAAAGTTATCTTTTCATGCTGTGGCTTCCCTCGTTGGAAGACGTTCCGGACAAGCTCTCAGAATCACTCTCACCATTACAACTCTGCGATTCGTCGCTGCAACGCAAATCATTCATTGCTTGGGGCTTTTGTGAACTTTAAACGGCACTTATTCTCTCTCTTGAAGCTTCCTTCGGTCTGCGACTTGAGAAAATGACGTCACAACAAAATTGAACAGAGATACCGCAACTCGAATCGCCTCTGTATCAGGGGCTCACTGGAACACAAATCGACAATGGCGGACTGCAATATTTTCACTTCGCAAAGTCTGAAGGTAATTTCTTTCAACTAAACAGTTATAAACAGGAAACTAATCGTTTTGTGGGAACTCACGCGCACTTAATGCGCGTGAGTTGCCACTAAACGATTAGTTTCCTCCGCAACGAGAAAATAAATAAATAAATATATAATAATAATAATAAGTCATCAATTTATATTGCGCTTTTTAACATACAATGATCAAAAGCGCATTATAATATTAAAATATACTTAATATGTACAACTAAAGTAGATAAACAAACCGTTGCAAACAATACTAACAGAAATATCACGTTAGTAAGGTTTACGAAAATCCCTGGTTCCAAATAAGATATCTTGTTGACGGTCAGATACCTGTGTAAATACGTATTTTATCAATATAACACGCATTTTTATGATGTTTGATGAGGTATGCTGGAATAACAAGGTATTATAACCGTCAAACTATATACTACTTTCGAATGAATTTTGATGAAATTTTGAGTATGGAACACCAACCGCAAGAGCTCCCCAGGTTCCCAGTGAGCTGTTCCAATGTCCATCCACTATTTTTTTCATTATTTCTTATTCTTCTAACATTTGAAGAAAAAGCATTTCATCCCAAAATACCCTAAAGTCACCAAAAAATTTATGACAATGTTATTTCGCTCATACACAAAATTGCCCGAGAAGATCAAGCTAATTGTTGAACGAAGAGGGAAACCGTTGTTCGTTTTCAGCTATTTAACAAAACGCAAGGGCAGAACTTGAAAAAGGCGTCCTGGCCATGCTTTAGAGGGGGTAAGTTTCTAAAGAAACTGTGGTGCTGCGTCGGTGGGAAGTATAACAATATAACTTGGTTTTATCAACTGGGTTGATAATGTGAATTGGCCACCGTAAAGAGATTCAAGAGCCGACGTTTCGAGCGTTAGCCCTTCGTCGGAGCGAATCCATGCTTTGTGAAGTTAAGACCTAAAGTTTCTGATAGCCTTCCAGCATCCGTCTACTATTTCCTAAAGCGGAAAAGTGTCCGCTTTAGGAAATAGGAGTTATTCTCTATATACCATGTTAATATATGCACTATTGTGATGTTCTATTGTGTGAAGTCTATTGTGCTATTGTTTAAGGGCTAGGCCTCATTTTTGTGTTCTTTGTGGCGTACTTCGTGACATGCTATTGACTTGGTATATGGCGCTCGACCCGGAAGTAGTAGACGCCTGCACACAGGCTATCCTCTGATAACTTCTGTATACTGTAATACTTATTTTCACAAAACTTAATCACTATATGTTTCCATGGAATGTTGGTTAGGTGATCCTCGCGACAATGCGCCTTAAATAAATGAAAGGTACTTACAATGCTACCATGGAGGGAAGATTTTCGAAACTCCCTGACTCCAAGTCAATGATCTTGTTATGGCTCAAATACCTGTGAATATATCGAAACGGCTCGTGAGCACATTTCAAATTAATAATATCGTTGTGAACGGTAGGAAACAGAGAGCTTCGCAGAACCAATCTAAGATCACTGCCCGTACGTTGCAATGAAGTTAAAATCATATTTAGTTAAATTACAGTGGTTTAATAAAAAATTTAAAGGCAATCACTGGTTAACTTTATAACTAGTGACCTCTAAATTTCATTGCATTCTTACAAGCGAGTTAGCTTCGTCAAGTTCAAGAAGTCTCCTCTTGAAATTCTGGTCAAGTTGTTTCTGTCTAAGAGCCTGCAAAGGCAACAAAAATTACAAATTTAAGTTGGAATCTTCAAAAAAGGTTATTGGAAAAGCAAGACATCGTTGTTGATACGTTAGTAGCCTGAATGACACTCCTGGTAAATGTGTAGTTGTGTTGGAGAAGTATCACGGGATCTGAGGGCTTATTTACGAAACCGAAAAATATTTTTTGTTTTAGAGCGGTTTTCAATCGGGTGTTGAAATTAATTGAAGAATTGTTTTGGTCTTGCATTACTGCGCTCAGTGATTTAAGAATCTCGCACCAGTTTCTCAACCGATCAGAAGTAAAACCAAAACCAATTGTGACCCGCGCGTGCACGTTTTACCGCGCTTTGGGTAGGCTACGTGAAATTACTTCGAGTTCTGAGTGGTTCGCTGGATTTTCTCCGTCCTTGTTTGTGATTGGCCAAACTAGTTACTTTGATTTTGGTTTTACGGCACTCAGTTGAAAAGCGCTCAAATAGCTGTCCAAGAAAGTAATTGAAGTATGTAAGACCGTCGTTGTGCCATTTAACCTTTTTCTTCGAGATTAACGACAGCTATTGAACTTCTACCGATATGCACGATATACTATTAGATATACAAAATATTGATTGTTTACAAAACACTCACAATTCATAGGAAGTGTTTGGAAAACCTTGTGGTACTGTTGAAAGATTTCTGCCAGTGCAGGTCACAGATTCACCCGCCCACATTTTGGTGCAAGAACATCGCTGGCATGCATCTTCTGCGGAATCTAAGAGAGAGAAAGTTTTTGATAACGGTATATGCTGCAGAATATGTAGTACACTCGACTGTAAGTACGCTTGTTATTCTTCTCATGCTTCACAATTTTTGTAATTCGTGTTTCAATATTGGTTGTCATGCCCCTAGGCCTCTCGGGAGTTTACTGTTACACAGTGCACTGTTACACTGTTTGCTTATGCATCACCAATATTTTGGTCACGCGACATCTTATACGATATCATGCATAGACGTACGGGCAATTGTGAACCATTTGCCCAAAAAATTCTCTCAAGTTGCCTTGCCCAAATTTCGCTTGCTGCCCAAAAAAGGATTGAGTTGCCAAATCTCTTGCAGCAATTTTTATGCAATTTTAAGTGCAAAGTGTATTGCTAATATATTCAGTGCAAGCACATATTTTTTGAATGTGAGAAATTGTCGTCGCAATCAAGAAGCCTGAAAAAATACAGATCCTGGTTGTTATCTATCTGGGCTGGGTTGTTCAAAACGAGGTAAACATAACGCACGGTTAGTGCGAAATTTGAATTTGAATATAAAAGTTTAAAAGGCAAATCCTTGTCTACAATTTGATGATTGGATGCTCTAGAAACAATTGTCGGGGAAATTTATTTTGAGCAAAAGTAAAAGAAACCCGGATTAAAATTTATTCCCTGGTTGGCGCTGGGCCCAGCAGATTACTCACTACCCAGCAGATAAGTGTTGACTAAGTGTTCCCATCCATACTTCCTCGTAAAATATTTATCGGTATGCACGAGGCCTGCAGCTAGTGAATTGAAGAAAACCACATGCACTTAAGTTTTAAACAGTGGTCCATCCGGGCACACACACACCGTGCGAATGCAACAGCTGTACACTTTGTAAAGAGAAAAATCATGTCAAAAGTCAGTTACTTGAAACGAATTTATTGTTTAATTGAAGAAATATTGTATTAACACTATTTGCCGTTCTTTTTTGGGGTATATATTGGATTTAAATGTTAACGTGGCGTGCCCAGAATATTTCATTTACCGGTTTTGTTTGCTTCTATCTGTCGTAATTGGTTTTATTTAATTTCAATAATGAATTAGGTATGACGCCTTTGTCAAAGTCATTCAACTGAGTTTATAAACAATGTCACATCACATGTGACACAGAATCCGAGAATTAAGATACTGAAAGTAAAACCTTTTGTAAAGGAAATGAATTTGTCGGCTTATCTTGAAATTAAAAGTAAACTATGATGAGGTCGAATGCAACACTTTCTTTTCCAAAATTATTTTCAGTATGAATAGAACAAAAAAGTATCGAACAGAACATACAAAAATGTGGTGCCTCTACAATAATATTATAGAAATACTCTACAGAATCCTTCAATGAACTAGAAGTGTCTAAGGCCCAGCTAAAGGTTCTGAATAATAACATCAGATAAATATGATAAATTGTAATCGAATTTTAAAAAAAGTACAATTCTGATAAATAATAAATATCTGGAGTCACCGTTACTTTCGTTTTCAAACACTTCAAATTCCAGCTACATGATTTTGAGATTCCTTTTTTAGCAGCCGTTACACGAATTTGTAGCGGTACGTGCACCATATTTACCTGCCAATACGTCCAGCGATGAAATGACAGCAAGGAACATAAACTTGATAGGAACTATCAAGCGCGATTGGTCCATCTTCTGCATTTCACATTCTGCTTGATTTTAAATTCAGCTCAATCACTTCAGTTGATCAACCCTCGTGAAAAACTTTCTCGTGTCTCTTTTTGGAACAATAGCTGAGCGATTGGCGAGCTCTCTGAATGTTCCATATGATTTATATAGCGTGCGAGTTAATTCTTTTGACCGTTCAGCTGTATTCGGGCCTTTCAGATCCTTTCCGGATGTCTCCTCTAATTATTTTATTAAAGCGCATAGAAATCATTTCTTTCACAATAACACAGAATAATGGAAAATCTTCGGCCAATGGACTTATTCGCTGACAACAAAAAGTGGGCAAAATCTGAGACAATAAACGAGTCCTTGGTCATGGACCGTGTTGCTTACACCACCTTGCTTTCGACTTACAGGGAAAATGTCATGAAACGGAGCTTCAGCATCAAGGCAGAGATGATATGCAGTAAGAGCTGTATAACCGACTTGAAAAGTAGTGTGGGGTCGTTTAGCTTTAAAACTTGCGAGATTTTTCCATGTTTAAAAGCCAAATAGGAAGAGAAAATCAGCAGCATAGGTCAATGAAGTACTATACTAATGCTAACTGTACTATTAAACCAAAACGTATTTCACTATATGCAGTGATAGATAACCAACGAATTTTTTTGGTGACATTTTCTATGATAGATATTTTAATGTTATTATATTTCTTATAGTTGTTATATTTTACACAGGAAAAATTAATTTTGATTGGCTAAACAAGGTTCACGCTTCTCAAAAATGGTTTGACATTGATAATGTAGTGACGTCATCAGAGATAACGAGAGAGAGACAGAGAGATTTGTGAAAACGAAGGAAACTCCCAAAGCTCTTATTTACTGTGTTAACTGTAACAGTAATCAGTTTAAAAATACCCGACATCACATTTGAATGACCTATGTTTTAAACTTGTAGAGATAATGACTCAGTGTTAAAGCTGGGTTAACTTAATTTAAGCTCGAAATTAATCTGTTATTAAACTGTGAAATTTAAACTAGACTTCGACTAATATGAAATCTAGGCAATCTAATAAAAACACTTTTTTGCTTATCGCAAAGTTTATTTTAATGGGAAGTGCTCTACAACAGTTTCATTGCACGAGCTGAAAGTTACTTACGTCCGGACTCTTTGATCCTTCTAATTTCATCGTGATAAATAATAAATGACTGTCCCCTAATTTATTTTCTCTTTAAACGAACCTTCAGCTGACTTCAACGTATTAAAAGAATCGTGTCTCACTTAAACATTAAGACAAAGATGGATGCACTTCAAAAGGAACAAACATTAAACGAATATCGGTACCAAAGGGCATGTACTAAAACCAAGAACACCGGAACGCCGGAACACCACAGAACAGGTTTGAAGCCACAATGAATTTTTCAAAGACTTTTGTTTTTAAAAATTAAAGCCGTTTACTACTTTGTAAGTCATTTTCATTGATATATATTTACAACAACCATGTAAATGATTTAATAAGAAAGTTGGCACATCGTCCTCGTAGCCTGTGTGCAGCCGTCTATTATTCCTAAAGCGGAAAAATGACGTCTGCGAAACGGCGTCGCTAATCGTGTTCCAGATTTAAATTTCACATAAATTATGTTGATGAACCCCACTGACCAACCGAGTTACGGGTAGTTGATGAAAGTGGCGACTCGGCGAAGAAAACGTTTCATCCAAGAAATTTCGCTTCTGGGGAGAGGCTGGTTTTCCTTCACTGTCGTCCAAGAGCGTCGAAGCCTTCTTGTTTACGGTTAATTCTGCCTTGAAAGCATTGAAGTGCTCATCGTTTCCGAAGCTTTCCCCCAACGCACGATTTTCATACAAATGTACCATGGTGTGTCGTGAGCTACAAACTGCAGGGAATGGATTTCGTCTTGGACTTTGAACTGCCCTCGACTTTGAACGAGAATCGTCGTTATGGTTCACAATTTGTGTAAAACACAGCACACAAGTACACATGTTTAGACGACATGTTAGATTATGTTTTGATTACATGTCAATGGAAACCCCCGAGCATAAATTATGTTAAGCGTTTCGAGGTGAGAGCCAATCATAGTTGATGTCTAACAATGCTTACTGTCAAGCAACCAATCAGAGCGCGGTCACCAGATTCTGGAGAAACAGAACACGATTAGCGACGCCGTTTCGAAGACGTCATTTTTCCGCTTTAGGAATAATAGACGGCTGTACGCTGGCTACGTCCTCGTCGCTTTCACTGTTTTCCCTCAGGCCAGTCACGTGCTCTTCGATACGTTCGACTTCTTCCATACTCTGAAATATCTTCACTTTATTCTTCGCTTTCATCACTAAAACCAGAGTTCCCATATGCAAAAATCTCCGTAAAAACTTCCTTAGGTATCATTTGACATGAGTTGTCCGCCATATTGGATTTACGATGTAAACAAAACCTCGTTCCCTTGTGGCTTTTATGTACCAGCAATACAATATTCTTTGGTCAGCGGACTCTTTAATGATTTCCAGGTCCTTTAGAAGAACCGGAACAGAGGACGTATATATATATATATATAAGTCGTCGGCATTCCAAGATACCTTTAATTTGAGCCTTTGTGTATTTATAACACTAGCGACCTCCATGATCCGGTTATCTATATTTTTATAAAGATTTGAGGGAATAGGTATGACTTTTCAGACTTTTGTTTACTTTCTTGTAATTCTTCTTTTATACTTCAGTTGCAGGCAGTTGCAGGGAGAGCAGTGGTCGCTGCATTTTATCGACATTTCGTCGTTTTCCCCAGAAAAGAACTTTTATTCCTGGCTTAATGTTATTCGGCTGTCGAACAACCCGGTCCATCTCTAATTCATCAATTTTAAGCCTTGACCAAAATTCGGCGGGACTATTTTTTAAGAGCACACGGGAATTGTAAATAACGTAAGACAAAGGAAGATATAAATTTATTTATGACTTACACAAACAAGATAAAATACACACTAAGATGAAGTATCCAAAACACGCTTCAACAAAATGACCCAGCTCGCGACAAGTTGTTGCGTTTGGTGACGGGTTAGATTCAAGTTCGACACTCGGATTAATGCTGGTAAAGACGAGTTGTTCATTTTGTCACGCGCGTGGGATAAAGAAAAAATCTTATTATCCAAAGGCACTTTAACCAACTGACGTACGGAAAAATAATGGTTAGATAGGCCATTTTACTAGGTTCATATGCAACACGCGTCCTGTGTACTGCTAGGATTCTGCTTGTCTCGAGCTTCCTGTGGCGGCAAAAACAAATGTTTCACAATTTGACGACGGTCTCAATCTTCTACACTCTTCATGTGAAATCAAGTACAGCCACAATATGGAATTAGGGAAATTCTGCTCTGCAAGTTTACAGCGCGACGCGCTTTGGTGTGGCCACCCAACAAACTTTTTTGACAAGTTACAATTAGCCAATCAGAGAGCGCGGATTTGTTCGAACTGTCCCGCCTCCTTGTAATGTTCAAAGCTGTTGCCACGAAACTTGTCGCGCTTTTAACAAGGAGGCGGGACAACACAAACAAATTCGCGCTCTCTGATTGGCTGACTTGTCCAAAACGTTTGTTGGGTGGCCACACTAAGGCGCGTCGCGCTATAATTTAGATTTGTCACAAATTCTTCAAAAATCGGCATGCTACGGTAACTTTCACAACAAAGATCGGATCAGTATCGTATCAAAGTTGTAAGAATAGAGAAATGTGCTCCTCTTTATTGGCCCCTCGAACTTGTCAAAATATCCTTTTATATTGCAGTCTCTTTATGTTAATCTCATGCAGTTGTCAGTTTATCCTGCCCTCATTTATGTAATTGACCTCCTTTAAATTCAAAAATGTGCACGGATATTCTCTTAAAGCTCACATTATAGCATCTCAGAACCGATAAGGCAAATATCCGAGCATATACTATCCCCAAACAGAGAACGTTATTTCTATTCTCTACTGGCACAATACCATAATACACCGCTTCTACCCCCCCCCCCCCCCACGTTATTTCTATTCTCTACTTGCACAATACCATAATACACCGCTTCTACCCCCCAAAAAATTTGCATAGGCATTGTTTTAGATTTCCCAGGAGAAATTGCAAACAATGATTATGAAAAATTTTGGGGGGTAAAAGAGGTGTATTATGGAATTTGTGCAAGTTACTGTAGAGAATAGATGACTAAAAACACCTGTTACGTCAATCTGGCAAAATTCTTCGGCGAACCTTAGATGTTCTAAGTTGAAGGGGGGAGTGGAAATTGATGTAATCAATGTCTGACTGCTTGCGGGAGGAGATTTTGCCAGCAGTCAAAGATTGCCTCAAGGTGTTATTGGTAAATCGGTAAAATTTGTCATTCCTTAATATGTTTTTAGCAGGTGTCTTAATAAGTTGACAATAACCCGCGTTGTCGTTTTTGATCAAAAGAGAGCTATTTCAACATATTCGTGAAATGCTACTACCCATCGTTACAACCGCATTTTAGCTAAAACTAAATTACACAAGAACATACATTCAGTATTTTTTCAATTATATTTTATGATATTCGTTTCATTCTTGTTTTGTCATGGTTACTGCTTGTATTTTCTTTACGTTTGTTACACCAGTTGGAGATAATATCAACAATGAAGATCGCATCGAATTGCAACTCGAAAGGCGCAGGTCACATCACATCGCAGCGCAAAAAGTGTTATCAGAAGTGCCTTTTTACTAAAAATAATAAGGACGTACTGCTGTGGAACAGTGGTTAAACTGAAAAATGATTTAAGGTAAGTCATTTTATTCTTTTAATTCAGATTTATGAAGACAAATGCCATTTTATAAAATTGACTAATCAGATCTTTCAGAAACATTAAAATCAGTTCCAAATCATTTTTGTGTAAGCAGGTCTTTTGAAATTTAAAGACGTCTTTCATTTCTGAAAGGAAGTACGTATTGTGTCTAAAAAACAACAAATTTCTTTAATCTATGGTGTTATCTATGGTGTTCGCTAAGTTATATTTACAATATGGACACCGTTGTTTATAGTTTAATTACCTGATGTAGTTATTTCTGAAAGATTTATACAACATTTTATCATTTCAGTGCTTATGCTTATCCTAAAATTTTGAAGGTAATGTTTTTGAGACTTCCATGTCAGCTAGGTGTCAGTATAGTCAAAGAATAGTGTTAATTATTCTTTTTCTCTCTCTCTCTTCTGTCGTCACCATCAACTTGATTTTCATCCTGTTGATATAGCATTTCAAACAATTCGACTTCAAAGCGACTAATTTGACCAACAATTTTCACTGAAATCGACACAAAGGTAATTAAGTTGTACATGCTAAATCAGACGCAACAAACAAAAGATTGCTATTTTTGTTGGCATACTACATTTATTGATCTTATTTATGTTTGTTCTTTATGTTAGAATATGGATTTAGCGGCGGCGTTCACTTGGCTTTAAGAAACGACTCCTAGCTAGTTTGATAATAGAATAAAGCCAAACCGGAAAGAGCACGCTTTTCTTTTCGTCTGCACCAAGAACGCGGACGCTGTATGGCTGTGTTTCAATATTGGTTGCTATGCCCCTAGGCCTCTCGGGAGTTTACTCTTACACAGTGCACTGTTACACTGTTTGCTTTCTTCCTCTTTAATGTAATTTGATGCATCACCAATATTTTGGTCACGCGACATCTTATACGATATCATGCATAGACGTATGGGCAATTGTGAACCATTTGCCCAAAAAATTCCCTCAAGTTGCCTTGCCCAAATTTCGCTTGCTGCCCAAAAAAGGTTTGAGTTGCCAAATCTCTTGCAGAAATTTTTATGCAATTTTAAGTGCAAAGTGTATTGCTAATATATTCAGTGCAAGCACATATTTTTTGAATGTGAGAAATGGTCGTCGCAATCGCGATCCTGGTTGTTATCTATCTGGGTTGGGTTGTTCAAAGCGAGGTAAACATAACGCACGGTTAGTGCGAAATTTGAATTTGAATATAAAAGTTTAAAAGGCAAATCCATCTTAATTCTTTTTGTCTACAATTTGATGATTGGATGCTCTAGAAAAAATTGTCGGGGAAATTTATTTTGAGCAAAAGTAAAAGAAACCCGGATTAAAATTTATTCCCTGGTTGGCGCTGAATCGACCTTCGAACAACTGGGCCCAGCAGATTACTCACTACCCAGCAGATAAGTGTTGACTAAGTGTTCCCATCCATACTTCCTCGTAAAATATTTATCGGTATACTGGCACGAGGCCTGAAGCTAGTGAATTAAAGTAAACCATATGCACTTAAGTTTTAAACAGTGGTCCATGCCGGGCACACACACACCGTGCGAATGCACCAGCTGCACACTTTGTAAAGAGAAAAATCATGTAAAAAGTCAGTCACTTGAAATGAATTTATTGTTTAATTGAAGAAATATTGTATTTGCCTTTCTTTTTTGGGGTATATATTGGATTTAAATGTTAACGTGGCGTGCCCAGAATATTTCATTTACCGGTTTTGTTTGCTTCTATCTGTCGTAATTGGTTTTATTTAATTTCAATAATGAATTAGGTATGACGCCTTTGTCAAAGTCATTCAACTGAGTTTATAAGCAATGTCACATTTCAAGTGACACAGAATCCGAGAATTAAGATATTGAAAGTAGAACCTTTTGTAAAGGAAATGAATTTGTCGGCTTATCTTGAAATTAAAAGTAAACTATGATGAGGTCGAATGCAACACTTTCTTTTCCAAAATTATTTTCGGTATAAATAGAACAAAAAGTATCGAACAGAACATACAAAAATGTGGTGCCTCTACAAAAATATTATAGAAATACTCTACAGAATCCTTCAATGAACTAGAAGTGTCTAAGGCCCAGCTAAAGCTGCTGAATAATAACATCAGATAAATATGATAAATGGAAATCGAATTTTAAAAAAGTACAATTCTGATAAATAATAAATATCTGGAGTCACCGTTACTTTCGTTTTCAAAAACTTCAAATTCCAGCTACATGATTTTGAGATTCCTTTTTTAGCAGCCGTTACACGAATTTGTAGCGGTACGTGCACCATATTTACCTGCCAATACGTCAAGCGATGAAATGGCAGCAAAGAACATAAACTTGATAGGAACTATCAAGCGCGATTGGTCCATCTTCTGCATTTCACATTCTGCTTGATTTTAAATTCAGCTCAATCAATTCAGTTGATCAACCCCAGTGAAAAACTTTCTCGTGTCTCTTTTTGGAACAATAGCTGAGCGATTGGCGAGCTCTCTGAATGTTCCATATGATTTAAATAGCGTGCGAGTTAATTCTTTTGACCGTTCAGCCGTATCATTCGGGCCTTTCAGATCCTTTCCGGATGTCTCCTCTAATTATTTTATTAAAGCGCATAGAAATCATTTCTTTCACAATAACACAGAATAATAGAATATCTTCGGCCAATGGACTTATTCGCTGACAACAAAAAGTGGGCAAAATCTGAGACAATAAACGAGTCCTTGGTCATGGACCGTGTTGCTTACACCACCTTGCTTTCGACTTGCAGGGCCATCAAGGCAGAGATGATACGTTGACCTTACTGCAGTAAGATCTGTATAAACGACTCGAAAAGTACTGTGGGGTCGAGATGTTTCCATGTTTAAAAGCCAAATAGGAAGAGAAAATCAGCAGCATAGGTCAATGAAGCACTATACTAATGCTAACTGTACTATTAAACGAAAACGTATTTCACTATATGCAGTGATAGTGTCCAACGAATTTTTTTGGTGACATTTTCTACGATAGATATTTTAATGTTATTATATTTCTTATAGTTATTATATTTTACACAGGAAAAATTAATTCTGATTGGCTAAACAAGGTTCACGCTTCTTAAAAATGCCTCACTGGTTTGACATTAATAATGTAGTGACGTCATCAGAGATAACGAGAGAGAGACAGAGAGATTTGTGAAAACGAAGGAAACTCCCAAAGCTCTTATTTACTGTGTTAACTGTAACAGTAATCAGTTTAAAAATACCCGACATCACATTTGAATGATCTATGTTTTAAACTTGTAGACATAATGACTCAGTGTTAAAGCTGGGTTTAATTTAAGCTCGAAATTAATCTGTTATTAAACTGTGAAACTTAAACTAGACTTCGACTAATATGAAATCCAGGCAATCTAATAAAAACACTTTTTTTTCTTATCGCAAAGTTTATTTTAATGGGAAGTGCTTTACAACAGTTTCATTGCACGAGCTGAAAGTTACTTACGTCCGGACTCTAAAAAAATTGAAGTGAATGATTATAATAAATTTTGATCCTTCTAATTTTATCCTGATAAATAATAAATGACTGTCCCCTGATTTATTTTATCTTTAAACGAACCTTCAACTGACTTCAACGCATTAAAAGAATCGTGTCTCACTTAAACATTAAGACAAAGATGGATGCACTTCAAAAGGAACAAACATTAAACGAATATCGGTACCAAAGGGTATGTACTAAAACCAAGAACACCGGAACGCCGGAACACCACAGAACAGGTTTGCAGCCACAATGAATTTTTCAAAGACTTTTGTTTTTAAAAAATTAAAGCCGTTTACTACTTTGTAAGTCATATTCATTGATATATTTGCACCAGAAAATTCATTACAACAACCATGTAAATGATTTAATAAGAAAGTCGGCACATCGTCCTCGTAGCCTGCGTGCAGCCGTCTATTATTCCTACAGCGGAAAAATGACGTCTGCGAAACGGCGTCGCTAATCGTGTTCCAGATTTAAATTTCACATAAATTATGTTGATGAACCCCACTGACCAACCGAGTTACGGGTAGTTGATGAAAGTGGCGACTCGGCGAAGAAAACGTTTCATCCAAGAAATTTCGCTTCTGAGGAGAGGCTGGTTTTCCTTCACTGTCGTCTAAGAGTGTCAAAGCCTTCTTGTTTACGGTTAATTCTGCCTTGAAAGCATCATCGTTTCCGAAGCTTTCCCCCAACGCACGATTTTCATACAAATGTACGATGATGTGTCGTGAGCTACAAACTGCAGGGAATGGATTTCGTGTTGGACTTTGAACTGCCCTCGACTTTGAACGAGAATCGTCGTTATGGTTCACAATTTGTGTAAAACACAGCACACAAGTACACATGTTTAGACAACATGTTAGATTATGTTTTGATTACATATCAATGGAAACCCCCGAGCATAAATTATGTTGAGCGTTTCGAGGTGAGAGCCAATCATAGTTGATGTCTAACAATGCTAACTGTCAAGCAACCAATCAGAGCGCGGTCACCAGATTCTGGAGAAACAGAACACGATTAGCGCCGCCGTTTCGCAGACGTCATTTTTCCGCTTTAGGAATAATAGACGGCTGTACGCTGGCTACGTCCTCGTCGCTTTCACTGTTTTCCCTCAGGCCACTCACGTGCTCTTCGATACGTTCGACTTCTTTCCGTACTCTGAAATATCTTCACTTTATTCTTCGCTTTCATCACTAAAACCAGAGTTCCCAAATGCAAAAATCTCCGTTAAAACTTCCTTAGGTATCATTTGACATGAGTTGTCCGCCATATTGGATTTACGATGTAAACATAACCTCGTTCCCTTGTGGCTTTATGTACCAGCAATACAAGATTCTTTGGTCAGCGGACTCTTTAATGATACCCAGGTCCTTTAGAAAAACCGGAACAGAGGACGTAAAAATATATAAGTCGTCGGCATTCCAAGATACCTTTAATTTGAGCCTTTGTGTATTTATAACACTAGCGACCTCGATGATCTGGTTATCTGTATTTTTATAAAGATTTGAGGGAATAGGTATGACTTTTCAGACCTTTGTTTACTTTTTTGTAATTCTTCCTTTATACTTCAGTTGCAGGAAGTCCAGGGAGAGCAGTGGTCGCTGCATTTTATCGACATTTCGTCGTTTTCCCCAGAAAAGAATTTTTATTCCTGGCTTAATGTTATTCGGCTGTCGAACAACCCGGTCCATCTCTAATTCATCTATTTTAAGCCTTGACCAAAATTCGGCGGGACTATTTGTTAAGAGCACACGGGAATTGTAAATAACGTAAGACGAAGGAAAATATAAATTTATTTATGACTTACACAAACAAGATAAAATACACACTGAGATGAAGTATCCAAAACACGCTTCAACAAAATGACCCAGCTCGCCACAAGTTGTTGCGTTTGGTGACGGGTTAGATTCAAGTTGGACACTCGGATAAATTCTGGTAAAGACGAGTTGTTCATTTTGTCACGAACGTGGGATAAAGAAAAAATCTGATTATCCAAAGGCACCAACTGACGTACGGAAAAATAATGGTTAGATAGGCCATTTTACTAGGTTCATATGCAACACGCGTCCGGTATACTGCTAGGATTCTGCTTGTCTCAAGCTTCCTGTGACGGCAAAAACAAATTTTTCACAATTTGACGACGGTCTCAATCTTCTGCACTCTTCATGTGAAATCAAGTACAGCCACAATATGGAATTAGGGAAATTCTGCTCTGCAAGTTTACAGCGCGACGCGCTTTAGTGTGGCCACCCAACAAACTTTTTTTGACAAGTTACAATTAGCCAATCAGAGAGCGCGGATTTGTTCGAACTGTCCCGCCTCCTTTTAATGTTCAAAGCTGTTGCCACGAAACTTGTCGCGGTTTTAACAAGGAGGCGGGACAACTCAAACAAATTCGCGCTCTCTGATTGGCTAACCTGTCCAAAACGTTTGTTGGATGGCCACACTAAGGCGCGTCGCGCTATAATTTAGATTTGTCACAACCGTTATATTCTTCAAAAATCGGCATGCTACGGTAACTTTCACAACAAAGATCGGATCAGTATCGTATCAAAGTTGTAAGAATAGAGAAATGTGCTCCTCTTTATTGGCCCCTCGAACTTGTCAAGATATCCTTTTATATTGCAGTCTCTTTTTGTTAATCTCATGCAGTTGTCAGTTTATCCAGCCCTCATCTATGTAATTGACCTCCTTTAAATTCAAAAATGTGCACGGATATTCTCTTAAAGCTCACATTATAGCATCTCAGAACCGATAAGGCAAATATCCGAGCATATACTATCCCCAAACAGAGAACGTTATTTCTATAGATGACTAAAAACACCTGTTACGTCAATCTGGCAAAATTCTTCGGCGAACCTTAGATGTTCTAACTTGAAGGGGGAGTGGTAATTAATTCGCTCTGTGGAAATTGATGTAATCAATGTCTGACTGCTTGCGGGAGGAGATTTTGCCAGCAGTCAAATATTGCCTTAAGGTGTTATTGGTAAATCGGTAAAATTTGTCATTCCTTAATATGTTTTTAGCAGGTGTCTTAATAAGTTGACAATAACCCGCGTTGTCGTTTTTGGTCAAAAGAGAGCTATTTTAACATATTCGTGAAATGCTACTACCCATCGTTACAACCGCATTTTAGCTAAAACTAAATTACACAAGAACATATATTAAGTATTTTTCAATTATATTTTATGATATTCGTTTCATTCTTTTTTTGTTATGGTTACTGCTTGTATTTTCTTTACGTTTGTTACACCAGTTGGAGATAATATCAACAATGAAGATCGCATCGAATTGCAACTCGAAAGGCGCAGGTCACATCACATCGCAGCGCAAAAAGTGTTATCAGAAGTGCCTTTTTACTAAAAATAATAAGGACGTACTGCTGTGGAACAGTGGTTAAACTGAAAAATGATTTAAGGTAAGTCATTTTATTCTTTTAATTCAGATTTATGAAGACAAATGCCATTTTATAAAATTGACTAATCAGATCTTTCAGAAACATTAAAATCAGTTCCAAATCATTTTTGTGTAAGCAGGTCTTTTGAAATTTAAAGACGTCTTTCATTTCTGAAAGGAAGTACGTATTGTGTCTAAAAAACAACAAATTTCTTTAATCTATGGTGTTATCTATGGTGTTCGCTAAGTTATATTTACAATATGGACACCGTTGTTTATAGTTTAATTACCTGATGTAGTTATTTCTGAAAGATTTATACAACATTTTATCATTTCAGTGCTTATGCTTATCCTAAAATTTTGAAGGTAATGTTTTTGAGACTTCCATGTCAGCTAGGTGTCAGTATAGTCAAAGAATAGTGTTAATTATTCTTTTTCTCTCTCTCTCTTCTGTCGTCACCATCAACTTGATTTTCATCCTGTTGATATAGCATTTCAAACAATTCGACTTCAAAGCGACTAATTTGACCAACAATTTTCACTGAAATCGACACAAAGGTAATTAAGTTGTACATGCTAAATCAGACGCAACAAACAAAAGATTGCTATTTTTGTTGGCATACTACATTTATTGATCTTATTTATGTTTGTTCTTTATGTTAGAATATGGATTTAGCGGCGGCGTTCACTTGGCTTTAAGAAACGACTCCTAGCTAGTTTGATAATAGAATAAAGCCAAACCGGAAAGAGCACGCTTTTCTTTTCGTCTGCACCAAGAACGCGGACGCTGTATGGCTGTGTTTCAATATTGGTTGCTATGCCCCTAGGCCTCTCGGGAGTTTACTCTTACACAGTGCACTGTTACACTGTTTGCTTTCTTCCTCTTTAATGTAATTTGATGCATCACCAATATTTTGGTCACGCGACATCTTATACGATATCATGCATAGACGTATGGGCAATTGTGAACCATTTGCCCAAAAAATTCCCTCAAGTTGCCTTGCCCAAATTTCGCTTGCTGCCCAAAAAAGGTTTGAGTTGCCAAATCTCTTGCAGAAATTTTTATGCAATTTTAAGTGCAAAGTGTATTGCTAATATATTCAGTGCAAGCACATATTTTTTGAATGTGAGAAATGGTCGTCGCAATCGCGATCCTGGTTGTTATCTATCTGGGTTGGGTTGTTCAAAGCGAGGTAAACATAACGCACGGTTAGTGCGAAATTTGAATTTGAATATAAAAGTTTAAAAGGCAAATCCATCTTAATTCTTTTTGTCTACAATTTGATGATTGGATGCTCTAGAAAAAATTGTCGGGGAAATTTATTTTGAGCAAAAGTAAAAGAAACCCGGATTAAAATTTATTCCCTGGTTGGCGCTGAATCGACCTTCGAACAACTGGGCCCAGCAGATTACTCACTACCCAGCAGATAAGTGTTGACTAAGTGTTCCCATCCATACTTCCTCGTAAAATATTTATCGGTATACTGGCACGAGGCCTGAAGCTAGTGAATTAAAGTAAACCATATGCACTTAAGTTTTAAACAGTGGTCCATGCCGGGCACACACACACCGTGCGAATGCACCAGCTGCACACTTTGTAAAGAGAAAAATCATGTAAAAAGTCAGTCACTTGAAATGAATTTATTGTTTAATTGAAGAAATATTGTATTTGCCTTTCTTTTTTGGGGTATATATTGGATTTAAATGTTAACGTGGCGTGCCCAGAATATTTCATTTACCGGTTTTGTTTGCTTCTATCTGTCGTAATTGGTTTTATTTAATTTCAATAATGAATTAGGTATGACGCCTTTGTCAAAGTCATTCAACTGAGTTTATAAGCAATGTCACATTTCAAGTGACACAGAATCCGAGAATTAAGATATTGAAAGTAGAACCTTTTGTAAAGGAAATGAATTTGTCGGCTTATCTTGAAATTAAAAGTAAACTATGATGAGGTCGAATGCAACACTTTCTTTTCCAAAATTATTTTCGGTATAAATAGAACAAAAAGTATCGAACAGAACATACAAAAATGTGGTGCCTCTACAAAAATATTATAGAAATACTCTACAGAATCCTTCAATGAACTAGAAGTGTCTAAGGCCCAGCTAAAGCTGCTGAATAATAACATCAGATAAATATGATAAATGGAAATCGAATTTTAAAAAAGTACAATTCTGATAAATAATAAATATCTGGAGTCACCGTTACTTTCGTTTTCAAAAACTTCAAATTCCAGCTACATGATTTTGAGATTCCTTTTTTAGCAGCCGTTACACGAATTTGTAGCGGTACGTGCACCATATTTACCTGCCAATACGTCAAGCGATGAAATGGCAGCAAAGAACATAAACTTGATAGGAACTATCAAGCGCGATTGGTCCATCTTCTGCATTTCACATTCTGCTTGATTTTAAATTCAGCTCAATCAATTCAGTTGATCAACCCCAGTGAAAAACTTTCTCGTGTCTCTTTTTGGAACAATAGCTGAGCGATTGGCGAGCTCTCTGAATGTTCCATATGATTTAAATAGCGTGCGAGTTAATTCTTTTGACCGTTCAGCCGTATCATTCGGGCCTTTCAGATCCTTTCCGGATGTCTCCTCTAATTATTTTATTAAAGCGCATAGAAATCATTTCTTTCACAATAACACAGAATAATAGAATATCTTCGGCCAATGGACTTATTCGCTGACAACAAAAAGTGGGCAAAATCTGAGACAATAAACGAGTCCTTGGTCATGGACCGTGTTGCTTACACCACCTTGCTTTCGACTTGCAGGGCCATCAAGGCAGAGATGATACGTTGACCTTACTGCAGTAAGATCTGTATAAACGACTCGAAAAGTACTGTGGGGTCGAGATGTTTCCATGTTTAAAAGCCAAATAGGAAGAGAAAATCAGCAGCATAGGTCAATGAAGCACTATACTAATGCTAACTGTACTATTAAACGAAAACGTATTTCACTATATGCAGTGATAGTGTCCAACGAATTTTTTTGGTGACATTTTCTACGATAGATATTTTAATGTTATTATATTTCTTATAGTTATTATATTTTACACAGGAAAAATTAATTCTGATTGGCTAAACAAGGTTCACGCTTCTTAAAAATGCCTCACTGGTTTGACATTAATAATGTAGTGACGTCATCAGAGATAACGAGAGAGAGACAGAGAGATTTGTGAAAACGAAGGAAACTCCCAAAGCTCTTATTTACTGTGTTAACTGTAACAGTAATCAGTTTAAAAATACCCGACATCACATTTGAATGATCTATGTTTTAAACTTGTAGACATAATGACTCAGTGTTAAAGCTGGGTTTAATTTAAGCTCGAAATTAATCTGTTATTAAACTGTGAAACTTAAACTAGACTTCGACTAATATGAAATCCAGGCAATCTAATAAAAACACTTTTTTTTCTTATCGCAAAGTTTATTTTAATGGGAAGTGCTTTACAACAGTTTCATTGCACGAGCTGAAAGTTACTTACGTCCGGACTCTAAAAAAATTGAAGTGAATGATTATAATAAATTTTGATCCTTCTAATTTTATCCTGATAAATAATAAATGACTGTCCCCTGATTTATTTTATCTTTAAACGAACCTTCAACTGACTTCAACGCATTAAAAGAATCGTGTCTCACTTAAACATTAAGACAAAGATGGATGCACTTCAAAAGGAACAAACATTAAACGAATATCGGTACCAAAGGGTATGTACTAAAACCAAGAACACCGGAACGCCGGAACACCACAGAACAGGTTTGCAGCCACAATGAATTTTTCAAAGACTTTTGTTTTTAAAAAATTAAAGCCGTTTACTACTTTGTAAGTCATATTCATTGATATATTTGCACCAGAAAATTCATTACAACAACCATGTAAATGATTTAATAAGAAAGTCGGCACATCGTCCTCGTAGCCTGCGTGCAGCCGTCTATTATTCCTACAGCGGAAAAATGACGTCTGCGAAACGGCGTCGCTAATCGTGTTCCAGATTTAAATTTCACATAAATTATGTTGATGAACCCCACTGACCAACCGAGTTACGGGTAGTTGATGAAAGTGGCGACTCGGCGAAGAAAACGTTTCATCCAAGAAATTTCGCTTCTGAGGAGAGGCTGGTTTTCCTTCACTGTCGTCTAAGAGTGTCAAAGCCTTCTTGTTTACGGTTAATTCTGCCTTGAAAGCATCATCGTTTCCGAAGCTTTCCCCCAACGCACGATTTTCATACAAATGTACGATGATGTGTCGTGAGCTACAAACTGCAGGGAATGGATTTCGTGTTGGACTTTGAACTGCCCTCGACTTTGAACGAGAATCGTCGTTATGGTTCACAATTTGTGTAAAACACAGCACACAAGTACACATGTTTAGACAACATGTTAGATTATGTTTTGATTACATATCAATGGAAACCCCCGAGCATAAATTATGTTGAGCGTTTCGAGGTGAGAGCCAATCATAGTTGATGTCTAACAATGCTAACTGTCAAGCAACCAATCAGAGCGCGGTCACCAGATTCTGGAGAAACAGAACACGATTAGCGCCGCCGTTTCGCAGACGTCATTTTTCCGCTTTAGGAATAATAGACGGCTGTACGCTGGCTACGTCCTCGTCGCTTTCACTGTTTTCCCTCAGGCCACTCACGTGCTCTTCGATACGTTCGACTTCTTTCCGTACTCTGAAATATCTTCACTTTATTCTTCGCTTTCATCACTAAAACCAGAGTTCCCAAATGCAAAAATCTCCGTTAAAACTTCCTTAGGTATCATTTGACATGAGTTGTCCGCCATATTGGATTTACGATGTAAACATAACCTCGTTCCCTTGTGGCTTTATGTACCAGCAATACAAGATTCTTTGGTCAGCGGACTCTTTAATGATACCCAGGTCCTTTAGAAGAACCGGAACAGAGGACGTAAAAATATATAAGTCGTCGGCATTCCAAGATACCTTTAATTTGAGCCTTTGTGTATTTATAACACTAGCGACCTCGATGATCTGGTTATCTGTATTTTTATAAAGATTTGAGGGAATAGGTATGACTTTTCAGACCTTTGTTTACTTTTTTGTAATTCTTCCTTTATACTTCAGTTGCAGGAAGTCCAGGGAGAGCAGTGGTCGCTGCATTTTATCGACATTTCGTCGTTTTCCCCAGAAAAGAATTTTTATTCCTGGCTTAATGTTATTCGGCTGTCGAACAACCCGGTCCATCTCTAATTCATCTATTTTAAGCCTTGACCAAAATTCGGCGGGACTATTTGTTAAGAGCACACGGGAATTGTAAATAACGTAAGACGAAGGAAAATATAAATTTATTTATGACTTACACAAACAAGATAAAATACACACTGAGATGAAGTATCCAAAACACGCTTCAACAAAATGACCCAGCTCGCCACAAGTTGTTGCGTTTGGTGACGGGTTAGATTCAAGTTGGACACTCGGATAAATTCTGGTAAAGACGAGTTGTTCATTTTGTCACGAACGTGGGATAAAGAAAAAATCTGATTATCCAAAGGCACCAACTGACGTACGGAAAAATAATGGTTAGATAGGCCATTTTACTAGGTTCATATGCAACACGCGTCCGGTATACTGCTAGGATTCTGCTTGTCTCAAGCTTCCTGTGACGGCAAAAACAAATTTTTCACAATTTGACGACGGTCTCAATCTTCTGCACTCTTCATGTGAAATCAAGTACAGCCACAATATGGAATTAGGGAAATTCTGCTCTGCAAGTTTACAGCGCGACGCGCTTTAGTGTGGCCACCCAACAAACTTTTTTTGACAAGTTACAATTAGCCAATCAGAGAGCGCGGATTTGTTCGAACTGTCCCGCCTCCTTTTAATGTTCAAAGCTGTTGCCACGAAACTTGTCGCGGTTTTAACAAGGAGGCGGGACAACTCAAACAAATTCGCGCTCTCTGATTGGCTAACCTGTCCAAAACGTTTGTTGGATGGCCACACTAAGGCGCGTCGCGCTATAATTTAGATTTGTCACAACCGTTATATTCTTCAAAAATCGGCATGCTACGGTAACTTTCACAACAAAGATCGGATCAGTATCGTATCAAAGTTGTAAGAATAGAGAAATGTGCTCCTCTTTATTGGCCCCTCGAACTTGTCAAGATATCCTTTTATATTGCAGTCTCTTTTTGTTAATCTCATGCAGTTGTCAGTTTATCCAGCCCTCATCTATGTAATTGACCTCCTTTAAATTCAAAAATGTGCACGGATATTCTCTTAAAGCTCACATTATAGCATCTCAGAACCGATAAGGCAAATATCCGAGCATATACTATCCCCAAACAGAGAACGTTATTTCTATAGATGACTAAAAACACCTGTTACGTCAATCTGGCAAAATTCTTCGGCGAACCTTAGATGTTCTAACTTGAAGGGGGAGTGGTAATTAATTCGCTCTGTGGAAATTGATGTAATCAATGTCTGACTGCTTGCGGGAGGAGATTTTGCCAGCAGTCAAATATTGCCTTAAGGTGTTATTGGTAAATCGGTAAAATTTGTCATTCCTTAATATGTTTTTAGCAGGTGTCTTAATAAGTTGACAATAACCCGCGTTGTCGTTTTTGGTCAAAAGAGAGCTATTTTAACATATTCGTGAAATGCTACTACCCATCGTTACAACCGCATTTTAGCTAAAACTAAATTACACAAGAACATATATTAAGTATTTTTCAATTATATTTTATGATATTCGTTTCATTCTTTTTTTGTTATGGTTACTGCTTGTATTTTCTTTACGTTTGTTACACCAGTTGGAGATAATATCAACAATGAAGATCGCATCGAATTGCAACTCGAAAGGCGCAGGTCACATCACATCGCAGCGCAAAAAGTGTTATCAGAAGTGCCTTTTTACTAAAAATAATAAGGACGTACTGCTGTGGAACAGTGGTTAAACTGAAAAATGATTTAAGGTAAGTCATTTTATTCTTTTAATTCAGATTTATGAAGACAAATGCCATTTTATAAAATTGACTAATCAGATCTTTCAGAAACATTAAAATCAGTTCCAAATCATTTTTGTGTAAGCAGGTCTTTTGAAATTTAAAGACGTCTTTCATTTCTGAAAGGAAGTACGTATTGTGTCTAAAAAACAACAAATTTCTTTAATCTATGGTGTTATCTATGGTGTTCGCTAAGTTATATTTACAATATGGACACCGTTGTTTATAGTTTAATTACCTGATGTAGTTATTTCTGAAAGATTTATACAACATTTTATCATTTCAGTGCTTATGCTTATCCTAAAATTTTGAAGGTAATGTTTTTGAGACTTCCATGTCAGCTAGGTGTCAGTATAGTCAAAGAATAGTGTTAATTATTCTTTTTCTCTCTCTCTCTTCTGTCGTCACCATCAACTTGATTTTCATCCTGTTGATATAGCATTTCAAACAATTCGACTTCAAAGCGACTAATTTGACCAACAATTTTCACTGAAATCGACACAAAGGTAATTAAGTTGTACATGCTAAATCAGACGCAACAAACAAAAGATTGCTATTTTTGTTGGCATACTACATTTATTGATCTTATTTATGTTTGTTCTTTATGTTAGAATATGGATTTAGCGGCGGCGTTCACTTGGCTTTAAGAAACGACTCCTAGCTAGTTTGATAATAGAATAAAGCCAAACCGGAAAGAGCACGCTTTTCTTTTCGTCTGCACCAAGAACGCGGACGCTGTATGGCCAAGTCTGATTTGGACGTCCACGAGCAGTTTTTTCGCGCAGACTCAGATTATTGACTGACAATCTTTAATGAACACTCTGCGCATGCGCAAAAAACAGCCTTAGCGAGAGTCCGCGTTCTTGGTGTTGTGTTACCAAGAGACTAAAAGAGTTGCGTATACGTATGTCATGTAACCGAACAATAGGATATGATCTCGAAAGTTTTCAGTGAACTAAACCATTACCTCGAAAAATTCTTAGAGCGAATGATTTCATGGCTTTGGTATACCTATCACTAAAATATTTTTAACTACATTATTTCCAACCATTTCGCGAACTCCTATACTAGCGGGTGATTGTCGCATTTGCATTAGTACTATAAATAACTGTTAGACTACAGGAAAATAGTTCAGGCTTTCCATTAGGGCTATATGATCAACGAGGGTAGAAGTTGAGGCTAGAAGAAACTGTGAAAATAATCCTCATTTTTGGGCTATTTGTTACTTTAATCAAATTTTTCGCTGATTGACTTTTATACAGGTTCATCGTAAGTGAAAAGGATGACGATAACAAAGCTCGGTGTGCCCATCTTATTCCCTTCCATCGTGCTTATACTACTGCTACAAGACACTGCAGGTGATTTGTATATCTACATCTGAAAAACAAGTTGTCTGATTTTGGAGGAATATTCCTAGGTGGTTATTGATTTAATTTTCAACCAGAATGACTATAATGTATGTACCAGATATAATTGCCGTTTGCCCACTTGAACTAATAATACCTGCTCCGAAAAGATGCGTTGATGGACGTTATTCTTACGGTTTTTAGATTATAATATTAAATACTTGTATGATGGGTCTTTTCCCTGTTTACTAATTCGTATCTCTGATTACCGAGCCAGAAAGCAGAGCAATTGTGTCACCTTTTTTTCGACCTCCACCCGGACAGGAGTATGAGAAGATCAACGCTATAAAGGGTAACTAAGACTGTCCTGAAGTTGGTTAATTTAAGGCACCTTTTACGATTTCAGGCAACTTTTCCAATGACGGGCAACCACTTAATGTTTCTTCTTCTTTTGTTTTACTACTTGTTTGACGCTGGAATTCTCACATTGACAGGATAACTTATTATCACTCAACTGAGCCAAATTTTGGACCCCCCTATCAAAAATTCCTGGATCCGTCCCTGAACCGTTTCTGCAAGAGATGAAAAGCTCAGGAGCCAAGAAACAGGGGAATAGTTCTTTTTGGTAGCAACTTCCTGTAGTAAATACGAAAAACAAACTTGTGATTTTCAGCAACTTTCTGAGACGTTTTGAATATCTTTAATAGACCATCTTTTGCACAGCCCTTATGGTTACTTCAGAATTTACATCATCAAGCATTTGGGGTTTAAATGACGCCTTGGGCCAAAATAGGATTTGCGTCACTGGAAAAATTGAGTTCACAAAAGGTCTTTATACTTCTTTCCTTCACATTCCGCAACTTCATGTTTTTTGCGTAGATACATCTTGAATCCTCTGTGTGAAGTTAGTCAGTCCGACAAAAGGGATATTAATAGCTTGATTTTTACATTGCCGGAATAAAGTAATAAAAATTCTCATCCCTGAAAAGAGAATCTCTTAAAGTTCAACAGGAGGTAGTCCACAAAGACTAGCAAGTAACACGGCTCTTCAGTAGTACAAAACCTATCTAAAATTTTGTCTGTCATTGACTAATTTACACGTTTAAACGACGTCTATGAAACTCAACAGAAAGACGTTTCGGCCGAAAAACTTCAGGCCTTCATCGGTTAAAAAAGCCAAACTGAATCATCGGGTTCTAACGGTCCGCAATGATGTGTGTGTTACGTGACCGCTGCAACAGATTGCGCGATTGTGGAATTGTTATCTCCAACACAAACCACCCTTTAATTGGTGCTCTTTTATCCTTGTTCCCAAGGCAACAAAATTACAGTCAATGCAGCCGGTTCTGAAGAAAACTCCCCTTGACTGTAGAACAGATGGTTTTTCCTTTGGTCGTAGAAAAGCGAGTACACAGAACGTTCAAAGGTTTAAAACCTACTTTAACTCTGTTAAACACGGTTCTTACGGCTGTTATTCATTAGTTAGTTACATAGACTCCTCAGGGCTCGAAATTAACGCTCGCAAACTGCGAGTGTTTTTTGGGATTCAGTTGCGAGTGAAAAAAATATCCACTAGCGAACATTTGCGAGTAAGAATCATCCCTGTCTCCAAACCATTTTCAAGAAAGCTGTGTTCGAATTGAGCGATATTCATGTCAAGAAATTTAAAAGAAAATACGGACAAACTTTTTTTATTTAACTTTTCAGCTCGTTACTTCAAAGGTATCAATAAGAATTTTAATTTTTACATTAAAAAATTGCTTGTTGGCTCGCCAATTTGCCAGTAGGAAAATTTGTCACTAGCAAGTCTTTGCTAGTGGACTAAAAAGTGAAGTTCGAGCCCTCATAGTATTAATATTACTCGTCGCTTTATTATCTCTAATAAAAAAACATGTGGATGCATAATAGAGCTTTCTTATATTTTTTTTACTATTTAGACCACACTTACGAGGAGTTTTACGGTAAATCGGGAGGAAAGAAGAATAAAATAAGCCACAAGAAGATCCTTACGCCGCATGATATGAAGTTAACGAGAGAAGGTGCGCTACAATGTATACCTAAAAGAATTTTTCTTCTCAGTACTGTTTATAAGAAACATAGCTATCATATACTAAAGATAGCATAACATTACTGAGATTTGAAAACTGGGCTCATAACTCAATCATTTGATTATATCTGAGCCGGCTAAACGCGGACAGTTAGATGAAATTTGTTCAAAAACATCAAGTATAAATTATCACGATTAAGGTACATTGGCAAAATTAATACGGTATCCGCACTGAAACTTGAAGAGCTACGTAATTTGAAAGGAGAACGACAACGGTTGTAGCTATATTCTGCCCCTAATTAATAAAAATAAATCGTGATGCCTTCGTGTCAGTGACATTTTTAAACGACAACTTAAAACACACCTTTTTCTTTGTTCCTATGTGAATTGCTGACCTGTTTTTACCATGTTTAAGCTTTGTATTTTTTAGTTATTGTTGTAAAGCGCCATTGAACCATCGCGAAATGGCGCTCAACAAATTTATTTATTGTTATTATAATGACTGTTATTATTCGAAAGCTTTATTGCAGGCAACGTCTGCCCAGACTACCTCCCTTGTCGCTGCAGCTGAAGCCGCGCGTTCGTCTCTGGAGATCTCGGAACTAGCACAGAAAGCACAGGATATCTCGGTCAAGAGAGCATTATGGGCCTTGCAGACCATTAAAGTTGCAGCGAAGGCAGAGGAAGTGGCGGTGAACGCCATACAGACAATGTTTATGTAACATGCATACATCGATTGGGAAAGCCAATCACAAAACAAAGACGTCACAAAACTGCACTCATATAGATCACATTCTATAGTCTCTGCACTTTCCAGTTTTATATTTTAGAAGTACACGTTTGCATTGTTTTAAGTTCATAATTTTCATTAAGCCAACGTTGTGCATATGAAATGCCTTGTTGAATGAACCAATTTCATGATGCATAAAAGTGCTGAGCACGCATGGATGTCTATTTTATCGAGTAAAAGTTCAAAACTAACGCGTCAGCCAGGAGCTGACGCATCACTAGATGTCAATCATAAAAGTGCGCCGAAAATACTAATTATATGCTCAAGGTCGTCCAGAGTCCACAGTTTCAATTTAATTCAGCTAGAAAAAACTTCTTGATTAAATCCCTGTTTGATATGCATGTTCCTCTTTAACTCACATCACGGACTTACCTATAAATGTCAATAAAACATGTAACTTAAAAAATGTTTATTTTTTTCATCTAAATTGTCTTCAGTTCTATATCATAGCAATATAGTTTCGTACAAATAAAAGATAGAATTTATCCTATCTGCTAAGTATTCGACATGTTTCTGGGTCACTTGACCACGCCGTAAACTTGTACCTTTGGAGCTTCTTTTGAAATGGCTTGTTGGACAAAACATTTCAAACGCTACTATCGGTGATAAAGGAATATTCCATTCTGTCTAACTTATAAGTATCCCCTTGTTCAACTTCAAGAATGACTCGAGATTTCGATATTTATGCTAATGCTGTATAATCTTGTGAAATATACTAGTCAGAAAATCTTTAACGCAATGTTGGTTTTGATTTGCTTCCGTCTTTAAAACAGAATGCTCGTGACCCCTTGGACAAACGCACTCAAGATAAAGAAGAGGTCTTTTATCTTCATTAAATAACCACCTGTTGATCTGTCAGAAGTCAGGGAAATAACGTATGCATAACAGATTGCTATCAAATTTATCGAGATTTTTACTATACTCGACTAAAAAGAGAACTTTCCTTCCTTTACGGGCTTTAATGGTAAGAAATCTGTCCATTGGTATAATATTCATCGTGGACAGTGTTCATAGCTTTTTCTCGAAAATTTCAACTGTAAAAGGCAGGAAATTTCTTACTTTAAAGTTTAACGTCATCGTACAGGTCAACTAGACTATTCGCCGTGTACAATGTGTGGTGATAGCGCTTTCGTCGAGCCAATGTAAGTAGAAATTTTTGTTGATGTATATATGTGCATATATGCTCGAAGTTGAATTAACCTCGCTTTTCACGTGTAAGAGTAAAATGATGAGTTTCTAGGATATGCTCCACCTCTAGTGTGGCTTTGGTCACTACACTAAAAATAATCGTTGAAATAAATAAGATAACAGCTAAAATCTTGCTTATGTCATTCTGAAATATTTTCACAACTAGAGAAAAAGAGAGCGAGACATTATCGTATAAGAGGAGCAAGGAAATCACTATTTGTATTAAGTATTTTTTGGCTTCCGGGTCGCATGCATGGCGACGGACGAAAAATATATGTGCATTACCGCAAAAAATGGGGTTTTGAGCTCCTCACAGTAACAAAATTATTTGGTTTTTTGACTCTACAAATGTAGCACCACTGTATAACTGTGTATTGCTTATCAAGATAGCATTTTGTCTTGTGTTTATTCCTGGGCGCGGCGCCATCTTCGCTGCTGCCATAACTACCTGTTCATACAATCTAGCCACCAGTTTTAAACCAGGTATCTTTCACACAAGCAACGTTTTCTCAGTCATCTAAACTTTCAAAATCTTCAGCCTGTGTTTTCTTTACCATAATTTATATGTTTATTTACAAGAATAAAATCGAGTTTCAGTCCCATACAATGTAAGTACAGTATTTATCTACTTCTTTGAATTTATTTCCGATGCATTCCTTTGATTAACAACGACGTTTGATACCGATGCCAAGGTGACTATTGAAACTTCGAACACAGTTGTTGAATTTAATGATGTCTTTTAAAGGAGATACCTATCTTAGCACACTTGTTAACAATACTTTCTCTCGTTTATAGGTAAATAAGGCTATCTTGATAATGCATTGGGTCATATTGACGCTAGTACTGTCTGTAGCTGCAATAGAAACAACAGGTGATTAAAAGCCGATTTATATTAATAAGCTAATTAAGGAAGAAGTTTAAACGAAAGTTCCAGTTTAATTTGTGAGGATAAATAAATTCTTCCAACAACAATATGAGAGAATGTAACAACTGAAATTATATCTGGATTTTACCAGAGTCTGTAAAACCTGTTCTCCGTTTCATTGATCCGTTAAGCGATTTTCGATTGAGTGTTGATAAATAAATTGAGTGTTAAGCTAAAACGAAAGTAATCATTCTAGTCAAACACAAAGGACACAGACAATCCAGTTAATCCAGTGAACCAAACAAAATTCGAAGCAGAGGCAAGCATTCGAATGGGTCGCGAGACTAGTCGTTTAAGTATAGCATCCCAGGGACGCTCTTGCGACCTCTCAGGGGCGAATCTAAGGGGAGGGTGCAGGGGGTGCGCACCCCTCCCTGAGATGACCTGCGACTTTGTAATATAACTAGTATTCTGCCTACGTCACCCTCCAATTACGCTACTCCTTAGTGGTGCACCCCCTCCTGAGAAAAATCCTGGATCAGCCCCTTCTTCTTATAAACTTTCGCCTCTCAGGGGTCTCCGAGGATAGTAGCCGGCACGAAGCGCGGGAAAACATGTGCAAGCGAGTCAGTCACGATTAAAGTTACTAAGCGTATGGCAAAGGAAAACCAAAGTGAGCACGAATTGCTCAGATCGAAACATTCAAGTGCAAATTATTTTACAAGCAAATGTCAAATACGGCTTTAGTATGGAAACCAGTAGTCTCACTTCTCAGATTTTTAATGACTTATTTTCCAGACTTAAACTTCACACCCCTTGAGCAGACGAATGCCGGAAAAATATAACCTCATTAATATACCCTTTATAAACTCAAACATTCTTACCTTTTATAATGCAATGCTAACCAACAATATACTACTTTATACTAAACACTTCCATTTGTGAAATTAATATGACTTACTACAAATCGCTACTTCATCATCATCATCATCATCACCATCATTTATTTGCCATTTTGCTTTACATTATGATTAAAATTCCTCATTTCTTTTATTAGCTGCCAAGCCATACGTGCGGGACAGAACATATACAGAAAATCCTGGAAAAGGTTATTTTACCCCTTCTTTGAGTAACATATATATGTCAGACTTTTTGTCAGAAATCGTCCCATGTCTGACATTTTATCTTAAGGGTTACATAAGTTGATAATTATGTATTGATACAGCGTGAATCAGGTCAATATTGTTAAATATTCCGAGTTACCCGATAAGTCTATTCCGTGTACATTATTTAATGTAATAATTCCGTTCTGGTGCCAATGAAGATCAATATGAAGATGTACAGATTTTTAGCTTTTATAACACCTTAGTGATGGCTATTTATAGTGCGTGCTAACCTTATATGGCAGCTATAGCGAAACTTTATGATTTGTTTGACAAAACTGCCCTGGTAATTAGATCAGACGGCAAACTGGTTAAAATCAGACTTGAATGTCCCATAAACCTTCCAGTTTTTCTTAGAAATATCTGATGGAGTCGAGCAGACGAAACATTGATTACTACAGGAACTTGTAAAAGAAAAACGGATCGTGTTTTACTAATCAATCCCGTGTGAAAAACACGTGCCGTTCATTGATATTCGACTGGCTAAAGAATTTAAAGCCCACCAGATGGATCTAAAAGAACATTTTTATATAATAAAATACATTAGAAAGAATGACAGTACCCGAACCAGTACGGGGTTTAAGAATCCACGACGGCGACGTCGAGAACAACGTCGATTGAAAAATGAGTTTATATTTTACCAACTCTCGATACTCTAAAGTCATTTAGTCTGTTTCATACTGAATCTGGAACACAGCAATAAATTCGAAATAAAAATTAGCCTTCGTGGTTTACGTTGTGCAGACAACGCAGAGTTTGGTCATTTCACGTTGTCGTTTTGCAGAGGACGGCAAATAAATGTACCAAGAACTATGACGCACGTGTAAAGCCAATGTTCTGCTCATTAAACCTTTCGTTTAGCGACGTTCCCGTTGCCGTTGCCGTTGTGGTTTGCTAGTCTACTTATTCAGTTGTAACTGTCATTTCGTGCCCATACATAGGAGTCTGTGCGAACAACCGTTACAGGTGTGAGGGTGGAAGTAAATGTATTCCTTTGAAATGGATCTGCGATGGGGTTCACGACTGCGGCGATAAACTCGATGAGAGGAATTGCTTTTTAGGCAACGAGACGATCGTTCCTTCCTACAGTAAGTCTAAATATAGATATGTACGTTTGAAGAAACAAATACATAAGTAAGATTACATGATTAGGCAAAATAGGTTAAACCACTGTGTATTAGTAAAAATCTAGAATACTAATGCAAATGCCGCAATCTGATTGGCTGAGCTACTAAATACTATTAGCCTTCGGCCTCATCAACTATCGCCCCATAGAAATCTCGAGCTCATAATCTAATTGTTAATTAGTTTTAGTGGGTAGTGGCGAAATAAATGCTGCAGTCGGGGTCATTAGCAATAGTGCTTCCTACTCTGTAGTTGCTTAATTCACTGAAACCGAAGATGTATGCAATAAATTGCCGATGTATTTTGTATTTAGCACTCTTACATGTGCCGGCTAACTGCGTGCCAACCTGAAACAAGGCTCAGGTGCAGACATGCCTTCGACAGTCGCTTGATGTAAAGTGCGAGAGACTGATTGAGTAAACGAATGAATATATGATCTGCGATTATTATTTTTGCCTCTCTCTTGCAGACAATTTAAGCCTTACCTTATGACAAAATTTTTTTTTGTGATATAAAAATGATAAAATGGTAGGACAATTTGATGTTTTCTAAAACGAGAGTCCGAAAGTGGCCTATTCTATTCCAAATCGCAAACGTTGCAGCACAAATCTTCTGTATCACACTTCACATTTTCCGGTTTCATTTACCTCATTCTATTATATCAAGAAGTGATGACTAGATATATAATTTGTTTGGAATATATGCGTTTGACGCTCTATGCTAAATGATCAGAACATTTTTTGCAGCCAATGCTAAGCAAATTGAAGAAGCTCAGGATATTTTGGACGGCACTAGCGGATCCACTCTCAATGGTAAGGATCCAAGTTAGCTTAAAGTAAAACATCGCAGTTTTACAGAAATAATACAACTTTTTTTATCAAATTAGAATCTAGCCTACTTCTGTTGAAGTTGATATTTTGTGCCTATGAAATGAAAACCAAGTTAACCTTATTTGAAAGGCATTTCAAGATGATGAAGAATGGCGTTTTCCTTTCTGCGATATCTTCTCTTGTTCCAGAGATATTCAAGTTTTTGTATTATGCAGATGATTGATGACGTCACAGAAAAAGGCCCAATACCACAAAATCGAGAATATCTCTATAAATAATGGAGCAATGCAATTGAAACTTGGCACCTGTGTTGCACCCTAAGAAATACACCAGACGGTGCATATTTTGATGTTGCTATGACAACAGTCTTGGTTCCAGTCTCTTTCCTCTTTCAATCAAATATTGCCATTAATGACTCAATAAGGAGAAATACCTGGTTTATTTGAAACATAATGGGATCGCTGGTGAGCAAGTTACGCTCTGGGACATGAATTGTGGAATTACAAGCATTTTAGGCATCCTACTGATGAACGGTTATGGCAATTAGATATTTATTACAGGAGCCAACATTGAGATTGTGGTCTGTCGTCTTTGAATACACAATGTCCACAATAATAACCTTTAGCAAGTGGATGATGTTTGGTAAAGATCAAATACAGGAATTATCATTCCTGCATAAAAGAGACTGGTACCAAGACTGTTGCCATAGTGATATACACCATCTGATATATCTGGTGTATTTCTTCGGATACAACATGGGTGCCAAGTTTCGACTCATTTGCCCTATTATTTGCAGAGATATTCTCGATTTTGTGTTTTTTAGCCTTTTTCTGTCAACCTTGTGACGTCATCAGGCATGTAATTTGCATAATACAAAAACTTCAATATCTCTGGAACGAGAGAAGATATCCCAGAAAGGAAAACACCATTCCTCGTCATTTTGAAATGCCTTTCAAATAAAGTTAACTTGTTTTTCATTTCATAGGCACTTTTAGGATGGCTCATTAAAGAGGCCAAGCCTTGAATGCTAAAGAGGTCTCAACGTTGTATTTGAGAGGTCGCGGTCTGAAAAATATTTTCCATACAAAACTTGTATGCATTTTAGAAGAGTATTGAGGAAAAGTGGTCTCTCTTTGTTTGCTAATGAAGTTGGGAAAGTATTACAGTAATTTGTGACCCTGGCAGGCGGGACAACTTTTTCTCATATAAACACTTTGGCTCGTGCCGAGTGTCACCATATGGTACTATCCCGACTCAGGTTTTTAAGGAAAAAATGCACTAAAGAGATAACAAGGCCTCCAGTGATCGAATAAACGAAATAAATTCAAAGGAAGAAGGATAATTGGTGATTTGAATACTAAAATACTTTATGAATAATCAAACAAGAGCAACTTTAACTCGGCTGACAGGGACAATAAGCCCTTTGCATGACCCAGTCACATGGTACAAAATAACACTTCGCTGTTGAGCAAGTTACGCTCTGGGACATGAAGTCGCTTTGTTTTGAATGTCCCAGCGCGTAGCTTGCTCACCAGCAGGGTGTTATTTGTACCATGTGACTGGGTCGTGCAAAGGGCCTATTTTTTTGTCGGGTACCCGGTTGTCTCGGGTACCCGAGACCATATAACCGAGGCCTCAAAACTGCCGGCGCTTAACTCCGGTTTCTGTAACATGAAGTGGATAAAAATAATGGTACTCCCTTGGATGTGATGCTATTCCATCACTGGTTACTCCACAGCATTGATTCTGTCGGGTTGCCCCAACAATTGGGTGGAGAGAGGTACTGTGAGAGTTAAGTGTCTTGCTCACGAACACAACACAGTGACATAGGCGGGCCGGGGCTCGAAGCCGGAAAGTTCGAACAGGAGTCCAGCACGGTTAGGTCACTCTGACAACCATATACTCTTTTCATTTTGGGTAATTATTTTGATCAACTGGAAGCTATGTAACCAACTGTTAGGAAAGAACTGTTGGGTAGTGGCTTATCGACCTTAGTTGAAAATTCCAAGCATAATCGATTCTTTACATGTTCTAACGCTTAGGATGTCCAAGAAGCACATATTCCTGTGATGCAGGTGACAAATGCCTTATTCTGAGTTCATTGTGTGATGGAATGAACGATTGTCACGATGGAACAGATGAGAAAAATTGTCCGCTCAATCCCGGTAAGTAAATATGACAAACCAGCGGACGTTGCTCTCCTTCGCAATATTCCAAGAAAACAGTAACTTAATTTATTGCATCTTGGCTATTTTATCATTAATTTGCAGGTGGTACTTTACCAGATCAATTTCAATCTCATGTTTGCGTTTCTCTTTTACTGAATTCGTGTAACCGTTTTCAACTTATGGTACTCCAAATATCTCAAAACGTCTTTCCTTTCTTCTATGTTTTCAAAGCTTGGAAGAGATTCAAGAGATTCATTTTTGTATTTACACTATCCAAAGCATTTACACAATATTTATATATATTATAAATAAAAAAGAAGACTGAAATTAGGCCATAATGTAGACAGTTAGTGGGTGTGCGGTGTCCAAAGGAGCAGAGCTTTCTAGTTGTACACCGCCATAGCTAAGTAAATAAATAATGGCAGAATAGACATAAATAAAATTAAATTAGCTGAACGATTAATGTTAATTAAGTAGGGTAAGTAAAATAAGGTGAGGTGAGATTTAAAGTTTAAGAGCAGGAGGGAGCCAGATTATTTTACTCAGCATCAAGCCAGCAGTGAATTCAGCTTTGATTAATCAAAAGACGACATTTACATTCTTTTTTAAAGGCACTAAATGACAGAGGCTTAATTTCAGGGGGCAAAGATTCCCATATCTTGGGTCCAGCAGACTTGAAAGATGCTTTTCCACAATTAGTTGATCTTTGCACTCTACAAAAGTTGAATTCACTAGTAAATCTTGTATTATACCTATGTGCACTAGACGCTGGGGTCAAAACATCAGAGACGATGGCAGCTTGACTGTTGTGAAATGCATAAAAGCAACAATTGTTTCTACAAATGCTTTTATCACTTTTTTTTCATTTTTGTCATTTTGAGGCCACTTTCAGTCAATTACAATTTACAATGCACTTCTACAATGCATACAAGTTTGTATGGAAATTATTTTACAGACCACGATCTTTCAAATATAACATTGAGAATGAATGGAATAGTATAACAGTGTGTATAACAGTTTGCCTGAAAGGCACTGCGGCCATGAAGCAAAGCTAGGAATCTCTCGGGATTTAAATCAGTCTGCAAAAATCGTGCTTACCTTACTGTCTACAGGCCGTTGAGCTCACTTGTTATTCTCCAACGTTTTCTTCACAGACGTTTGTGAGTCTAACAAACTTTCTTGTGACGAAGGAGCCAAATGCTTACCGCTGACCTGGGTATGCGACAACATTAACGACTGCAACGACAACAAAGATGAGCACAACTGTCCTAATCGGAGGACTGGTAAGGAAGGTTTTACGATAACATGATTTTGACTCCTTTCAAACAACATGATGTATATTCTAGACTTGAAGGACGCATTTTATGAGATGCTGACTAATCAGACCATAGATGGTTCATTGTTATAAGACAATTTAAATGCAAGCAAACCAGAGGACTGAATTTCCTCACGACCAATAACTTGAATATAGTTTTTCATTTTATTATAGCTGAATTGTGCCTCGTATCCTCTTCTCTAAAAATCAAACCCCCGGGAGAGTTTCATATTACAATGCTACAACTGGTAGTATGTTTTTAGTAGTATGTTTTTAATCCAGGAACACAGCTATATAACTTGCAACAAAACTTACTTCATTAAATTAAACCGCTCAAGACTACATTACATTGTCAAGCTACATTACACAAGTAAACTACATTACACTACGTTGTACTGCACTACAATTACTATGTTTTATAAAATAACTGAGAAAATACGCGTGCTCTCGATGGTTGATTGGTTTGTTTAGATGAGCGTATGTAAACAAACTTGTTACGTTTTAATCTCGTGCGTATTTTTAAGAAGAATTTTATGACAGCTGTGATTAGAGGACTTTTTCGGTGTTTACATAGCCTCATCTAAACACGAGAGGTGTTAAGAGAATCCTCGAAAGTTTTGCAAGCCCGAGACGCAGTCAAAGCCCCTCGTGTTCAGATGAGGCTATGTAGTAAACACGGAAAAAGTCCTCTATTCGGATTAAAATTTATATTTTCTAAAAATAATTTGATTACAAACACACAGAAAATGCATGTATTCATGTGAAAACGTACTAAACTATAATGTTAACATGTGTTTCTCCAGCTAAATCCATGGCCCATGCTGCAGAAGAAGCAGCAATAACCGCTGCCCAGGAGGCCAAACATGCTGCAGCTGCGGCTCAAGAACTTATGTTGCAAGCCAAAAGAGCCGCTGAAAAAGCTAGCCGTGCCATGAAAATTGCCGAGGCGTACAAGGGAAAGAAATTGTAACAAAGTGAAATAATAATTTTTTTGCCACGTATACATGTAAAATAGATCGAATTAGTCTCATTTGAGAGATCATGTGAATAAAAATATGAACTTGCTTTTAGTCTATGTGAACCCGTCAATGCGGGTGATTTAATGCCAACAATCTATGTTTGAAATTCTTAAAAGAATGGGCGCAATGATAGCCCAGAGAGGATATCGGAGATCCTGATGCCATTTTCTCTAGCGTGGAGTGCGCACAAAATTTTTGGATAGCACAAGTTTCACAAGACGTGAACATGAAGTGTTTCCTTCCAAGTTATTATTAAGTAAACTAAATCGAAGAAGATGTTAACATACGCAAATTGCCCAAAGAGTTTGCGTTGAAGGCGTAACGGCACTTTAATTTTAACAATTTACCGAGCCTAACCTGTTTCAAACTCGTCATTTGTAATCTGTCTCAATCTTCTCCACGCTTAACCACCCGGGCGATGTAGCAGCTCTAGTAAGGTCTCATATGATGGCTCCATTCCCCGCGTGAAACAAGCTTCCGAGAGCTGCTACACTACCGGGCCATTGACACCCTCACATAAAACCTCATCACCCACAAGGAATATTTCATCTTATACAGCAAACTCAGGACTTTCTATTCAATGTAAATTTGTTTTGCTGTGACTTAAAGGGAGACTGTCAGGGAGATTTTTCGCCTTTTTTAATAATAATGCACCAAGAAAATGAGTGAAGTTGTTTCTATCATACAGGAAATATCTACTAGAACACAAGAGAAAATTATGAAGTAAATTATTGAAATAAATGGGAACCATAATTAGGTTTGAGCTATTTTTCCGAGCCACAAGGGGAGAACTTGAGACAGTCAGCCTAACGTATCACAGTGATATCACTCCTTTCATAGCTTCATTACACTGTCATAGAAATTTTTAACAAGACTTGACCACTGTTTGTAGGGGGTGTTGGATTTTTTAAATTATTCTCGTGAAAGTGTCCCTTTAATAGAGCGAAAACCTCAGTGGAGTTCCATCGTTCGTGGTAGAAAGCCGATCAAAAATGCACCCAATGCATATACGTGAGTAAGAGCAAATACACTGTCACTGTTTTCAGTAAGCATTGATGGTATTCCTAAGCGTTTCTCGAGTAGTTATGGCTAGATGTTTGTTGTCGTTGCTAGTTAGTAGTTTTCAACCCCTCAGCCCTCTCCCCCACCCTTTCCCCTCCCATTTTTACCACTGTGTGGTACATGTTAGTGCGTACGTCAGAGGGTTAAATCGCATTTTTCAAGAAATGTTCAATAACGATGATAGTTTCTTCCAAAATATGCTGAGTAGAGTCCATAAACCATGCCCTTCAGTGTAAGTCAGAAGACCAAAATGGTCAAAACGTATACCCAATTTCAGACAAAAGCGGTTCCAAACAATACTTTTCAGGGCCGCACATACCGATTCAGCTTTTAACGTTTTTGCTATGCGGCAGTGGCGATGACTGGCAGGAGATGAGAATTCGAGGGCCAGGACGTCGACCAAACCACGTTTAATGAAGCCAACGCGGAGATTGGCAATGCGACCCCAAAGTCTCAAGAGCGAGCGAAGGAAGGCCGCGCAGATTCCTGGACGCTGCTCAGCTAAACAAAAAATATCTGTCAACGAACTTGAGAGCAATAAAAGGAAGCAATCCGGCAGATGCTGTCTGGAAGAAGATACTGTGAAAGTAACGTGTCGTTCCCCACACCACGGACAATATGGCCACGACCAGCGATCCCGGAAGTCAACACTGCTGTTTGTCAATTGATTGTTGTACGAACAGCAACGCTTCACTGCGAGAAAACAATAGAGCAATTAACAGGAACCCCACTTAGCCCCAAAATCAGTACCAACTGCTACACTAGAGGGTCATTAGACCTGAAACTTACGAGGCTGCACTACTTACAGTCAATGGCGTGACTCCTTCCTCTTTCAGCGGTAGAATGCCAAAAATTATACATGGCTGCAGAACCACATTTCACGTCACTATAGACCGTCAACATGTTAATCTGCTCGAGACTTTCACCGCATTATTTCTTACAGGTGGGATGCCCCGCCACCCGTTTATAGGTGTGTTTATTAGCATCTTGTAAAGGTACCACAACCCATCGTACTGACAATATTTGAATAGTTTTTCGGCTATGAGAAAGGAAAATGCAAGATGTCTAACATCACACACAATTGGATCAGCGATCAAACACACTTGGATACTGAAAATTTCATTGGTCGTTATTTGTCTATTTGCATGTCTTGAGTACCTATCTGCAGGTATGGAGTGTTCAGTGTTATCAATTCAAGTTTGTTTGTCTGTTGTTATATTTTGTTGGATCTTCTCATGTTCTTTACAAGCTATAACTTGTCGCGCGTGTATATTCAGCCATCAATGTTAAGCTTTATCTACAGTACGTGGACAAGGTTTGCTCCCTTGACAGGTGAATTTTGAGTTCATATTAACTCCAGCCGGTACCGTCATACCGACAGCAGGATCAAGAAATGTTACCAGTTATCTGCGGACTAGTCTAAAAGATTATGGATGAGAGCTAATTTTGAGTAAACTATCCATAATTACATTTCTCATCTACTGCAATTCTATTGGTTTTGTCCGTTTAGCCACATGACAGCCAACGACAATAATCACTGGAAACTCGAGAATGTCAGTTTTAAATACATAAGTAAATATTTGGAATGCTTTTGTTAATTCACTGTTTTCATCTTTTTCAGCAAAAGAAGAAATAGAATGGGATTTTGGAAAAGCCTCTACAATCATCAACTCTATCGAACAAGGACTACGTGAAAAACCTGCTAACAAGGATTTAATTCCTCTTCTTCAAAATATCAAGGGTCATCTTGTTGACTTTGACAACACTTTAATCAACAATGAGGGATTATTAACAAGACCCGCTTCACTAAAAGACGCTCAAGCCACAAACAGAGAAATTATTAACAGAAAAGGCTCTTCGTCTGCGGTAGAAGAGGTGAACACTTTTAGGGGCCATAAAGTCATTCATGTCACTGATGACTTGGAAGGTATTGTTATTTGCCAGGTGATATCTCATGCATTGAAAACCGTAAAATACGTCACAAAGAAAAACAAAAAATGTTTCATTTCAAGGCATTAGAAGACTAAAAATACATTTGTTTTATTTGACTTGCAGATAGACTTGGAAAGTGGACAGTTTTTAAGGCGATGGAAAAGTAATTCTTAAAAACCCATGCTTCTTGCACCTTTAAATGTCCCATTATCTCTTTTGTCGTGTATCAATTATTTGGTATATAGCATAAACTGTACGTTCACTGCTAAATTTCTGAGTCAAATTTACCAATATAAAATTTGCTGGCCTTCAGTAGGAACCAAACCTAAGAAAACTTAAAGTCGCACAACCCAAAACGGGCAAGTTCACCGGCATCAATTTACTACATACCTGCAGTGGGTTGAGGGTAAAATATTCACTGTGAGCGTTTTCTTTCAAGAACGGGAAACTATGAACCACCCTAATCCGGACCGCCCGGGGGAAGAGGGATAATGCAAATGCCGTAGGCTTTTGTAGCGCGCGCCGACGGTGCTAAAAACGTATTCCAATACGCCAGAGGCAGTGAATTATTTTATTATAGCATATCTATGAGAGCAGAAATTGGGTAATTTTAATATTTTTCCCATATAATTACTGGGGTGTGTCTGACGCCCCCCTCCCCCGGCGCCGCTGTCCCTGTCGCTTGATCCGGAGACCCAAGGCTCTGGCCATTCAATGACAAAAAATAAAATCCATGTATAAAAATATATATGAGAAAAAAGGAACTGAAGTAAGATGTAGACTCATTGGGGGGGGGGTCTATATAAAAGTTTTTCCTCTTTTAACCATATTTAGGCTTTTAGATGTCATACCCTCTAAAGTCACCACCGCGGAAAGAATATGTCGGCCAGGCTCGTACCACCGATCAAGCAGTTCACACAAGTCAACAGAGAAGAAATGTCTCATCATGGGAGACTCCATCAGCATTGGGTACGTAAATTGCTGTTGTTTAAAAACAGTTCTGTTTTAAACAATTTGCAGCCTGGTCCTACCTTAAGCGAGCTCATCACTCTTATAATACGCATCAGGGGCTGCTCTGAGGAGATATCGGCTCTGACAGTACGGAACCAGCAAGGCGAGTTCCTAATAGTAAGATAGCTATTCTGTCAGTACGATTCCAAGCAAGTTTGGTTGATAAGAGAATTTTTACATCATCATCCATATCATCAAGTGCCAGAATCTTCTGGCTTGCTTGTAGAACGTTAACCCGGTCCTATTCCCAAAAGAGAATATTGGACCAGCAATGCAACCTCTAACTGGTTGGTTTTAGAACAAATACGAGTACAAATATCTCACCTTTGGAAACGGTTTTGCTTTCCAAAGAGCGTGCAACCCAAAGGATGGTTTAAAGTTTTGATTGTAAAATATTGTATGTTGTGGTTCAAATTGGTATTTCCTTTTATTTATATTTATATCCATAACCATTTATTACCATACACCAGAACAAAGGAAAATATTATATTCAATTGTACCAAGGAATCACGCGGTGTATTTAATAATATCCCGCCATTTGTATTATGACTCGCTTAACGTACGGGCTTGCCACTCGCTAAAATTCACAAAACAGATGTCTAACATTATAAAAAACATGTATTTCTTTCCCTTCATAAGGTATAACGGCTATGTTGCTGACATGCTTGAGGGAGACTGTACGGTGCACCACGCGCCCTGGGCTGGAGACGGAGGGAGCCTGGACACGCGTTATATAGTTCAGTGCTTACCGCTGTTTCTATCTTCGAGCTATTATGAGCCCGTTCATTATGACGCAATAGTTTTCAATGCTGGACTTCATGATGTTGACTGCTGCAATTATTCAAAGGAGGTACAGTGGAGCCCCGCCTTACAGCCACCCTAAAGTCACTTTATTCTAGCCCGAACAGCAACTTCAATTTCTGTATCGCTGTCCTCAGGCAATGTTGTTCTTGGAGCTGCATCTTCAGCATCCGATACCGTGATGTCCGTGGTGTTTTTTGTGACTTTGAAGAACATTTAGTCTGTACTATTATGAATGTCACATTTACTAAAACTACCGTACACGTCTCTTATATCGTATCGAGTATCGAATCTCGGGGGAGGGGGAAGGTTAAAAAGGGGCGCTTATTCCAAATTTTAAGCCTAGGGAGGGGCGCTTATTTAAAGCTGGGAGCTAATTTGAGCATTTAAGGTGGCTCAAAACAGTTTCCAGCACTTTTAAAGAAAAGTTAAGGTGGCTCTGAACCCCCTCCGCGGAATTTTTTTAAACTTTACATAAAGTTGCATCTTCCCGTGCTTCTTAAATTTCGATAATAAAAAATGGGGATCACCGAGCTCGGTTTTGAGTTATTAGCAGTTAAAGCTATAATTAAGGGTGTTTTTAGCAGGTTTCTGTGGTAATCTATTAGGTCACGAAAATGATAACAGCGTGTTCACCAATGATTGGGCAGTTTTTGATACCATGATTGTTAGCATTAGCTGATAAAGAGTGGTTATAGTGACCCATCAAGTTTTAAGTCTTTGAAAGTGCTGGAAACTGTTTTGAGCTACCTTAAGGTATATCTCCTTGGCTACCATCAAACAACTAACAATTCTATTGGCATCAATGTAACTTATTCTTCAGAAAATGAGAAGCTATTTTAAAGAACCTAAAATGCCTACATTTGTGCTAATTACCGTTTAAGTAAGAACCTGTTAAGGCTACTACATAAACTCCAAAAAGGTTTACATTTCCTATAAATGAGAAAGGGTGGTTAAGGGTAACGGCGGAGATAAAAGAGATACATTACCTGACGAATTCTTTCTGCATGTTGTTTTCACAGTACGTTCCTCTCAAAGATTATGCAAAAAATCTGAAGAAAATCAAGAATACTTTGTTAAAAACAGGCGCTGCGGTGGCGTTTGCGACATCTACACCCATTCCATATAACAAAACGCTTAATGAGAGGCTTCTGCAGTACAACAAGGCAGCAAAAAAGTAAGTCAAAAGTAAGTAGCCATCATTTGTGCTGAAATGTTTATTCCTTTTTCAGTCATAGAGGATCTGCTGGTTTCTACATAACTCTATCAAAAACATAACCCAACAATATTATTTAAGAATAAAATATATTTTACCTGGGCAAGTCACTTGTTTGAAACCTACTAGTGTTGATTCTTGCGTTTTTATGCGAGGTCGAAAGTCTTACCCTTTTATAAACTTTCGATAGAAAATGTTATCCTATTCATAGCCTATTTTCTAAAGTTTCACTTTCATTGTCAATAATTACTTAGCTCGCTCTTGTCCGTTCGACGTTTCCATACTATACTCCAACTTGTGAAAATACAATCGCAACTATTTTGTTGCGCTAGAAAAGGATACCCCTTATGGGTTGTGCTTCTCCTTATAGACCATTATAAGGATTATCTCCAGCCCCTGTACGTTCTAGAAAAGGTAAGAAACATGGTGTAATGAGACCTAACGTCATCACCCTTGGTCGTTCAATCTTTTCTTTCAATTGTTCTTTCCGTCGCAGAATTATGACAGATGGAAGGCGAGTGAGAGTAATTGACCTTTACAATGTTATCAACAAAGATTGTGGTGCAAATACTAAGAAGAAATGTGGGATATTTGAAGACCAGCCAAATGTGGTAAGTTAGTCAACAAAACGGTAGACATATACCGCAGTTTGTTTTAGACACATTAAGGAGAGGGTAGGGTAGGTTCCCTGTAAAAAGTGAAAGAAAGATGCCTTTTATTCTACCAATCAGGTTGTCTTTGATTTAAAGGGTAATAATCCCGATCTCCCCATAACTTAACTTGTTTGAGAAAAAATAAATTAAACCCCAATCAGGTAACAACGAAATTTCAAAATGATATTATTTTCACAGCATCTCAAAGGAAAAGGTTATATGTCATTGGCTAAGGAAATAGCGCATGAATTTAACAGACTGTTAAAGGATGCAAAGACAAGAAAACACAGAGGTATGAAAAACGTCAGATGAGATTGGTGGTTTCAAAACTTTTTATTTGCTTGAACAGTAATAGAAGACTACTGATAGGATATAGAGCTGACAGGATGCCTTTCCACCTCCAATCACACTAAGCTGTCAGAGGTGTAAGGCAGCTGAACATTATACAAAAAAGCAATACCTATGATGAAAGGGACATAAACCTGGCTTCTCTTACCCATCTAGCAAGCCACCAATACAAAGCCTGACCTTAGGAACCTTACCCTAAGGCCATCGATGCATCGGCTGCTCTTCCCTATACAGTATTTCAAAACGGAACCCCTCTCCCCTCCCCCTAGTTTGGGAGATCCTTTTGTTAAATTAACATCTGTATTTTAACTTCGACAGATTTCAAGCACGTGAATACTCCACCTGGTTCACTTTACTGTCTACCAAAAAGTCACAAGCATAACCACGATAGACACAGCTTGCAGGTTGCCCCGGTAACACAACTTGCTGCCTCAACAAATATTCTAATTCTTTCATTGGCTGCTGTATGTTAAAGGATGCAATGGATTGTGGGGACAGCTGGCATTGTTGCCCCAATGGAACTGTTTGTGACCCTACCTGCAATGGGCAAGGTTGCGTGTGTCGCAAAGCACCTTGGGAGTCAAAAGCAGCAAGAACTACATTTTCTTTATTGATGAAATCCTTAAATGTATTTTGGAATAGGATAGCTAACGAATATGCATCATTTACTAAATCGTCATGAATCTGAAATAGTCGGTCGTTTTTAACAAAACACTGCGCTTCTTCAATTTAGTTCGTACACGCAAATGAATGACACCGTTATTTACTTCCCTTTTCTATTACTTGCAAACTCTGAAGTTTGAAACCCGACTGACGTTTTTGAAATAAATAGCCCTTTCTTGTGAGGTTCGAAAAGATATATGACCGCCGGCACCGGGAAACGGCTTGATTGATTTAACAATTATACGTTTACAGTTACGTTTGTTTGTTTCCTGTTTTCTTTCTTGCATTTCTATACCTGGAAGAGTCGATAAAAACCCGTTACTCACTTTTCACTTTTGTAACGTACCATATACCGAAACATCTACAACAATCGGTTACGTTAATAAATCTTCAGTTCTATGCATGGTGTATTTGCTCATATACCATGATGGCTAAGCCAATTAAGACTCTTGAATTGCTTTATCCGAATATAGGATCCATATAGTTTTTGATAATCACATGCTGCATGATTTAGTGTTGTTCAAAATCCACAACCTCATTCCCAGTGTCCTCTTCTTCCCGTCCCCTGGAGCGTGACGGAAAGGATAGGACCCTGGGAACGAGGTTGCAAAATTCACTGCCAGTAGTTTCGTTACGCGCTCGATGGAACCTGAAATACAGGTTGTTTGCTGGACAGTCACGAATTGTCTCCCCGAACGGAAATTTTCTCGGGAAAACGGGATTTCTTGAAAAGTAGTCCAAAATTCCCAAACGGAATTTCCGAACGGAAAATGTTCCAGGCCCTATGGCAATATGTAAAACTCGCCCTTGGCTTTCTCGGTCAGTTGGGTCTGTTTTGTAAATGGAACATGCCATTCCCAAACGGAAATTTCCATTGGGGACTTTTGCTTTCCATTTACACAAACCGTCGACCAACCGGTTTCCCCGTGAAAATGGTAAACAACCACACTTTCCAGACTTTCTTAAATAGGCTAGTGTGCAATCGTTCCTTTGTCATGGTTTAATGACTGCCTATATCTACTGTTTATCTAGGATCATCCGCTGTGCCCAATGCTTATTCATTGAGTGAAAAAGAACTATTATTATCAGGGGCAAACGAGAGAGAGAGAGGGGTAAAATTCAACAGGGCAGCCCGGGGGAGGGGGGATTACACGCCTATATTAGGTATATAGGTATGTGCGCCCCAAAGGGTATGGTTTTGAGGCCTTTTGGTCTGAAAACGGGTACAGATTTTGGTTTTTATGGACTGAAATTGGGTATGGTTTTCGGGGGAACATTTACGAAAGCTTATAAACATATTTTTCTTCTCAGTAACTGGGACGAGTAACTGAAATAGATAAAATATATCATTCCAGCTAAATTTTACCTAGTGGGTGTAAAACGAGTTTAGCGTCGGCAACTGAAAGTGTGGCCTGATTTGTTAGTCACGATTGTCCAGTTTTGAACCTTTGAGGTTTTAATTAGTTAAAGGGACGCCGTCATGTTATTTTGAGTCCTTTAGTGGTAGAAATATGGGGATCCTGGACCATCCCAAAAATTAAGCTAAAAATTATCCAAAAAATTTAGGTATAAATTATCCCAAAATTTAGGTATAAATTTATCGAAAACTTTAGGCATAAATTAAAAGTAAAATTTAGGTATAAATAAATTGAAAATTAAAGGAATAAATTAAAAGTAAAATTTGGGTTTAAATTAAAAGTAACATTTAGGTATAAATTAATTGGAAATTAAAGGAATAAATTAAAAGTAAAATTTAAATCATTTTTTTAATTTTATATACTTAGAAAATTTATATATTATATATTATATTATTAAAATGACATATCATATTGAAGAAGAAAAAAGAAAGGAAGCAAGAAGAATAACTTTAAACAATTGCATGAAAAGATGAAAATGGTTTTGTGATATATGTAATTATATAATCAGGTCAGATTGAATAAAGTTCAGGATATTTTAATTCAGATGTAGAAACAATATATCAATCAACTGATCTATCAGATATATACAACAATATGACTGGGCGATTGCTTGAATTAGTCCAACATTTTCAAAATCAAGGCTCTGGCTGGATTTTTAATTTTATTGAAAGTTTTGATATTAATATTGCATAATTTGAACCACTTTCTGGAAGTTCTTATATTCCTCTTCCAGTTAAATTAGCTTCTAAAAAAGCTATAGTTAATGTAAAAAATGTAAATGATCATCAATCTTTTAAATGGGCAGTTACATCAGCTGTATATCCACAAAAGGCTCAAAAAAGTTCGATTGGTCTGGTATAGAATTTCCGGTTTCTCTTAAACAAATAGATAAGTTTGAAAAGCAAAACAATGATTATGGTGTTAAAGTTTATGATTATGAAGAATATCAAAATATCTGCGGTACATAGTTTAGCAGATATTTGTTTTCTGCACGTTCTGTATTTGGTATTTTAATTGTGTTTTTCAGTGAAGTGTTTCTAGTTGCGTAATACGTGTTAATTACGTTTCATATATAAAGTTGTTGTCAGTTTATGTTCATCCTTCGGGTCTGCGACGCCACACGCTACTACACTGTTCTTTTATTTTGTGTTGCGAATTTAATTTTCACATTGTTCTGTATGTGTTCCCTATTTCAGTGCTGGGATTTTGGTCATTTGAGTGCCACATGCTTGAAGCCTGCAGATGCTTCTAAGAGTAGCTCTCGGCGCGATTGACTAGATGGCGACTCATCGATCTGTGATGGAGTTGAGTGTGATTTAGTTCATTTATTGTCTTGTTGTAGCGACGAGTTCAGTGTGAGAGACGGGAGCACTGGCGTCAAAGGTTGCTTAACTTTTGGGTAGAAACTTTAGACGCTCCAGATTTTGTGCTTGATGTGATTAAGCGCGGTTACAGATTTCCATTTGCTGAGTACCCCGCGCAGTGTTTTTTGAAGAACAACAGATTTGCACTTCAGCATCCGGAATTCGTAGCTGAGGCAATTAACGAGCTTCTTCGTAACGGCTGTATTGTTGAGCACAAAGTCCCTCCGTTTTGTGTGAATCCTTTGACAGTCGCCGTGGGAAAGAAGCTGCGTCTGGTTATCGATCTTCGACATGTTAACAACTACTTGGTTAAACCTAAATTTACGTATGAGGGCTTGCGCTCGCTCAGTTTCTCAAGTTCTAGACAAGGGGCACTGGTTTTTTACTTGGGATCTTAAGTCCGGTTACCATCATGTTGACATTTGTCTCGATCACCAGAAATACCTCGGTTTTGCTTGGCCTTTTTCTGGCGTTTTCTGGTATTTTACCTTTTCAGTTCTTCCTTTTGGTCCAAGTAGCGCATGCTTTTGTTTCACTAAGTTAATGCGCCCGGTAGTTAGGCGTTGGCGTTCTATTGGACACAACAGTTTCATTTATTTGGATGACGGTTTTGGAAGTCGACCAGACAAATGTTCTGCCGCTGCAGCTAGCTTAATTCAGCGTAAGGAGCTTTCTGCATCTGGTCTTCTTTGTAACGTGGAAAAGTCTCACTGGGCTCTCGTGCAAATTGGCGTATGGCTAGGCTTCGTGATCGTATGGCTAGGCTTCCGGATTCCTGAGAAGAAAGTACCACAATGACAGTAAGTAAACATGAGAAAACAGTTATTTTATGTAGGGCTAAAATCAATTCAATTAAAGATATTTATATCAAAAGCATTAGAAGATAATAAGATATCTCATGAAGAATTTTTACTAGTAAAGACAGAAGTAGAAAAATATAATGAAAGGAAAGAATCAATAAGAATAAAAAAAGCCCCCAAAACAACAAAAAATAAAAAAAGAAATAGATCTAGAAGAAATAAAAAAGAAGATACATGCCCAGGTTCAACAGGAGACGATAGAACTTATTTAAATCCTAAACCACCTTAAGTTATTCCTGGAGTTCCATTTAGTCAGAGTCCACATTCATTCGGATATAAACTAATTAATATTTATGTTACACCAAGCTATAAATTCAACATTAACTTCCGTGATATCTTTTCTAAAAATATTAAAATTATTATAAGGCATTACTCTGCAAAAGAATCAAAAAGATGTTTAAAAGTTCCGGATATGTCTTATTGGCCACAACAATTGAATTTTACACTTTTGTGTGCCACTACCGTCTGTGGAATAAGCGCACGTACTATATTTGAGGATCATATAACAGATTCAGAATTAAAACTACAACCTCAAGTACGATCTTTCCTCTGGTTTCATGTTTATTTCACAACCAGACGTATTTTTTTTCAACTTGGAGGAATTCAAAGTCCGGTAGCATTACCTGGTGATACTGTTTTTGAAATGACTAACAATATTTACGATGTTTCTTCATATAAACGGATTTGTAATGAATTTGGAATATCTTCAAACTCTGAATTTCGTTTTGTAAAAGGTAAAAATAATGGTTTAGGATATGCATATATATATATATATGGATAACTAATGTGGGTCCTAGTAAAACAGGAAGTGATTACCCAGGTTATAATAAATTTAGTGATGAAGGAGGAAAATCTAGTCCTTAATATATTGAAAATACAGATGCCAAGCTCCAATATGAATATTTTACTACTCCAATTTCATATGGATTAACTAGTGTAAATAAATCAATCTATTGAAGCATTTGTATTTTGTATTCTTGGTTCACAAGTAAATGTTAGTTCATCTGTTATTGGTGATTCAGGATCAGCTAAAGAAGTAAGAGATGAGTTTTTATTTTTAATAGAAAATGCCATTATTCAACCTGATATTAGCAAATCTGTTCAAAGATTTCATTTAGCTATTCAAGAAGCAAAAGTTAAACTTGATCTAGCTATTAGTCCTGGAACTTGGCTTATGCCTTCTAGATTAGTTATCAATACAGAAAGTACTGTTGGATATAATAATAAACTCAAAAAAGCAAGCTCAGGGGTAAATGCTGATGTAAACACTGAAAGCAAGCCTGTTGGAATAAAACATAATTTAGGAACGAGTAAACTAAAATTACCTCATCAAGAAAAACCTACTCCTAATAGCGTGTTTTTTTTTAGATGATTTGCAACTCGAATTGGAGCTGTCTGTCGTTAAAATCAAATAGCTCACCTTCGTCATCTATGACTGAAAGACTCACGCTGCTAATATATTCACTTGTCAAAGCGTCACAAAAGACTTGCTGTTCTGTCGTTTGATAGTGAACTTTTTCGAAAGACTCCTCGAACGTCAACCTTTGCAAGCAAGGTTTACGCTTTGCCATTCACAAAATTTTGATGGCGGTCAACCAAGTCGCAATGAACAAGGTAAGTACTCGGTATTCTAAGCTCCTTGACGTACGTTGTAAACAGTCCCTGTCGAAATTTATTATATCTTACAAGTATGCTTTTTTATTTTTACCATTGCACCAACTGGTGTGCTTTTTTTCAGTGGGTAGTTTTACATCAAATTTATCGAAAGCGTTTTCAATATTTCGAGCCACACTTTCGAGAGTGTAATACCCTCTGGAGAAAGTAATACACCTTATTCATAAATGGCGGACGCGCGCGGAAAAAATGGTAGCTAGACATGAAAACGAGGCGTTTTAGGATAACTTTCGTTTCACAAGTGTTTCAGAAGGAATTTTGCGTGTTTCATAGTTTACAACCTATTTTTTTAGCCGAATGGGTGTTTTTTGTGATTAATTTCGAAATAAGTAAACTCAGTGAGAGTGTTAAGTCAAATGCCTATTGTTTTGTGAGCGGTTGTACACAGTCATGAGCGAACTGTTGATCCGAAGAGAAGAGAGATGACTTTTTTGGTTTCCTGAAGGACTTGCATCTTCGACAGGAATGGCAAGTGAAACTATGGCGAGATGTTGGCCCTCATTTCAAGGTTACAGCGGCTGCAAAGGTATGCTCTTTGCATTTTGCGAAGGTCGCTTTTTGTTACAAGGTGCTTCAGTTGTTCCTAGTGTTGGTGGACGGCGCTTTCGAAGAGAAACAAGGAAACCTCGAGAACCAAGCTCCTTTACACAAAGCCATTTTTGCATCCGACCCTTTCTTCACATCAGTAGGGTAAAAATGCACAGAGCATACCTTTGTAACCTCTGCAAGCTTGAAATGCGGGCCAACATTTCGCAGTATTTTCGCAAGCCATTCCTGTCAAAGAAGTGAGTTTCCCGACCTGCAAAAACTCCAACTCTACTCCCTTCCGGATCAACAGTTCCCATCCGGGGGACACAACAATAGATATTTGACTTAAAACTCATATTTAGCTCACGCTTAATACGCCCCGGTTGGCTTAAAAAAAGGTTCTAAACTACGAAACACGCAAAATTCCTTGAAACGCTTGTGAAACGAAAGTTGTTTATCCTAAAACGCCTCGTTTCGATGTCTAGTACCAGGTTTTCCGCGCGCGTCCGCCATTTATGAATAAGGTGTATGTGGATAGTACGTCTACTTTCTGCATCAGACATTGAAATTACCCCATCTTTTGCAAATTATGCCAAGAGTTGTAAAGCGAACAAGACAACAGCTTTACGAGTGTGGCTACTGGAATCGGATTATCAAAATTAATGGTGCAGGGATTAGAATTTGTGATAATAGTAAGCATGACCATTTATTTTTATCACGCATTTGTTTTTTATTTTAAAATTCTTTAATCGAAATTTCTGCTTACGCGTAAGTCGGTTTTTATAATCAACATGTCTTTGAAGATGCTTTAAACTTCTGCTTACGCGTATGTCGGTTTTTCAACCTCTCATAAAACAGGAAGTCGCTTTAAACTTCTGCTCACTAATGCTTCTGCTTGCTAATCAACCAATTGGTTCCGGGAGAGTTTTGGAAAAAGCACTTTTTTGGCCATTTTATGGTCAGTTATGAGCTAACGCCTTTGGGTTTTTGTTTTTTCTATTTGTTTCGCTGTGAGGACGCGCATTTCTCGGACACCTTTCACGCCCAGTGAAAAGCTTCAAGCCAGCGTCAGCGGCTGAAATGTTTCATGTGGAGCTCTGTAAATTTGATTAATAGCTGGTTTTCACTGTCACGCCATCAAAAAATAAAATCGAAACCATGCAATGAAAAATTCTGATAAATTCAAAGGTTATAAAATATTAATAGATAAACACATCTCCAAGTCTCCGGTCAGTACGGTACACCATTCTTGAGTTATTTGCCGAAGCATTTCTCGCAAATTTATAGAGCTCAGTATGGAAACGCCATTTTGTTGCCCAGCTTGATGGGCACCAACATGGTGGCCGGAAATCTGGCACTCACTTTTGCCGTGAAAGCGACTGCTTTTTCCTCACGGTCTAGTGTATATACACATAAACATCTTTCCTAATACTTGAAATGTTTAAACTGCAAAGATTTTGCGAAAAGACCTTTTCTTAGAGCACGACAGCTTTGTCACGGCGCCATCGTGAAGTCACGTACGGCGGAAATCTCGAAAATTCAACATGCTGCATTTCAAACGCAAAGGATACTATCCATCTGGAAACTTGTGAATAGATATATTTTTAGGATTTCTTCCACGTGGTGACAATGAAAATTAAGCAGGCCCAGCGAATTTTGTTTTAAAAATTTTATGACGTCACGTGAAAACCAAGAATATCTTCTCGTGACTTCCTTCCTTCCCTTATCATACATACAAAGTCCCAATCTATCGTTTCCCACATCATACAAATACGGACGTATATGGAATTAGTCAACTTAGAGAGAACCTACTTTCGACATTATCCAGCCAAAAAAAATTCCGTGACAGTGTCTCTTTTTAGCATACTTGTAATTCCTCTAAAACGCATGAGGTGAGCTCGGGGTTGAATTTATTATGTTCGTTATGGCTATTAAACATTTATTCATGAAGTTCAAATGCGACGTCTTTTGGATGCTTTAAAAATTTTCATTGTTCTACTGATTGAAGGCAAACAACTCAGTAACGAGCAAACAGGCAAGGCAAAATTGCATTGGAAGTGTGATGAAAAAAAAAGACACATCGCAAAAAGCAAGCAGCGTTTTGCTTCAGTAACGTTAACTCCCGTATTTGAATTTAATTTTGCCATCTGTAATAACAACCGTTAAGTGGCGTCAATCGATGACGCAAAATAGGACGTGCACTACACAGGATTTGGGAACAAAAGATGCAGTCACGTCATCCCATACAATATCGGTTCCGAAACGGCGATCTACGTTGTAGATGATAAACTGTAGATCACGAAAGGAGGGCAAGAAATCAAGGCTGTAAGAACGTGGAGCAGGTAAGTAAACCTATCTCTTGTTTAGAAACGGTAATTCTTACAGAGAATTAAATCAATATTTAATTTAGCAGTGTCAAACATCTCCTTTCATTCGGACTGGCGGGTTCGTTTGTCTCGTCGCGGGGTACATTTACGTGAGTGATATCGATGGAAATTATCTTACTTTGAAACACTCCGTACGTATGCTTTTTTGTTTATTTGCGAAGTTTGGCTGTACCACATACAGACCGTAAAGATGAATGTTTCTTTACGTTAGAATTCATCTGTATATTACTTTGCCTGCTCTTGGAGCGACGACATTTCAATCATTCGAACGTGATGATATTTACACAGATTACATTAGCATTTGCATAGGGACTTAAAATACTTGAAGTTGTTTATTCAAAACTGCATGCTCCTCTCACGTCAGTTGTCAACACAACTAAGCTCTAGAATAGCTACTCCGGCAGACTATATATAAAATATTCATCCCGTGGTAAAAAATCCATCTGTGTAGTATAAAGAGTAATATAAAGCTCTGCCCGTTGAAAGATTAGGCTAACTTTATGTTGGTAAGCATTGGAATTGTCTCAGCACACACGTCCTCTTAGTCGAGACATTCGTGAACTTCAGCCACTCCCTCACTGGAACTTCTTTTCTCATTCGCTTGCTAGAAACACTTATTCTATTGTTTTTTTTAGTATTCGTAAAATGTTTCTACTTGATATTGGTGCTCAAGGCGCTAGTCGGCATGAAAATACCAGAAATTTGTGACGAGTTCTAAAGGTCATGTCACTGTGAAAATTTGCACTGTTTGAGGCATTAGGTGGAGGCTTTGTATGTATCCCGAGTCCCGTAAAACTTTTTGGAACCAATACTGTCAAAACAGCTTTAACTACGGTTCCATGCTTAGCTTCCAAGTGTACCGTTATTCTTTTGTTGTTTTACCATCAAGAATCCTTGATGCAGGTCGGTGTATGAACCTGCGAACCTCAATTAGTGACATGAAACAAAGAACGACCACAACAAAGAATT
>OX393561.1:36271269-36293769 GCA_947652115.1 Blastomussa wellsi
AGAATTCACAACAATCTAGAACAGGAACACAATAGCTCCAAAACAAAGAAAAATGTCACTAGCTCTTGCACCGAGGTAAATGTGTCTCGCATGACCATAGCCTGCGAGCGACCAAGCCTTCACAGATTGTTTTCTCACAAACGTGACCATGGGCCTTAATCTCACGGTGGCCATGTTGAGTCCCGAGGGATTGAAAACTTTTGTTTTGCCAGGCGGGAACTCGTTCCCAAACATTTCAACTCGAGTTGATAATGTCAATTGGCCACCGTAAAGAGATTCAAGAGCTGACGTTTCGAGCGTTAGCCCTTCGTCGGAGCGAATCAAGGAATTGTGCGTCGTGTGTCTTTATATACAGAAAGATGGAGCTTCGCTATTGGCTGGTGCCTGGTAACGTGAAAACTTCGGAATAAATTAGTTGAATGAAAAGCGTTCGTTGATACCGTGAGGATTAAGAGTGCCGATTTGAAAAATAAATTTTTGTTCTAGAGTTTTACGGCTTTCCGTGTTTCCTTGGTGAAGGGAAAGGCCGCAGACTGCCACAGACTGCCAAGGAAACATGGAAAGCCGTAAAACTCTAGAACAAAAATTTATTTTTCAAATCGGCACTCTTAATCCTCACGGTATCCATCTTTCTGTATATAAAGACACACGACGCACAATTCCTTGATTCGCTCCGACGAAGGGCTAACGCTCGAAACGTCAGCTCTTGAATCTCTTTACGGTAGCCAATTGACATTATCAACCCAGTTGATAAAACCAAATTATATCGTTATACTTCCCACCGACGCAGCACCACAGTTTCTTTAGAAACTTACCCCCTCTATTTCAACTCTAGGCTCGGAGAACGAAATCTATTGTCTATGGCCAATATGGCCGCGAATAAGGCGGATTACGAAAACGCACGCAATCCTACAACTGGATGCAAAAGATGTTTGGCAACTCGGTAGAGAATCAAGATACAGTACGTGTTTTGTGGAAGACCTTACATATCAAGGACCGGGACCATTCTAGACATTTCATGATGTTTTATATGATGTAGCAATGGACAGAACAGGAGATCATTAGCATACGATTGTCGGTTGGATCCGGTTATTTCCAATCCAGTTTCCTTGGGGTTAGTTCTATCCAAGATTACTTGTGGTTAGTCCCGTTACCGGTTACTTCCACTCCCGTTTTCTTGCGGTTAGCTTTCACTTTGTGGTTTGGGCAGAAATGTACTATATCAAGGCCCGCGCAGCAGGACTTTTAGTGGAGCGGGTGGGGGGGGGGGGGGCTGAAACGTGTGAGCCACGTTTTGGGGGGGGCGGGAGGAAGTTAAGTGTCTTTCCTTTTCGCATGAAAACGATAAAAGAAAGAAGTCCTTAGACTCAAATTAAATAATACGAACGTTCAAAGCTTCAAGCGCAGCTGATGATATTAAAGTACCAGGGATAAACGTTATTATCATTATTTGCTCGTTGCCGAATGGACACGCATTTTACATTTTATTGAGGGTTCTATGATCCTGTAAATGCCAAAATTCGTAGGTTTTGGGATGTGGGTTTCTATTTTCGTATGTCTCGTTTAAATTCAATTTTATCATTCTTCAGTTATTTATTAATTAATTGCCCACCCACCTCAAAAAGTGGGGCAAGTATATTGAAATGTAAATAATAATTTCTCGTACATATGTGTGTGTTTTTTGTGTGTATATTGTGCATTGTAAAAAAATTTTGAATATGAAATAAAAATATTAAAATACAAAAAAAAAATAATTACATGATCAATTTCTCCTTCCTTGATGTTTTCTTAGAACAGATTAATTTACCAAGAAACATGGGAGCAACAACATCAAAGAAATTTAAAGTGAAGCAAGACTTCACACGGAAATCAATTGTTGGAAGCAAAGAAGAACTTGCTTCCTGTAAGTAGTGGTAGTAGTAGTAGTAAACTGTATTTGAGTGTCATTTGTTCTAGTATAATAACACTATTAGGTGACACTAAAAAAACTACGATTAACTAAGATTAACGTTAAAACTAAGTATTGCGTTCACACAGATTCAAATGCTTGCTCACATGCAGTTAGTATGGCGTTTCGTTGCGGACAAAATATCCATATCATAAAATATTACAAACATTCTTCCAAAAGGAGTAAATGACTCCAATTGTATAAATACTAAGTCGAAAAATAATAATGAAATAATAATAACGAAAATTCGAGGTCGAGAAAATTAAATTCGAAGTCGAGAAAAATGAAAATTGAACTTGATAATTTAGAAAAATAAAACTCAAAGTAGAAAATAAAAACGAAGACCAATTAAAAAGTCGAGAAAAAAACGAAGTCGAGTGAGCGGCTGCATGCATAGATTACATTTTATTTTTGTCGACTTCGAATTTAATTTTCTCGACCTCGAATTTTCGACATAGTATTTATACAACTGGAGGCATTTACTCATTTTGGAAGAATGTTTGTGTTTTTGATTTCATATTTTTTTATATGGATATTTTGTCCGCAACGAAACGCCATACTTAACCACTGAATGCTGGTTTTGTGCTTTAAAATGTGGAAGTCGTAAATCGATTTATGATACCCTTAACACTGAATACAATCTTATTTTATGCTTACAGGGGAAAATATGGGTTTTAAATTTTTTCGAGAAAGAATGGGAGACGAGTTATATATGAGAAAAATGAAAGAGGCTGACGAGGTATGTGAAACCTATATATATGTTTACATCTCTTATTGACAGGTGCAAGCTTTTTATACTGTATCATCCATTTACATGCGAGAGTTTCAGTATTATATTTTAAAAAACTAAAACCGGAGATCACTGAGAAACTCTTTAATTGTAATTAAACACTTCCAGAAACATAACTTACAACAATGCATACAATTTCCCTAGTTTCGATGGCATCGAAAATGGCGGAGGCTGAGTTGCTCTTATTTATATTTTGGGCTTTTGCGATGATGATGAAGCATTGTAGCAAACGAACTCCAATTTGGAATTTTTTTGGGAGTGGTGGAACTTAAACTGGCCACTTGCATGGGAAATGGAAGAACTCTGACGATCGTTTAATCAGAGCAAGAAGTTTCAACTTTAAAAAAACCGGGCATTTTTGTTTCATTGATTCAAAATAAAATATCCTAACTGGGCAATACTTACATTATTGTATTACAATACAACAGTTATACTGTACTGCTTGTTGATCAACAAATGTTGAACATCGTTGCGACTTGTTGAAACGTTTTCGCGTTTTTGAAGTCGTTGAACAAGCGGCAACTTGTTGAACGGAATAGAGCCAAGCTCTATTTTCGTTCAACAAAGTTCAACATGTTGAATGGCATATTTCAACATTGAACATCACATGATACACTGTTCAACATTTGTTGAACCCCAGTCACAAGATTTGTTGCTCAACAAATGTTGAACCATTTATCATTGGCTTTAAGGAGTAGGTGGGATCGTCGCTTAATTTTAGATATAAAATTCTTTCTCTGACGTAATGAATCCAACGCATTTATTCGGAGACCAAAACAGTTTTCAAATTGTTGCAGCACATCAAAAAGCCGATGAACAGACAGAGTATCTTTTACAAAAACAATTGTGCCATCGGCGTATTGGGTTATCTTTATAGAATTAATTGGATCAATTTGAGTGACTTCCATTTCACGTGAGCGTTTTATAGCATTACTTAAAGTTTCTATACCAATTATACCAACCAGATCCCAGAGAGTGGACATCCTTATTTGACTCCTCTGCTTAGATTAAAGTGTTCTGTGGCGAAGCCGTTGCTTATTTAAGATGTTATTATGCATGACCGCGACCATTGTCGCTAACTGAGGACCAATTAAGGCATTTTGAAGGTAGCTCAATTCAATAGAATCAAAAGCTTTCAAGAAAGACAGCTATACTTGGAATGTTCTTGTTTTTAGTACGGGACATCATGTCTGTTATGATTCTGATGCTCTCACCAATATATCTTCCCGGGAATTTTACAGTAGATAAATCTTCGTGCATGTAATAACCCGATAAAAATTAATGCATAATTTTAAATATGATAGAAAAAGGCTTATAAAGGTGTGGCGCATGCCTTATAATTCAGGTCATTTGACCATTTGTTATGTATATCTGTTTCAGCCTCCACCCGAAGCTGGGCCCCTCAGTGCGAAACAGATGGCTCGTTACGTCAGCAAGTATCAAAATCGCTTCGCTTTAAAATCACTGATAACTCGTCAACGCGGAACTCATCCTCGAGGTGTGGGGGCCATTGGTACAGTAACAGTCCTCGACAACCCTCTCCTCCCCGAGCACGAATTTTTCCCTGCGGGACACGTGTTTCCATTGCGCCTCCGCCACGCCAATCTGATTCGCCCTGATGACGTTCAGTTGGATGTAAGAGCGGTGTCGTTGAAATTTGCAGACAGTGATTTTGAATCCCCTTTTGATTTGATGATGCATACGGGGGAAGAAGCCGCATTTTGGAACATCTATAGCTTTGATAAGATGATTACAGCGCTTGCCGGAGGTCCAAAAGCGTTCAAAGCTTTCTGTCTTGAAGACCCTTGGAAGTAAGTCGAAAGTTTTTTTATTGTATCAGTAACGTTGTCAGATTATTTGGAGTTCCTTGGGGAAAAGGGATGGCGCAGCGGTGGTAGCGCTCGCCTCCCACCAATGTGGTCCGGGCTGCAATCCTGGACGCCCGGTGTCATATGCGGGTTGAGTTTTTCGTTTGGTTTTGTCGCTACTTGCTCCAAGAGCTTTTCTCCGTGTTCGCCTATTTTCCAACCTCCACGTAAACATTTCAATTCTTCTCAGATCTTTCTCTCTTTCTCAAATGTTCCAATTAGTTATCGAAAATAGACCTTTTCATAAATGGCTGCAAATTATAAATTCTTTTGTAAGTATTAAAATTAGCCTGACTAACCTCGTTTTTGAGTAGATGATTCAAAAGAATTTTTACTCCCAAACGAGTTTAGTGAGACTAATTTGAATGCATTCAAAATAATTTTAAATATTGGCAGCCATTTATGAAAAGGGTCTAAAACAACAAAATCAAGACAAAGACTACTCAAGATAAAAAAATGTCCAAATGAAGGACAATCTCAAATATTTACGTTAATCAATATTTCTATTTAATCCCAGTTTCCACTTGGCTATTGCTGTCTTTCGCCGAGCTCCTGATTCGTTCACTGATCAGCGGTACTATTCGTGGATGGCTTTTGAATACAAAGCAAACGACGGTGTGCCTCGTTACGCCAAATTTCGTCTTGTACCCGCTGATGACAGGGAAGAGACTGGATTGCTGACAGAATATGATCAAAGGAAACCATGGTTAGTTCTGTTCATTGTCTTATGTCGTGGGGTACTTCTTTAAATTAGTCAGTTTGCAGTTTTTTTAAGATGTTGGCTTATGGAAGAGTAAAAATGTCGAATGGGACTTGGGGAAGTCGTACGGGAAGTGTCCGCTTATATGACGTGTCCCTTTGGGGAAGTTTGGCCATACATGTAAACGCGTTCTTTCTCGACTTCTGCTCTGTTGCGCCCAGTCTCCGCGCAAAACACAACTTCTGTTAAGTCGTGGTTCTTTTGCAGAACTGCTATACATTGTCTTTTCGAAGATTGGCACGTGGTTGAGAATGTTTTGCCGTTTTTCCCCTGACTTGATCAACATTGTACATCCAGCTTACCCAAGCAATTAACCACCCTCCCTTACCTCGCACCTTAAACAAGTCATGGATGGACAAACGTGTTTTCTTTTAGGGTTAGTGCGAGGTGGGAAGAAGAAAAACGACCTGAAAGCTACTTAATTCCTGAATTCATGAAGCGAATATCTCAAGGAGCCATCGAGTACAAGCTTCAAATACAACTACACGAAATAAAACCGGACGATTCGCACCTCTTTCTTCACGCGGGCAGGGCCTGGGATGAGAAGAGTCATCCATGGTTGGATCTCGCTGAGGTCACTGTTACGTCACTTTTGCCAATTGACGTGATGGAACGTACTCGTTGTTCATTGAATCACCGACCTCCCTCCATTGAGATACCCCCTGCCGCGACAATCTACGACTACAATTCGATCCCTTATTTGCGCTCTAAAATTTATCCTACTTCACGTACGTTCAGCTCAAGCAAGCCGCGAAGCAAGGAGAGTAAGGAGCAAGCCACTTCTGAAGCTACTTATTGCATCCGGGTGCAGACTGGAAACCGAAAAGGAGCTGGAACCGATGCCAAGGTATCTTTAACAATCACAGGTGAGATAAATTAATAATGATATCTTCAAATGTCTGCGTAATCAATATTAAACAGTTTTCTTACACACTATCTCGCGACTTAAATATATACGCACTCCAAACCTAACCCTAACCCTAACCCTAAACCCCAGTAGGCCAAGAGAACACTAAAGCTATTTTTATTTCAAAGATTACTGTATTTGTAGTTTGGAAAACTAAGGCTGTGGTCACTCTTGATGCCCAAGCACGGTGACCAATTACGATTCTCGCTGGATACTAATGTGAACACACTATTTTTTCAAGTACCCAAAACCAATCCGAAACCTTGCAGCCAACTGAGTTCTTCGGAACTTTGATTTCTAGTGTCTGAGCACGACACTGTTTTCTCTCTGGTGCTCAGGTACCAGTGATCAGGCACTAAGTGTCCATCCCTAAGTAACTCATGATCCGTTCACTTAGAAACTGGAATCGTATCACCCCACGACACATCTTTACAGTGTATCAAGGCATTGATACTTTTATTTGATATTTTTTATTTCTTTTCATGTGTAATTTTGAGCCATTTGAGTTATTATATTTTATTCTTGAATTTTATCATTATCATTTTTCATCCACTCTATGTATAGCGCATACGTTCATTAGGTCACGTTGTACGCGTTATACAGGCCAATAAATTATTGTTATTATTATTATTATTATTATTATTATTATTATTATTATTATTATTATTATTATTATTATTATTATTATTATTATTATTACTATTATTATTATTACTATTATTATTATTATTAGAGCGAGTGAATTATTTAATTATGGTCACAGGAGTTTTCGTCCCTGTGCTTTAAAGTTTCTAGGTGTTATTACGTAGGGAAGCACTAACCATAACAAAACAAATAAATGGAAAGGTTAAAACATATAAACTTAAGCTAAATATTTAACTGACAACTGAAGTTAACCTCTTCAACAGTGTAGCTAATGTTTGGTTGTGTGAATTTTGCTTTTTGCGTACAGTAAATGAGCATAGGGGTACGACGGGGGGATGCAGCTCCCCCCCCCCCCCTTCCCACGAAAATTCTTGGTTTACACGTGACGTCATAAAATTTTAAAAACAAAATTCGCGGGGCCTGCTTAATTTTTATCGTCACCAAGTGAAAGAAATCCTAAAAACATATCTTCACAAGTTTTCAGCTAGATAGTATCCTTTGTGTTTGAAATACAGCTTGTTGTATTTTCGAGATTTCCGCCGTACGTGACACATTCCGAAATTGTGTAACTTTTTCCGGCAGGGAAGTTACACCCCCCCCCCCCCCCCAAAAAAAAAAGGTGCCCGTACGCTTATGTAGATTAGTTTTTATAATGAGAAAATTCCTTCATTGAACGTCATCTTTCTCCAGGAACCAAGGGAAGAACGGGGGAAATTGTCTTGGACAAATGGTTTCACAACGATTTTGAGAAAGGTCAAGAAGATACGTATGTAATCGACGCAGAAGATGTGGGTGAACCTCTGATGATAAAGTTGGAAAATGACCAATCTGGCTTGTTCCATCGCTCCAGTGATTGGTTCGTCGACAAGGTCGAGATAGGCAGCAGCACCAGTCAAACAATATACGAATTTCCTTGCTATGGTTGGGTGCAACGTGAAGCTGTCTTCTTTGAAGGAAAAGGTAGGAAACGCTCTGGAAAAACGTTTGTGGTCCAGCTTGGTTCAAGTGTTCTAAAATATTCCGAGTGAATAAATAAAATTGACTAAAAGTCCCGAATGCAGAGTTGCCCGCTGGTCAACCCGGCACCAGGACTTCTCTCAATTAAATTCGCTGACCGGGGACTCGTGTGCTCGGCAAAACGATTCGGCCATGTTTGTGTTTCGAACGCTGCGAACGATTTGAAGGATAAGCTCGTTATTTCTCACCTTACGGAATTCTTGTATGTGCCCTCGCTTTACTAGCTAAGTTTACTTGTATTGTATTGTGATTTTTGCGTTCCTGTTCGATTGTAGAATGGTGCCTTCATCGTTGCCATTAAAGTGAATTGTGCTCACCCAGAAGGCTGTTTATTTACCAATTTAAAGGAAGAATTCGAGAACATCCTCATTTAATTCGAAAAATGCACATTTAAATTCCTATGGCACCACAAGTTTAGAATACTGCTTTGATATGATTGTCTGTCTAGTGATACACATGATAATCTTTTAACACCGTCATTAAAATGTTCATCTACATGTAGTTCTCATCTTAGAGTTCATCCACAGTTTAATTTTCTGCGTTGAAGAAGGTTCGCAGTATGAAAAGCAGTTAAAGATTTAAGATGGTTTTTGGTGTTAATCTGTTGATGCTGCCTGCTATTCATCAAAGTCAACGCGCTATTTCAGTTTTGGAGATCTGAAAAGATTTTAATCAGTGCAAATATAAAAATTGGCACAGCTCTAAGACTTTCATGACTATGAACCTACTATCCTTTCACCACAATATTGTCAATAAAATATAAAAGGTTCGAATGAGGCTTAAAGGAGCTACGTCACGATATTTTTCATTTTTTGCGACGAACCAAATTACCCTTAAAAAGTAGGAAACATCAAAATGATAGTTTACTATGGAAGAAAAACACCAAAGAGGTGACACTAAACCAAAGAGGAACAAGGATGGTTTAGGGTGGAGAAGATTGAAACGGATTACAAATGACGAATTTGAAAAATTTAGGCTGTGCACAAACCATGACGTAGCTCCTTTAAACTACTGTAAAACTAGAAAAGATCCGAGCTTTTGCCGATCATCGGGGATACTGAAAATATTCCGCGTAAGGGTGCTTTGTTTGGTCTGTACTGTTTTCTGGGTATCCGTTGACAAGGGCGATGTCGTCAAACGTGTCTTAGTGCTTTCTGGTTGTCGTTTCTGCGGAGCATCTTATCTCTGTTCACGATGGATACGATGGAAACACTTCCGGTAATCAAACCTTCAACCCTCAGATTTCCTCACGCATCCACAAACCCAGTATAGAACAAACAAAGCACCACCGAAGCCATCAAAAGGTAAAGCTTCGTGCTTAGTGGCCCATACTGCCAGCGCTTATCCCGGTTTCAGTTGCATTAAGCAGCTGGGAATATTTCTACTCCCCCCTGGATGGGATGCTTGTTCATCACAGGGTTACCCCAAGCATTTATGTCGCCGGTAGCCATTTATACACCTGGGTGAAGAGAGGCACTGTGAGAGTAAAGTGTCTTGGCCAAGAACACAACGCAGTCCGGCCAGAGCTCGAACCCAGACCGTCCGATCCGGAGTCCAGCGCACTAACCATTAGGCCACCACGCCTCCCAAAGCCATCAAAGAGACTCCCAACTACCCAACACAGAATGGTCATACCTCAAGATTCCAAATATCTCTGAAGGGCTATACCACAACATCACTTACATTTTCCGAAAAGAAGGCATACCAGTAAGGGTTGCGCACAGATCATACACCCTTACACGAGCTCTCTCCCACAACACCACAGAGCATAAATGCACCAAATTGTGTTTACTAAAAAGCGCCGTTTACCAAATCACATGTAACAACTGCAATCAACACTACATCGACAGCACTACACGCTTTATTCACGATCGTGTAAGAGAACATCTCAGTGATGAAAAACCACCCGCAAAGAAACACGTGCCAGAAAAAAGACTACAAAGGCATCGACATCAAGACTATTTTTCTAAAAATCGACCCCGTGAATCTTCTCCTATTCGAAGCATTCTACATTTATTTAGAAAAGACAAACCTACCTTCAACTCCCGAGAAGAATGCAGCGAATTCTTTTTTTTTTCTTTTAACGACTATGTTACCTATCCAGAAAGACCCTTGTACAATGACACTAGCTCATTAGAACATGTTATTCGTTTCTTATCCATAATTATACATTTTACACACTATTCTTACGCTTCTCGCACATTTAACTATTACATTGTATATACGCGGAATATTTTCAGTATCCCTGATGATGCCGTAGATCGGCGAAAGCTCGGTCCTTTTAGATTTACAGTTTTTACAGTAGTTTAGGCCTTTCTGGAATATATATAATATATATACAATATAAAGAGCTAATGTCTTTTTCCTATTTTTTTTTTTTTTTTTTTTTTTTTTTTTTTGCTAACCAGCTTTTTGTTCCCATATTGTATTTTAGCCAAATTAATCACGGACGACCAGCACGAAATAGTGAGAAAACAACGCGTTTTGGAGATCCAAAACAGAAAAGAGATATACAAATGGGGAGACGATCCTAACTTTGCTGGACTACCAGGATTTATCAAGTCTGAAAACGTCAGGACACTTCCTAAAGATGTACGGTTTACGGAAGAAGCCATCGATGACCTATATCACGCCAAACGTAAAGCCCTAGTGAATCTTGGACTGGTGAAACTGCTGAATATGTTTGAATCCTGGGAGGACTTTCATGATTACAAAAAGGTAAAAAGTCATAATAACGAGGAAAACAATTTATTGATAATAAACGGCAACGCTAAGGGTGATAAATAAATATTTAATATTGAAATTTGAATCCGGGTCAATGCGACTCATAGATATAGCTAACTATATGGCCATACATACATGACATTGACATGGACGAGAAAAATCAATTGAATTATGTTTTTGCTCGTGTAGTTAACAATTATTCAATGAGCATGCGTTGGATATTAAATGGTAGATAACCAGCGTGGTGCGTAGCACTGACCGAGTTGGCTATAACTATCTCATAATCAAGAAGCGTGAGTGGAATAATTGTTTCACAAAAAACTCACAAAAAATACAATATTTGAGCTTCTCGGCACTTCACGTTGAAGCCAATGAAACCTCTTGAATTGCATTATCCAATGGTCTAGTTTTTAATAACTATGATACATATCCATGATACTATCTGAGTGACTATTCTGATCGGCAGGCATTTGTTTCGTTCGTTGGTGATGTTCCAGTGGCTTCCGATCGTTGGCAAGATGACTCTTTCTATGGATCGCAATTCCTGAATGGCTGCAACCCTGACACGATCCAGCGATGCACCGAGCTACCTTCCAACTTCCCTGTCACACAGGAGCTGGTCGGTAACCTCCTTGACGAGAGTGACACTCTTGAGAAGGCCATGAAGGTAAGCAAGTCTCAGGTGCCACGAGAAACTTGAGGCCACTTTTTTGCCAACCCTAAAACATCTCCCAGGAGAGCAGGGATGGCGTAGTTATGAGAGCTCTCGCCTCCCACCAATGTGGCCCGGGTTCGATTCCCGGACCCGGCGTTTTATGTGGGTTGAGTTTGTTGTTGTTTCTCGTCCTTGTTCCGAGGGTTTTTCTCCGGATTGCCTCCCTCTACAAAAACCAACACTTCCAAATTCCAAAGCTGGATGTGTGTCCTAGACACTTAAACTAAGTTAATGTTTCCGAGTAAACAACAGTCAATACAAACGAGCTTCTCTCACCCAATCAGGACAGATATGACAACTTTTGTCATGATCGTTAGAGCAATAGCCATCACGTAACAATGGTTTTGATTTCAGTATTTTATCCATTTCAGGATGGTCGCTTGTACATGGTTGACTACGAAATTCTTGACGACATTCCACACTATGGTCAAAATGATGAGAAGGTTGAGAGGCGGTACACGTGCGCAGGATTCGGCTTGTTCTACGTCAAGGGCAGCGGGGATATAATACCCATAGCTATACAGTTTCACCAGGTGCCGGATGCGACTAACCCGATATGGACCCCAAATGATTCAGAACTGGACTGGATCTACGCCAAGATGTGGCTTCGTAATGCTGACACACAGTGGCATCAAGTAAGTTCAATGGACATCTTGTCAGCTTCGATAGATCCCACATCGTATCACATATAGGTATAAAGGAGGTTGGGTGAGAACCGAAAATCCAGAAAACTACTTGCGTTGTTGTCGATCGTCAATTAGAAATTGCTGAAATCGAAAGTTTCTTTTGCCCTTACAGATGATCACACATCTACTTCGCACTCATCTGTTCATGGAGCCGATCGCACTTGCCAGCAGGAGACAACTACCTTCTCTCCATCCACTGTGGAAATTGCTGGCACCTCACGTGCGAGGAGTTATGGCCATCAACACTCTTGGAAGAGAAAGACTGATTCCTGCTGGGGGTGTTGCGGACAACACCCTTAGTCTTGGAGGTGGAGGTAAGACGTTGTCTTTTCAGTTTCGTAAGGAGCTTCGTAATATTACGTTTCTTTTGAAGAAAATGAACAATCTATACAAAACGGAAATTGAACTCTAACGAGGTGAAATTTGACGCATTGGCTTGTTCCATCATAACATAAAAGGCATCTTGAAAATACTTATCAGATCCGTAGCTCATGCACATTCTGCCTTGGGAAAACATGGGTTTATTTTGAGCTTGCTTAAAATGTTTAATTCGACGCCAATCAATATAGATATTGTTATTGTATTAGCTGTATATCGTATTCCAGTTAATGATTAGCCGTAGCTTAGATAAAGTGATGTAACGTCAGAGACATTCATTTCGTGTGTGATCTGGCGAGGTAAAGATACTTCAATTGTCATCTATATAAACGAAATATTGTAATTTGCACCCTCCCAACCCACCCGGTTTCGGGTCGAGAGGTTTTTCTGCGGAGTGACCTCGTGATTTCGCGTTCTTTCTTGTAGACACTTCATTAAATAAACCTCTCATTGTGCCAAACGAAATCAAAGTGTTATTGTTCTTTGAGTCATTGGGTAGATTATTTTGACAAGGAGAATTGTCGATAGGCCAGGTGTCCATAGGCATACTCACTCACCTACATGTCTCATTAACCTGGGAGGGGGTGAGGTTGCTTCAAGACATTGAAAATAGTTAGTGTGTAACTTTATTGTTCTCATCCGTAGGTCACATTGTACTTATGAAGAAGTACTACAAGAGTATAAGTTGGTCATCGTATGACCTTCCAAAAGTGCTAGAAGAAAGGGGGGTTCATGATGGGAATAAATTACCAGGATTCCACTATCGCGACGACGCCCTTAAGCTGTGGCAGGCCATCAAGGAATACATCAAAGAAATTCTATCAATTTACTATCATTCTGATGAAAAAATTCAAAGCGTAAGTTAAAAATGGTACTCATCTACTACTACTTAAAGAAATGTGTCTACTATTTTCCACCTATACTCTAATCACTCTGAAACGATTATAAAATATTTTGTAACTAATCTTAATAAACACAAACACAGCATCAGGGGCGGTCATCTCGTTTACTGATGCAGAGTGCAGCGAGCGTTTACATCAACACCATAAAGAAAATGCAGCAGAGAAAAAACAATAAAGCAAAGTCAAAGAGATGCCTTCGTGTGGCTCTTGCATAATTTACAAAATCTTAAATTGCCTAGTAGTCCCCAGGGATTGATCGTACCTGCAAACACGCCTAAAATACATTTATTGTTAACAGGAAAATCATATATAATGAACATTCTCCAGTCATTACCAAAACATTACAAAATATATTTCTTGCCTTCGTACTTCCTTTACAGGATACAGAGCTGCAGGCATGGATCCAGGATATTCATGACAATGGCTATCCAGTCCGCGAAGGAGAGACAAGTCATGGCTTCCCATCATCAGTTTCAAGCATTGATCAGCTTACCCACTTGCTGAACGTCGTCATTTTTACGTGTGCCTGTCAGCATGCAGCTGTTAACTTTTCTCAGATGGATTCATTCGGTTTCCCGCCACATTCTCCGGCTCTCATGCGACAGCCTCCTCCCACCCAGAAGGGTTCTGTGACTATCAAAGATGTCATGAAGTGTCTTCCAACCAAGCATCAGGCGGGAGTTACTATAGCAACGGTGTATGATTTGACGCGCATCTTCCCAGATGAGGTAAATTATAAGTCATTGTAGCATCTTTAAAGATTAGTAGAGGAAATTAACATTTTGTAAGAGAAATGATAAGCCGGAAAATATCTCGAGCGATGCTATGCTTAAGACTCTTAAAAGTGCAAACAAGAAACCTTGCGTGCTGTGTATGTCCTCGTCTGGTCTCAATGCGCGTCTAACTTAGTACGTGGCTGATGGATTCAATAAAATGCCTAAAATGTAAAGTACTAATAGAAAAAGTAATCAGATGCCCGTCAGTCAGATATAGTGTAGTTTTTAACTTAATTATGAACTAACTGACAGTCACTGATAGTCTCGCAGTCTCTGAGTCTCGATATCTTTGGACAGCTAAAGCAGTCTAGCTAAGATTTTTTGTTTGTTTTTCGAAATGATGTCTTCACTTCGGAACATTTTATTAGTAAGATTATTTGATCAATGCTGCATGTCTTTATCTGACAGCGATTTCTGGGTGATTACTCGGATGGATTATTTTGTGATGCGGCAGCCCATGAAGCCATTCTACGTTTCCAAGAAAAGCTCAACCAGATCACCATGGCAATAAAGGAACGGAACAAGAACCTGGAGGTTCCATACACATACCTGCTGCCAGAGAGAACACCAAACAGCATAGCAATTTAGAAGGATATATTGTCAGATGGGAAACAGCCTAAAATAAGAATCACTTAATATTTCATTTGAAATTATGCGGGTCGTTGAAGTTCACCAATTTGCATCTCAAAGCTGGATCGATCTGGCGAAGCACGCTTAGTAACAAAAAATATCGCATAAATTAACAAAAAGTTAAGCATGGTGTTCAAATGGTCTCAAATCGTTCAGGTGTTGTAAATCACCATTGATCTTTAATTTGTTCGAAATTGGGAAGTATCCGGGAAGAATTAGAGGGCCTCGGTGGAGTTAACCGTCAACCGTCAACTAGGAAAAAATGTAACCTTCAAATAAAGCCATCCAGGGTAAAAGTAGGTTGACGATGAGCCGGTGCCTTTGATGCACCATGATCCGGATCACTGATCGTGATCCGGATCACCCCAAAGGAACGCACCCTAAATGTCGGACGAGGTCGGACGAGGTCGCACTCAATGTCCAAGCCAGAGGCTCATGTGTAAAACGTAGGACAGTTATAATAACATATATAAGAAATAAAAATATTTCAGACAAACAGTAGACACATTTACAACTTGTCTTAAAATTATTACAACTAAAAGTCTCCAATCTCTTCGAAAAACAACGACTGATGTGATTGGACTCCCTTTGTTTGATTTCAGCGAATCAAATCATGTGTCCCAGAGCCACTTGTTCCGACAAGCGCCTCTGGGGACGAGAATGGATATTCGAATGCAACCTCGTACCTAGGGTCCTCGCCTTCCCGTCCCTGTCCCTTCTCTCTCTCGCTCCACCGGACGGGAACGAGAGAACCCTGGGAACGAGGTTGATACGAATGAGGGTGTTGCAAAAGAAATATAAATTAAACAAAAAACCAAGCCCGTTTGACGTACTAGATAATAACTTTTAACATAAATATTAACATAAATATTTTAATATTTTGTAGTTAGATGATCATCATAGTAAATTCAGAGTGAATAAAGCTTGTTTATTCTTCCTTGTTTTACTCTCATGTTCTATCTTCAACGCTTATCGGTCACGAGCTTTTCCTGATGGACAATACGTCTTTAAGGGAGCATTCTCAAAAACTTGCTTGGGGCGGGGGCGTTCAAAAGTGAGAATTAAAAGGGGGGAAGTTGAAAAATATGCATACTGCCAAGGTGGGATCGGCTCCTGTTACAAGGAACCGTTTGGAATCGATCCGGGTGTTTACACGGGATCTTAATGTAACCGGTCAGCCACGGATCCAACACTGGACCTGCAAAGCAACAGGTTCAGTTTTGTATCAGCTTGGATCCGTTCCTGACGGGTTCCAAAAGGGTCCCGTGTAAACAGAAAGCCTATCCAGTCCGATTTTCGGACCGGATCCGTTTGGAACCGGTCCCGTGTAAACACAGCCTAAATTAAAAAAGAAAAATGGTAAGTTTCTTATACTAATAAACTATATTTCTTCTCACAATCACATTGATAGTACATCAAACTCAAGGACTGTGCAGGGGGTGGAGCTGGGGGTGTAGCCCCTCCCCCCTCCCAAGTTTTTGGCTGCCTTAATTAATATTTCGTTTTACTTTGGTTTAATAACTCACGCAACGTTATTTTATGTGAAAGACACGGGCCTCTCAGGAAACTCTGGGCGCTTTCAATTTAAATAAAAATCCGGAAATTTCGGTGTGAATTTCCGGGAATTTCTGAACGGAAAAAAGTTGTTCCATTTTGTCGAAAATCTCCGTTCAACTTTGTTTGCCGCCAAACATATGTTCATGGTCATTCCAAGAGGTGATAAAGTTCCTTACATCATGATCCTGCCAAGTCTGCAGCTTGTTAGATGTCATATTTTCCGGCTGATAGCGCTAGGGGGATCGACTGGAATCTAAAGATTCTAAAGAAAACAAAGCAAATAATTTGAAACCATTTTACGCATCGAGATCAGTGTAGGCACTTCATTTCAATATGAGCACTTCAAAAAGTGTACACCTTCCAAATTCAAATAAAATTACTTACCATTTTCATAGTAAGAGCAGTCGTGTTTCAGTAGATGCTCCATGGAGTGAGTTGTGACAAAGAAACACGAACACTGGTACATCATCACCATAACCTCTGTCGCCATTTTGTTTACAAAAACTGACGGTGAAAATTCGATTGCTGTGGGCCTGGATACCGGGAGATGCAATTGGAAGGTGACAAACCAGGCGGGACGTTCCAACCGGGAAAACGGGACTACCTTTTGAGCAGTTCTACTTTTTCCGGGAATTTTCCAGTCGGGCGAACCGGAAAAACGTTTTCCATTTACCCCCGAAACGGAATTTTCGGAATTTTTGACCAAATGGAAAGCGCCCTCTGCCTTTTTCTGATTTGCCCATTTTGATCCAATTTAGTTTTCTGAGGGTTTTCTCCTACAAACGCGGCCGGATGAGGCACTTTGTCGTTAGGTCCCTGAATAGTTGTCAATGTTATAACACCTAGCTAGTACCATGGAATTTCCATTGATATTTGAAATGATAAACAAAATTAGTAATAATATTTCTTAGAAAACCTATTTGGATACCAAAACCGCAAAGGAATAAAGAACAAACCAGCAATCAACAAGAATAGTTGTTGGTGTAAAAGATTGGCCGTCCGTGACAAAAACAGGTCCTGACAATTGTAGACGTGACGTTGTGATAAGATACGGAGGTCACGCTTTGCCTTGCACACGTGCGTACGCTACAAGGACTGAGGATTAAAATATTAAATGGCTTTACCAAAGGCTCACTGTACGTCAGTGTGAGGGCAGATTGTATAACTAAAAGGAAATACCAACTGCTGGAATGGAGTGGGCTGCCTTATCCCGCGATGCTTGATGCTGAAGAAAAAAAAATCTACAAAAAATAAAGTTTTCTGTTCTTCTGTTCAACGCATTCAGAAGCAGTCGAAGCTTTAAAAGGTACTCTATTAGCATGGAAAGGTAAACAAATAGCGCATTGCACGTCTGATCTCTATTCATGGGAATCGACCCACTCATGGAAGGACGTCGAAGCGACCCCAAGTCTATTTTTTTTCTCTCTTGAATAATGTTTTATATTAACATGCTGAGGTGACAATGATTAGTGACGCTTCAGTAATTTCAAATAATAATTGAAGGTATTGTGTATACAATGAAGGTATTGTGTTACGCTCCCCGAAAGCATTAACAGTTCGATACGCGTGACTGCGTTTGTTTGCAATCTGTTCTTTAGTTACTTAGCAATCAGAAAGTTTGGGTCTACAGTGACGTCAACCTGATCAACAACAGACGGTAAAGCGCTGCGAAAGATGCGGTGAAATATATATAGAAACACTCACGACATCTAGCTGTGCTCCAGAAAGTTGAAGTCGGTAAGTATACTAAACTGGGTTACATTGTTTACAGTGGTGTTTGGCAGAAACGGACGCCAGACTTCACGAGGTTTGTTTCACATGGCCATGGCGAATTTGATAACATTGTCCAGTATCCATATTTGAACCGTTCATTCCGACACACAATTTCACGTCAGTTGCAAACAGCTGTCAGAGTAAGATAGGAACCTGGCTCGCTTTGCCCGAAGTTCTGATAGCGGGCTGATCGACGCTGTGCGAAGCGAAGAGGAAAGGAGAAAGGACGGCAATAGCTTGCCAATATCATTCACTTGTTGCGTTTTTAAAAGCTTGTGTGACTTTCATTGTCACGTACGTGATCTTATGTTCATTGCAGGATTCCCATTTCTAGACTTTTCCTCTCACGAAAGCGCTCCCATTTCGTTGTCCTTTAAAAAGTACCAAGCGGTGTCGTTAACCTGCGATCAGGCGTTCTTATTTTTCATTATTTTTTCCTCCGGCCGCGAAAAATAAAAACGCCTGATCGCAGGTTACGGTGTCGTATGTTGCAGTACTGCACAAACGAATCTCGTTTTTGTGTGCATACTGTACATCGAGTAAAACCGTTATCCCCGAGGTTTCTCTCGGGTGTTCGTAACTCTTTGTCGTGACTTCGCAAGTCAAAGTGTTTAAAATCGATTTGAATAAAATAAAAACAAGAAAGAAAATATCCGAAATCGGAGGCTAGGCGATTTCGGTTGTTATTGGGGTAGCCATTGTGAATTGAGTGAAAAAGCGGCTCCTTCTGTGGGTACCGGTCACAGAAGACGTAAAACAAAATAAACAAATGATGAGAAACAATGCTGCCCCAAAACAATGTACTACAATTGCATACGGTACGCGGACAGAAAGACCCGAAAAAGCGGGTAGGGGTGCGGGGAAGGGGGGGGGGAGGTTAAGTAAATAGAACAATTTTGTTCACCACAGATTTACCAGCCATGTTTTGGGTGAAAGTTGGCAAAATTGAGCAACTTGCGTAGTTTTATTGCATCCAACTATGCATTTCAGTGTAAAGACAACCTCAAGAATGAAAAATTGAAAAGAAACCACTGACGTTTAGCATGACCAGGTATTTTACTTTCTTCAGAATACAGATAGGTTTTCAACAAAAAAAAACATGGGGATTATTCCTTCAAAGAAGAAAAAGAACATTCAGTCACAGAATAGAACAGTAAAGAGGACGACGAATGTGGTCAAGGAAGAAGCAAACTGTTGTAAGCAATTTATTATTCAATTATACATTCAAACTCAATTTATTATTCCGTTTTACTGCGTATGACTAATTTGGGGAATTCTGTGAACAGGGGTGAATATGGGATTCAAGATATTCAAGGAAATGATGGGCGAGGAATTGTTTGAACAGAAGATGGAAGAAGCTGATGAGGTAAGTCAACAGTCACGTGGTACAAAATCCACCATGCTGGGACGCAAGCCAAGCTAAACGCTGAGACTTCGACAAGTCAAGCTTGACTTTTCATTGTGTTCAATTTCCTAGAGCGAAGCTTGCGTCCTAGCGCGGCATATATTATTCTATGTGGCCATAAGCTGCAAACGGCCCATTGAAGATATTGAAAATTAGGACGAACGCTGTTTTCCTTTTTGTGATACAATGTGCCTTCTTTCCTTCCAGAGATATTCACGTTTCTGTATTATTGGAATTAGACAACTGATGACGTTAAAAATGGTTAGAGTATGTGATCAAAACACAAAACGAAGAATATCTCTGCAAATAATAAGGCAATGCAGTTGAAACTTGGCACCATTATTGTAACCTGCACAATACACCACACGGTACCTATTTTGACGTTGCTATGTCCAGTCTCTTTCCTCCTTGAATGTGTTACTGCCCTTTGTGGCTCTCAAAGAAGAATTACACGGACCTCTGCGTGGCATACTCTTTTTTACCATTTAGGAAGTGGAAAATGTGTGGTAAACATCGTAAACAGTAATTGTCACTGCCGCATAAAAGATATCTTGAACCGAAGGCGTTGCCATAGCAACAAAATAGGCACCATAAGGTGCATTTCGTAGGGTACGATATTCGTGCCAAGTTTCAATTACATTGTCTTATTATTTGCAGAGATATTCTTCCTTTTGGGTTTTGACCCCACTCTGGGGCCATTTATTACGTCATCAGTTATCTAATTTACAAACTACCAAAACGTGAATATCTCTGCAACGAAAGAAGATATTAAAAAAGCAAAATGCCATTCTTCATCATTTTTAAAGGACTTTCAAATAAGCTGAAATTATTATTTTTTACTTCATAAGCTCTTTAATTAACTTTGTAATAAAAATGTATGCTAATTGTTAAAAGGACGACGTGTCGACCGTTCAGCGGTCATTTTCAAGATGAGTACACGAATAAAATCGTAAAATACTTTTTTATGGAAACAATAAGAAATGAGTTTCATGTAAAAAGGCTAAATGAAATAAGCTGATAAAGGATTTTATACGGTACATTCATTCATCTACATTACCACTACATTGCGCATCAGAGATATATATGTAACAAAAGAATAACATGCAATTCGATCCCTTGCGGTAGAAATACTTGTGTATGAAGCATGCGCACAACGTTTATATAAACATTGAGGGACACTGAGGGCGTTGCCTGGGATGTGTCAATTCCACAACAGTTCGATTTCCGTGACGTCCTCAAATGACCATTTCCTTTGTTGGTCATTTTCATCAACAAAACGTAATTCCCCTCGGTCCGCCAAACATTGCATTGAAATTGGCCTTTATACAGACATCTCGGGGACCAAATGTCAGTTCGTTAAGCCAATCTAAAAATAACTTTTTTGGATTTGACATATACCAAGGCCTGGACTGGGAGTGCCCCTCCGGTCCCTGTTGGCTCTTGATCGGGGTTAACTTTTCCACGTTTAAACACAGTTTTTTAAACGCTTTTTAACTTTCATCAGTGTTTAAATCCAGACAAGCCTTTGTTGTCATCTTTCTTAGCCTCCACCAGAGCCTGGACCATTCAGTGCGTCACAAATGGCACTCTATATTAAAAAAATTCAAACAGGTTTCTTTCTTAAATCGCTCACTCATCCAAGAGGTGTGGGTGCTACTGGAGCCATAACAATCCTGAACAACCAACTCCTCCCTGCACACGACTTTTTTACACCAGGACGAGTCTTCCCAGTACGTGTCCGCCACTCTAATTTGGTAAAGAATGATGACGCTGCACTGGACGTGAGAGTGGTATCCGTGAAGTTTGCCGACAGCGATATCGAGTCACCGTTCGATCTGATGATGCACACTGGCGAAGAGGCGGCGATGTGGAACATCTTTAGCTTTGATAAGATGATGAACGCGTTGAATAAAGGCGCCAAGACCTTTGAAGATTACTGTCTTGAAGACCCCTGGCAGTAAGTCTTGAAATTGCTTTTTTTTAAAGGACAGTTTTTTCTTGCTGGTATATCGTGTTTCATAAGCATGATCGACAGCTGACTACAGTCTTGCTGTATTATCTTGGAATTGAAAGATACAACTGTTTGATGAGAGATTGGTGACTGTCACTACTGGAGAAAAAGAAGGAAAGTGTTTCTTTAGATTCCTTTGCTTCTTCCACGTGTTATCGCTGCTCTTGAAAAGACGTTAAGACTCTTACGGGAAACGCTATTCGTTTTCTCTGACGGAGACGGTCACCAACCTCTCATCACACAATCTCACGTCCGAGCAACTTGTTTAGACAACGTTACGAAAATTTGAGAAAGCAAAGAAATGTCATATGCATGTTGAAAGAAAAGCATATGATGAGGATTCAAAATATCCCCCAGAATGTTTTAGGCTAAAATGGGATTATTCCAGCATACGAAAGACGGATTTTATGTAACAGGTTATTTCAAGGGTGTATTTGAAATCAACTAGCTACATTATACGTAATCCTAGATATGGACCAGAAGCAGAAAATAATCCATTTTAAGTCAATAATACATTTTCCTTATGTTCCAAAATTCAGCTTTTACTTGGCCATAGCTGGTTTTCGTCGAGGACCTGCTTCGTATACTGACCAGCGCTACCACTCGTGGCTGGCATTGGAGTACAAAGCCAAAGACGCTGTGCCTCGTTACGCCAAATTTCGCCTTGTTCCCGCAGATGGCAGGGAAGAGACTGGCTTGATGACAGAGGAAGACCAACGAACACCCTGGTAAGACACAGTAAAAAATATATTATTACATGTAAAGGCAAAGTAAAAGGCAAAGTAAAAGGCAAAGTAAAAGGCAAAGTAAAAGGCAAAGTAAAAGGAAATGCAAATAAAATAATGTTGTTATTGTTGTTGATAACAGATCGGGGTTGGTCCTCGCCGAAGGTTGGTCGGAGTGGTGTGACGTAAATCGGCTGGAAGTGCTCTAAACTTGACAAACGTAGTAGATGTATGCCATTAGAAATTATAATAACTTAGTAACTGACTACTGTCTGGAAACTCA
>OX393561.1:36298769-36327166 GCA_947652115.1 Blastomussa wellsi
TAAGAAGTTGTGCGACGTACAAAATTCCAACATGCTGGCTTAGCATAGTATGTAATGGTTTAACAATATAATTTGGTTTTATCAACTGGGTTGATAATGTGAATTGGCCACCGTAAAGAGATTCGAGAGCTGACGAAACGCTCGAAACGTCTGCTCTCGAATCTCTTTACGGTGGCCAATTGACATTATCAACCCAGTTGATAAAACCAAATTATAGTGTTATGCTTCCCACCGACGCAGCACTACAGTTTCTTTAGAAACTTACCCCCTCTATTCATATGTAATGGTTTGTTGCAATCACAAACTATGCAAGCCATGGTGATTCTATCACATGCAAACTGAACTTAGACTTTAATGAACGAAATCTTTAAAAGACTATAAGCGGCAATTCTTGAGAACCGCCGTACTTGAGTGAACTCTTTAAAAGTTGGGAAAAAGAATTGCAGATTCGCCTTATTCAGCTAGTTAAAGAAAACGGGACAAGGGTTTAAAAGGGACCATTTTCTTGTTCAAAAAAGAAGGGTTCCGAAAACGTTCATTGTCAAAGCTACTTCACAGCAGACATTATGAAATCGAAGAGCGAAGGGATTGCTCCTTTACGGGAGGCAAAATTTGTTTCGGCAAGTAACACCATTATGTGTTTTTCACACTAAATGTTGGGGAATGGTATAAAAAGATGTAAAGTCAACCCTTCTTAAAATTGTTTTGAACAATTTGATTCCTTTAAGACAAAATATCTTAAATCTTTGTTTTGTTAATTCAGATGATAACTCACCTTCTTCGCACTCATCTGTTTATGGAACCAATCTCCCTTGCCAGCTGGAGAAATCTACCTTCACTCCACCCCGTCTGGAAGTTATTGAGTCCTCACGTGCGGGGAGTTCTCGCCATCAACACTCTTGGAAGAGAAAGACTGATTCCCGCGGGTGGTGCGGCGGACAACACACTCAGTCTGGGAGGTGGAGGTGAGACTGCGAATTCCTTGTTTAGTTTTATTTTGTTCTGCTTTGTTTTCTCAAAACGTCCTAGACAGAATGTTATAATAAGTGGGTTAAAAGTTAACGTTGCTGGATAAAAAGGAGCTGTCAAGGAAAGTCTCGCTCCACTCTGTGAAAAAAGTTTTTGTAAAATAAATCTCCTTTCGGTGAGTATTGCCACCCAGGGAAGGTCCAACCAAGGCATTCTATTAAACCTGTGTACAAGTTATATTCAACGTTGCTAAGTCTTGGACTTGTTTTACAGAATGCAGCTACCATTTTTCCCTGCAGGGTTATCTCAAGAAGGAAATTAGGTATTGAACTTTTGCAGGTCGCTGGAAGATTTGACACAACAGAACCACCACTGCAGAAACAGTGCGACTTATTAAGCATGCAGCTTCTGTTACTCCTAGGTCACATTGATCTCATGAAGAAGTACTACAAGAATGTCAGTTGGTCATCTTATGACCTGCCCAAAGTCTTAAAAGAAAAAGGAGTAGACGATCCGGACAAGTTGCCAGGCTTCCACTATCGGGACGATGCCTTGAGGCTTTGGCAGGCTATCAAGGACTACATCACAAGGATTCTATCAATATACTATCATTCCGACGAGGATATCCAGAAGGTATGAAGTAGTTTCACTTTAATGTGATGCAAAGCATGGGCAGAATGCTTAGATATCATTACTTGTTCATAGTCATCGAAGCGGTAAAATTGAACGCGAGCGCACTCAGAAGAACAGAAGAAAGGGCTGAAATTGACACAGTAGTGTTGATAAAACTTGCTTTTCTGATTTCAAGAGATAAAAATTCTCATAGCCTACGCGCGGCTTTTTGAAAGACAATGCTGTATCTACATTTTAAGGCAAAAATGAAGTAGATTGAATAAATGAGTTTAAATAGTCATTTTTGAGCTATAATATCTTAGTGTTTCAGTATTCACCACTAGCCACCTCCTCCACTTCGGTGAATAGTTGTTGATTATACCATGATTTACAAAATGGTAAACATACGGGCCAGCTCAAAATTAAAAAGGAGCTTCAATTTTTAAAATTTATGAGCTTTTGGAGGGGTTTTTAATAAAACAATTATTCCACTCGCGTTTGTTGGGTATGAGATAGTAGGGACCTTTAGCAATGATGACGAGGACGTGGACGAAGACTTGTCTGGTCGACTAAGCCCTGGGACGAGACAGTCGTCCACGGCAGAAACATAAACACTTTAGCAGACCGGTAGCGTGGACGAGTTTCGTGCTGTGGAAGTCAATAGCGAAAATGTCTTTTAAATAGTTTCGTGGGCTGCTAAAATTTCTCTCCGCTGATAACGACATATGAGAAGTACGCGTGTCAGAACAAAGCTAACTTTATCGTCGTTTGCATAAACCACAACTTAAACGAATAGTTTGTATTTTTAAAGCCGGGAAGTCTTTCAGATTTAAAAATGAAGTCAAGATTAAATTGCAAGAATTACAATGTAATGCAGTTGACAGAATGTGATTTATAATAATATCTTATAAGGTTACATACGTATCCCGGTGCAATTTTATCGCCACAACCCGCCGGCATTCCTCCACACGCAGTGCGACCACAAATGCACAAATCATAACCTTACTTTTAATCTCTGCCTGATGATCTGTTTTTTCCTCGCGGTCCAATCAAATATGTTATGGACGCTATCTTATTCACTGACGAGCCATTTCGAGTGAAGAAACCTCAAAGAAACACGTAAAAATGCAAAAACTCTACGAAACATACTCTCGTTCACTACAAGACGGTAAATGGCGGCAAATGACGTCCTGGACGAGGTGTGGACGATGAGCCGTGCTCGATGGGGCATGCGTGGTAACGTCGAGTCTCGTATTTCCAACTTCCGGTCGTTCACGTTCACGTCCTCGTCATCATTGCTAAAGGTCCGTAGTTTTAGCCAACCGCGTAGCGTAGCGTAGCTCCTTCAGTAGAGCAAGAAATCAACGTCGTCCCTCCTGATTATATTCAACAGGACACAGAAATTCAAGCGTGGATCCTCGATCTTCACGACAATGGCTACGCAACACGGGAAGGAGAGACAGATCACGGCTTCCCGTCATCCCTCGCAAGCATTGAACAGCTGACTCACATATTGACCATGGTGATCTTCACCTGTGCCTGTCAGCACGCTGCCGTAAACTTCTCTCAGATGGACTCGCTCGGTTTCCCGCCAAGTTCTCCTACCCTCATGCGACAACCACCTCCAACAGAAAAAGGCAAAGTAACCGTTAGAGACATAATGAAAAGTCTCCCGACCAAGCACCAGACAGGAGTCACCCTAGTAGTGCTCCACGATTTGACTCGCATCTTTCCTGATGAGGTAAATTTCGCAGCACAGGCGTCAGCTTTTTAGGGATTTCTGTTCTCTTATTGATGACAAGTGTCGTCATAACCAATGAAAACACGAAGCAATTACACGTGAAAACGCGTGATTGGTTGATTAGGTGGCGCAACATTTTTAACCAACCACTAAGCATAATAATGCAACAAAAAACACCAAGGCTCTCAGTTGAAAACCGCTCTTTACGTGAGACGTTCTTGATCATTTTTCGCGTCTTCAAGTGAGCTGTTATGTAACGCATTCTAGCTTGAAGAAACGTGCTCATATGTTGGAAGCGATCCATATGCATGTAACGTAACCTCCCTCACAGACGTTCTTAGGGCTTCGTCACGCGTTCCTCCTCCACGGGTACGAAGCCCTAAAGACTTCCGCGCGGGAGGCTATATGCATGTCGTGAATAGTGAACTTAACTTTTCGTTGAATGGAAGCCTCGCTATGAGAGCAAGGGCTATTTACACAAGCTAGACACTTTTTCCTATCCGGGACCTCAACACTCGCATTCAGTAGGTCTCTGTCGTTTTAAGGGTAATGATTTCTTATTAGAAAATTTGTTCATAAGCCACACGTTCACCCATGAAACTGACAATCTCGTCACTTCAAAACAACAACAATACATGGCCGCAAATACTAATGGATGCTGGACATGGGCATGAAGTTTGCTTGGGTCCTTGGTGCGATTTTACGCGCGAGTCCTTTATTTCGGCGGCAGATTCTAAACAAAACACTCGCGCTCGAGATCCCACGATGTATAACAGGCTATTTCACATTTTTGTCTTCTTTTTCCCTTAGCGTTTCCTTGGTGATTACTCTGATGGCTCCTTTACAGACATGGCTGCCCGAGAGGCCATTTTGCGCTTCCAAGGAAAGCTGAACAGAATCACGGTATCCATAAAGAGGAGGAATGAGACTTTGAAATTTCCTTACACATATTTGCTTCCAGAGAGGATACCAAATAGTATCGCGATTTAAACCACATTGCTGGCACATTAAAGGGGCATTGTCACGGGGATTTTTGCCGTTTTCACTGCTTTGTGCCTGTTATTGTGCACAAAATGCTCCAACAGACTCACCAAGATGAATTCAGATGAAAATTTTGGAAGGAAAGCAGACCATAATATTTTTTTTTTAAAATTGGCACAAAGTTTTTCAACTTACAATCTATTTCCATCCTCGTCATCTGTGGCAGCATACAGGAATCAATAGTTTCAATATAGTACTATAATCTTCGACAACAAAATTAGACCATTATTCTTAGGTTTCCCTTGTTGCATCGACGGTTTTAAGCTTTTTAAGAATACCCTTTAACAGCGTGACAATATTCCTTTAATAAACATGTGTATATTTGTACAGGAGTTAACCCATGGCGCGCTAGTAAATATAACATATTGCGACCAATTTACCCTTGACGGAGCCGTAAATGGGACGAAAGATATTAATTTTGGGGAAGGATTTGTGGAATTTCTTCGGATCTGCTAAAATACTTTTCTTCTAGTTATTGGGGCAAGCAGCACCTCATTGAAGCGGCAAGACCATTGGGCGTTGAAACAATAAAGAACATTCCTAAACAAAGCCTCTAGCCCTGATAACAAAAAAGTCTATTGTTAAGGAGAATGAATGGAAAAATAGGTTCATATGAGGTGCTGGACTACTCTAATTATTTAATTAACTGCAGTCAGTGGCTTTGCATTCCAGCAAACAATTTTGGGTATCGTAAATATTTTAAGATTTGTCTCATTTAAAGCATTTGAGCTACAAGGCGTTTGCATTCGCAGCAAGATACACTCCGTTATGTGGGCTATACGGGGACGTGCCGCTGGATAGGGTATTGTTTTGACCCTTAAGTCCTAAATAGGGTATCTAATTTCAAGTGTGCCTCTCCTAAACAGGCTATGGAGTCGTCCTAGACAGGGTATGGCTTCAAGATTTTCGTCGAGTTTTAAGCATATCCGAAATCATTAATAAGCAATGTTCATCAAAATTTATTAATCCGGTCATCAGTCGACATTAGATCATTTTCAGGACTTAATATTGGCACTAGAGTATAAAATACGTTTTTCTTTGTCCTAATTAAACAAGGTAGGTGTTTGACGTTATTTTTGTCCTAAACAGGGTCAAGGTTTCAAACCTCCAACGGCACCCCTTTTGACCCACCCTCGCGAGAGATGAATGCATGTATTTTGTTTTTTTCCTTTTAATGGAAAAACCTTTACACTAGTTCACTCAGTAATAACCCTATAAAAGCTAAGCTGTAAATATTAAAAGACAGGCTGTTAGCATCCTGTACAATACATGTAAATAAAAAATGCAGAGGGATGAATTGGGGTCCATCTAGCTGTCGGTAACTGCAAGTAACGGGGTTTGTCGTTCAGAAAACAAAACAGACACCTTTTTGTATAGTCAGAGGCCCCAAGATATCCTCCGTTACTGCTAAAAGTGGTACATTTGGCTGTGTATTCTTCTAAAATTAAATTCGCCATTTGGAATAAGCTTATATTACATTTTAGTGTTTGACTGTTCTTTGTACGTTCCTGTTGAAGAGCCGCGTGCGCACAGCACGATAATGCACTTTTTAGATTATCGAGCGGTTTTCAATAGAAAGCAAAATCCAAAAACGGCAAATTCCGTTTTTGGATTTTTTGCTTTGTTGGGAAATTCATTAATTTGGGTGGTTACAATTGTGCAATTTAATCACATGCAAACTATTACAGTCGTAACCTAAGAAAATGATTTTGGTTTCAGTTGTTTCAATTTTGCTTGGTCAAGAAAGTAGTACTTTCGGCAATCGATCAAAATCTCTCTAACGGAGAAGCGTTAGCCATTATGAAATTGGATTCGATTTTCAAAAACATGTATTTCAAGAACACAAAACATTGGGAAAGAGAGGTTTTAAAGTGAAAATGGGAGGCTCTGTGCTTTTCTTGATGAACCATTATGTATGAGACACGGCGGAAAAACGATAGAATGTCCGAAAACGTATACATTTTGACAATTTTTAAAGAAACTTTGAATATTTAAGGTTAAGATTTATACTAGAGGTGCATTGTTTTATTTTTATTACCTCTCAATTTCCACATTCAATTCCAATTTTTGCTATAAGCATCGTAATTTCGCACGTTTGGACTAAAATTATTTCATCGATGGATCCAACCCAATCTACTGCTAGAGAATGTATACAGTCTACATTGGGAAATTAGGGTAGCTAATTTAAAGTGTCTACATTTATTGAGTAAAGGGAGCCTCGGCTGTTGAAACAAGTGGACGTTAAAAAGTCTAAAATAGTGTCTAAATTACAAATTTTACCGGACAAGGGCCCAGACCCAACGAAATTAGATGTTACGAAGAGCTTCATGACAACTGTGTCGGGAGCCATTCCTTAACCGCTCGTATTATGACGGGAATCCGCCAGTTTGAAATGAATCCACTTAGAGCGATTTGATACCAACGCTTACTCAATAAATGTAGACACTATAGAGGAGGAGGAGATTGGATATGGATCATGACTTTCCTTGCTGACGATGGTCATCTCGGGAAATCGTGACTTGATGTACATGCGCGGTGCGTTTTTTCCGCTGTGTCGAGTATACAGTATTTCACACACGTGACAAGCGGCCATATTGGATTGCTGAAACAAACTATGATATTTTCATAGAGTTCAATTCCCGGAGGATTGTTTTGGGACACCAATATGGCCGCCGCTTCTTTGTTTTTGGACACCAATATGGCCGCCGTGACGTCATATGAGAACACTCTATACATACATGCCTACATACTTTATTGCAACTCCCTACAGGGGTTTTTCATTTACAAGGCTACATAAATGTCATACTAAATTAACTTAATATAAACGAAATAACAAAGGTAATAAATACGCCATAAAAAATGAGTGAAATGCGTTAAAGATAAAAACATGCAATAGAGTGGATTTACTATTTAAAAATTCATAGATTAAACAGAAAAAAGTAGGTTAACAATTTTTTTCTAAAACCTTTGACATCGTCTCTTAGATTATTCCAGAGTCTAGCACCACTATAGGTGGACCAACCAGAAACAAGAAAGTGAAGATGCCAGCCAATCATAATTGAAAACCATTCAACCGTTCGCGCCATTTTCTTGCTCGCTAGCAACTATTCAACCTCCGTTTGCCAGTTGACGCTTTTCGATATACTGTTCTCGAGCTCTACAAGGACAAAGCGGCTTAAATGTCTAACAATGAAGCTAATTCTAGCTCATTTTAAAATTAGCCTGAGTCGGGCAAGGGTTGTAGTTTCTGCAATAAAATATCATGTCTAATGCTGTAAAAGGCCTTTGACATGTCGAGTACTTAACACCAGAGCTGAGATCTTTTTATCATCAATTGCCTTTAACAGGTCGTCCGTAACACAGAGAAGGGCAGTCCCAGTTCAATGAAGCTTGCGGTTACCACCTTGAGTTTTAGTCATTTTTTGTTTGCCGTTAGATAGTCAAAAATTGAGCATGCACGGGCGTTCGGATGCCTTTGAAACGATAGGCAATAGCGAAATTGGTCCAGTTGGCAAAAAATAATAAAAAATGCATCTGTTGACGTGACGGTAATGGATTATGACGTAGCTATATAATTAATGCATTAAAATAATCTGTCGAACCGTGAATAACAAAAGCATGCATTAGGGAATATATAAACTAATTAAAACAGATAATTGACTTTCTGCACAAGGACTGCGTTGGATAGGATCAAACCAAAAAGGATAAGGTATTGTGTTGTTTGATTCTAAAACTGTAAGGTTACGGCTTTTTATCGAAGGAATACTATTTTGAATTCTGTAAAATGACGATATCAGTTGGCACAATTCGCTTCACTGAGCCTACAGGCCTGACAACAAAGACTATTACGGACTGCCGGGATAGAATCAAGCCATAAGAGAACAAGGGATTTTGTTTTTCAGATAGATATATTTCATACATTTCTTATTTCGCTCCAGGATTTACAAGTATTATGTTTCTTCATGGACTGGAGTCGAGGTTTCTTTCTTCGGCCCCATTTAAATGGTCTCGGGTACCCGAGACAACCCTTCCCTCGAGTTACCCTGGGCGAGCTAACTTTTCACTAAAACGTTGAAAAATTCTACCAACCGCTTAGTACATGATCCTACCCGAGTTGTCTCGGGGGACGAGACAACTCGGGTAGGCGAGTTGTCTCGTCTCGGCAGGCAGGGTAACCCTGGCAAGCGGGACAGCTTTTTCCCATATACACACTTTGGCTCGCCTACCCGAGACAACTCACGGCGTGGCGAGTATCACGTAATGTCCGGATTTCAGGTTTTTTAGCACAAATTTGCACTAAATAAATAGAATTTAACCCAGCAAGGCCTCCAGTGATCTAATGAACGAAATAAATTCAAAGGAAGAAGGATAACTGGCGACTTGAATATTTAAATACTTTTACTCAGCCGACAGCGCCAACATTTTGTCAAATAAACGCTCGATAAAGTTGCCTCGGGAGGAGGGTTGTCTCGGGTACCCGAGACTATATAACTGGGCCCTAAATCCGCGTATGTGCACGTTCCTCAGTATGAACGGATAAATGTTAAAATTACATTAATCATCCAGGCTCGGATTTCTACAACAAAGTTATATCTAGTGCGTAGACGTTCTGGCCATACTAATGCAGCTGTCTACACGTAGTACTTGGTGGTCTTGGTGTATCAATTTATTAAAAACTACTATTCTGAATCAGCCATCGAAATTCTTCCAAAACTTAAGCTCAAGGGCATGAAGGCGTTTATTCAATGCATGCAAAATAACTTGGCATATTGATTCGATATTGATTAATCGCACAATAGACCAATTCCGATATATTAAAATTCTAACATGACGCCGAGGCTTGGGGGAATAAAACAAAAGAAATTATTTATTCATCCCTAAGCCTCAATGCAAAATCTTTTGTTTTATTCCCCTAAGCCTCGGCGACATGTTAGAATATTAATATATCGGAATTGGTCTATTAAAATGACCGTGATTTTTTACAAAAACAGTGAAATAAATAGTTCTCAAGGGTAACACCACGTGGTCGGAAATGGGCCAACATACAAACATAATAGAAATCTGCAGGACCACTGCAACAAACCGATGAGAAGTGCCGGATCACTTGTAGACCTGGATCAGTAAATTATTCACAAAGCAAACAAAAACGGCAGACTGATCCTGACGGTGAAAACGATGAAAAATAAACAAGAAAGATAAAACAGCCAATATATTTAAAAGATCAACATACAAACGAAGCTTTTAAAAGAGGTCACATACGAAGTTTTTAACGTTTTCTTAAATTAATTCAATAAATAATTTAATATCAATATTTTACGTTGAAGCCAATATTTTCCAAGATTGTTGTTGTTGTTGTTTTGTTATTGTTTTTTATATTGTTCAGTGCTGCATGCTGTTGCCGCTGCTGTTCCCGCTGTTATATGAAAGGAGTAATATTTTTTTAGCAAATAAAGTGGCCGTGAGACTTCTAGGCATGAACGCCTTCAACCGGTAGCGAAGCGACTTTAGATTTAGTCTAAAGAACCTATCTGAACGCCGGCAATTTTTGTGTGGCGAACGCCGCACTATGACACGAGTGGAGTCATTTGTTCATTTGTCTACGAATGTCAAGCACTGGGTCGAGTTAGTGTTTCATGAAGAATTCGGCCACTTTGTCTTGCACTTGACATCCAGTTAAAAGCTTTCGTTGTTTTTTTTTTTAATTCCCTGGTTTCAGTTTCCATGGTAAGTCGTTTTACATTTTGAGCTTATTATTGAGCTTTGTATCTCATCAGTTTGTCCCCTTTGCTGCCTATTTTGTAACATTGTTTTGGGGTGAAGGGGGGTTCAACTAAGTGCTAAGTTATCAGAAGTAGTTGTACTAATAAAGAATTGACACTGATTATAGACATTGTTGTTGATACATACATACGCTCGGTCAGTCGGTTGGTCAATCGATCGACCAATTGATAACAAAAAGATCAAGACTCGTGAATCAACTACTGCGCGCAAATCAACTGGCGAATTTTTGAACAAAAGTTGTGATAACACAAAGAGTCGGTTCATTAAACAATAATTACGACGTAAATCCATATTCAAAAGTGAAATATTTACTTTACCCTGGTGTTCCCAAGAGTGCTTGAATTTTGTTAGAACGTCCACGGCTGCGTTGTATCAAAGCAACAATGAAAGTCTTTCATTTCTTGGCTTTCCCTTATCGACATTTAGTTTGTCTTCGCTCCGCCTGGAGAATGATTTTAGCATTTCCATATCATAACTGTGTTCTTAAGGTTTTGCTTGGCGCGTTTCTGAGGGCTTTCCTTTCCATAAAGTTCTCAAAAGTACAAAATTTGTAGCCAAAACATAAACTGTCTTCGAGAGCTTGCAAACTTGCAGCGCGTTGTTTTCACAACCTCGTTGGAAACCATTTGAATTCCCGCGCTCTGATTGGTTAGATCGTTCTACTCTTGATGCTGATTGGTTATATTTTCACATGTGAAGAAAGCTATACACGAAGCTGATTGGACGTATCACTTTTCTCACATGTGAAAATATAGCAGATATAGAATTCTATCTGCAAGGTTTATTACCTAAAATTGTCGCTATATATATAATAAATACTGATTTATCATACAATAAAACAGTTAATCTTTTGCAACTTTTACTGACTTTCAAAGTCAAGTGTTATTTATTCCTGTTTAGCAGCATTTTGATTTCTGTATGTCAAATGTATGATTATAGTGGTAATGCACTTAGCTATACCAAGCTAATTCTCAGACATGCCACTCAAACTAAGGGAAACAAATATTTCAAATAAACATAACAAGCTTAAGAATCCCAACTGGCGGGAGGCGGACCAGTTGGCTATATACAAGCATGACCGAGGAGTTGAACTAGGATCCACCAAGAAACAACTCCAGCTAAGTGGTCAGAGCGGGACTTGAACCCGTGACCTCCGGATTTCAAGTCCGGCGCCCTAACCACTCGGCCACGCTGCCTCCTGTATTGAACTACCAATCAGGTTTATAGTAATAATAGAAACCCAGAGAGGTGCCCTATTCAAGAAGACCTCATACTCCCAGCTTCAAGTTTATTGGTAATTATTTAAACCCCCAAAACACCATAATTCAAGTTTAGGACTTTTGTTAGACACACATGTATGCATTGCAGTTCGGAAAATTGTCTCCTGTTCAAATTGTCGGCACTCCGAGAACTTCCTTTCTGCTCGCGACTTTTAGGCATTTGATCACAATCGATGGCGTCCGTAGTGCTAATGATGATATTTTAAAGCATTGAACAGTAGTCTGCACGAGAAGAAAATTGCCGCTTACTTTTTCGAAATATCTTTTTTCGTTACAGACATATTCAAGTTTTTAAGATATGCAAATTAGCTAAGTGATGACGTCATAGACTCAACCAAATTTTAATCAAATAAATGAAGTAAAGATATCTCACCCAGTTTGTATCAGAAATGTTTTTTTTTTTTTTTTTTTTAATAAATTTTAATGCGACACAATTACTTACATTACAATACAAAAAAAAAAGAAACAGTACTCTGCTGCAACAATAAATACTACTTACAATGGAGTACTAACACGACTAAGATACAAATACGTATATCACTTACGGTACATTGGTCTATCAGAAATGTTTGACTCTTTGCATCATGACTCTACTTGGTGAGTTGTACAATATGCGATTAACCATTTTGTTACCATGGCAACATGCTGGGTACCAGACCTCCCCAATGTTAAAGGCTATTCTGGCCATTTCTGGCCGTCAATTTTGATATTTCTCAATGACTCCGGAGCTACATGATTGCGCAAGCATATTTATGTGTTAGGTAGATTCTTTGGCCTGGTTTAATTTTTCTGGGCTAAAAATCACTAAAATATTGGAAACATATTTCAGGGGACTGGAAAAGAGTGTGTTGCCATGGAAACAAGATTAAGTTACAACCATAGGTGTGTCGCATGAAGAATTATTACTGTGCCAAGTTTCAACTGTCTCTGTAGAAACCTGACCGAGATAGCCGTATTTTTTTACTTGCTATAAAATTGGGTTGAGTAGATGACGTCACCAGTCTCCTGGTTTGCATATTTTACCAATTTTTTAAACTTGAATATCTCTGGAACTACTACAGATATTTGAAAACGGGAAACGGCAGTTTTAATCTCACATGAAGCACTGCACGTTTCCCTTCAAAAAGCAAGGTGTGAAAATTTGATCACAGTAGCACTTTAAGAGGAATTGAAACTCTGTTTGCGACTGTATCTGTGTGTCTCACTCGGCAAAAATATTCTTGTAACTTGGGCAACAGGCTTTCCCAAGGGAAACTTGAGGAGCAGATATAAAAACACCTCTCTCTCTCCAAAACTCCCACACCTTCGAAAAGCCTGACAGAGGAAAGGAGAATGTATAAACGGGTCAAATGTTACGTGAGGCTTTCTAACCACACGCACGTGCGGGCACACAATCATACCTAATGGATTTCAGTTTCTGTCACGTAGCCTTTGTCGAGAGGTGACATCTTGTAGCTTTTTCTATGATTCAAACAGAGATATATAAGGGGACGATCGTCCAAATAAGCATTCCAGGGAACATCTTTTATTCCGCTTAAAGGTACGGATAAATTATTATCGGCTGTATGTGCTAGTTGGGACTGAAAGAGGTTAACAGTGTTACTAAAATTCACCGACCGTGCTATTTTTTTATCATTATTCTGGAAATGACTTGCTTCATACTAGCGATCACCATTTACGGTTGAGACAAATTCACCTTGAGTACTTCAAGGCCGGGGAGCCCTGTACATATAGTGACAACTTGGCTTCGGGAATGACTACGCTTTTGTTTATTATTTTAGACGTCTCTCCTGCGGGTATTTTATTGCTTTAGCAAGCAATAGAGGACTTTTCCCGTGTTTACATAGCCTCATCCAAACACGAGGGGGTTTGGGAGAATTCGAGACAGTTATGCAAACCCGAGACGCAGTCGAGAGGAGTTTGAATAACTTTCGAGAATAACTTTCTTTCTTGAGAGTGCGCGTAGTAACTCAGTTATTTTATAATTGTATTAAACCATAAGACATTTTAATACCCGTTTGCCATTATTGTTATACAATAATACCAACTCTAGACAACTCTAGCTGGTTTGGCTGCTTGCGAAGAAATTTAAGTAAACTTTACAAAAATATTTACATGGCTGACTTCCCGTATTGTCGCCGTGAACGACCGGAAATGGCTAATGTTTGTCGTGGACGTGAGCAATGGCCTACACATACAATGCCAGGAAGAACATACAGAGGGGAATTATTTACAAAATAATAAACGTTTCTGCGTCAACCTTTCGCATAAGTCTCTACAGCTTCTAGGATAGAAGTTGCCACACATCGCACGTTGCGTAAGGAATTAAGGTAAATGCCCTTGTTTACACTTTTCGTTTGCTGCATAATTAATCTGCGAGATTTTGAAGAATTTAAGAGATGCAAATTTAAAACCCATCCTGGCGAAAATTCTTAGGCAAACGGTAAATCTGAGACTGTCAAGACAAGAGACTGATATCTGTTGTGAGAGAGTGATAACAGGGAGTTTAAGAAACCACGACGGCGACGCCACAGTGTCGATTAAAAAATGAATTTATATATTTTACCCACAAATCTCTCGAAACTCTAAAGTCATTTAGGTGGATTGGGAAACGGAAACTCAGTTCCAATCCTCGACATCTCTTCTAAACAAATCTATGAAATCTTGGGGAAGAAGCAAATTCCACCCACTGCAAAAAGAAAACTAACAGATAAATACCCTGATATAAATGTGGAATGGGATGAAGTTTACTCTTTACCAGACAAGGGAGTTTCAATACAAAATCTTAAATTGCATTGTCTACACAAATGAAAAACTTTATCAATATGGCTTAGTTGCCTCCCCTGGTTGCACCTTCTGTCAAGAAATAACAGAATCCATCTAGCATTTACTCTTTTCCTGCAAAATATCCTCTGAATTCTGGAATCATGTCTCATCCTGGCTTAAAGACAATGGTATTTAAATTGAAACATTGAAGGAGTGGGACTTAATTTTTGGGAAGTTCGACATAAAAGACAATTTTATATTAATAAATTATTACTAGGGAATATTATACTAAAAAGTGTCAGAATAGCCTACCGACGGTTCAGGGTTTTATTGCTCGGATCAAACTGATTTATAGATTTGAACTCCAAATTGCCAGAGAAATAAATAAGCTTTCACAACATTGTGTTAAATGGAGAAAACTTGTTGAAGTATTGACCTAGGAAGAGATGGTGGTGGAACGAATACCAAAAATACAAGTGAGTTAATGACTAAGTATATTTCTGTCTATGTTTCTTTAGCAGCTTGTAATATGTCCTATTTAATTGTGTGTACCGTTAAATTTCTTAATTTTTATAATTATTAAATTAAAGAATGTCCAACAGTAGCAATTAAGCAGATACTGTTTATATGCGAATGCAGCCATAACACTACTGGAACAAAGACCTGAAAAGAAAATTTCAGGCTTTGAACTGTTGATATGTTTGTAAGATTACGAGTACGCCTGCATTGCGTGCCTATGTGTATGTAATTTAACCAGGACACCTTGCGGCCTTAGTTCTACCATGTGCTCGGTGTAACATGGCGGCCGTTGCTTATTAAACCGTTTGTTTGAGTTCATTGCTCGCCTCTTAAGTCTCCACCTTCTAAGCAATCAACATGGTGGCAGTGGTGGGATGCAGCTAAGAGAATGGCGACATCCGAATCCGGACAGTTCAGAATTCCACCCCCGCTAGATTTGAATTCGGGAAACATATCCGAGAATTACAAGAGATGGAGACGGCAAATGGAAGTCTATTTGGCCGCTTCTGGTGCATCCGCGAAAGACGAGAAGGTACAAACTGCAATTATTTTGAATTGTGCAGGCCCTCAAGTGTTAGAAGTGTATGATAATTTTGCGTGGGAAAATCCCGAGGATAAACACAAGCCAGATAAAGTGCTGGAAGCCTTACAGAATTACTGTAATCCGAGAGACAATGAAGTCCTCGAGTCGCATAGGTTTTGGAACACTCCATACCAAGAGCCGTTTGACACATTCCTCACGGAGCTCAAAACGAGAGCAGCATCCTGTAACTTCCAGGAGAAAGACAGGATGATGAGAGATAAAATCGTGTTTACTGTAGGTGGAAAACTTCAAGAGTTACTTCTTAGAGTGGATGGTTTGACCCTCGAGAAAGCTGTAAAAGTCTGTAGAGCTTATGAACAGTCTACCAAGCATGTTAAGGAGTTTAGAGACAACTCAAACCCCTCCAGTTCAGTAACAAAAGTGAACAAGGTAGCTCACAAACCCAGCCAAAGAGTCCCTCGCAGTAAGAAACCCGAAGGTGGAAACAGACATGCGAAGAAAGACAGTGAAGGTACGAAAGTTAATTGTAATTTCTGTGGTTATGAACATGAAAGAAACAAAGAAAAATGTCCTGCATGGGGGAAGACATGCGACAAGTGTAAAGGTCGAAATCACTTTAAGTCCAAATGCAAGAAAGTACATGCAGTGTCTCAAGATGGAAATGACGATTGTGATAACCAGTGGCTCATGGCTGTAAGCCATAAGCAAGAGAGTATTAATGCTACTTTAACTGTGAATGAACATGATGCCAGTTTTCAACTTGACAGTGCAGCTGACGTCAACACCATTTGTCAGAAACATGTAAGGAAACACCAAGTGTCCCCAACTACAGTACGTCTGAATATGTGGAACAATACTAACATGAAACCTCTGGGGGAAACAGTCCTGAAGGTTGTGAATCCCCGCACTAGTGCTGAGTCAAAAGTAAAGTTTGTTGTGGTACCAAATGGTTTCACCAACCTGTTAGGCCTAAAAACTATTCAGGAACTTGGTTTTATAACCATAAATGAGGAATGTTTCATTTCTCAGATTAAGGCCCCTCAACTTGGTGATCTGGGAGAAGCCACTCTCAGGATCAATGAAGATGCCCAACCAAAAGTGCTCCCAAGTAGAAAAATTCCTCTTGCGATCGAAGATGCTGTGAAGGAAGAATTAGATCGACTGGTAGAAAAGGGTGTGCTTGTACCCGTGACGGAGCCGACTGAGTGGGTCAGTCAAATGGCTGTTGTACACAAGCCTAGTGGTAAATTACGCATATGCATTGATCCGCAACCGCTGAATACTGCACTTAAGCGTGAACACTACAGACTGCCAGTACTTGATGATGTACTTCCCAAGCTCAAGGATGCCAAAGTTTTCAGCAAGCTTGATGTGCGAGAAGCTTATTGGCATGTCAGACTGGACGAAGAGTCCAGCAAACTGACCACGATGATTACCCCTTTTGGTCGATACAGGTGGAAGAGACTCCCTTTCGGACTCAAGGTATCAAGCGAGATCTTCCAGCGCAAGCTTGATGAGGCTTTGGGAGGTCTGGAAGGTGTATTCAGTGTTGTTGATGATGTAGTCATAGCAGGGTGTGGCCAGACGGTGGAGGAAGCTCAAATTGACAACCAGCGGAAACTGACTGAAACCTTGAAAAGGTGTGCTGAGAAGAACATTGTTCTGAATGAGGACAAGCAGCAGACTGGTTTAACTGAAATTACTTTCCATGGTCACAGAATCACAAAGGATGGTGTGAAAGTTGACGAGGCTAAAGTGCAAGCTATTGGTAATATGCCGGCACCGACTGACGTAGCAGGTGTAAAACGTCTCTGTGGCATGGTACAGTACATGTCAAGATTCCTGCCTGACCTTGCTCAAACGCTTGAACCAATCCGTGCTCTAACAAGGAAGGACACTCCATTCGTGTGGTCCACAGAATGCGAGAATGCTTTTGACACGCTAAAGAGAATTCTTTCTGAATCACCACGCCTGGCCTATTTTGATGCTTCAAAAGAAGTTGTGATTCAAGTGGATAGTAGCAATCATGGGATCGGTGCTGTTCTGCTTCAAGAAGGGCGTCCCATAGAGTATGCATCCCGAGCGCTTACACCGTCGGAGAGAAACTGGGCACAGATTGAAAAGGAAGCCCTATCAGTTCTGTATGGCCTTGAGAGATTTGACCAGTACACCTATGGCAGACCTGTGAAAGTCGAAAATGATCACAAACCTCTTGCTGCCATATTACAAAAGCCTTTGAGCCAAGCACCCAAGCGTCTTCAGGACATTATGATGCGGTATCACAGATACGACGTCCATTTTGTATTTGTTAAAGGTACTGACTTACTCATTGCTTACACGCTGAGTAGAGCCCACCAAGACGATAGTGGAAATGATCAGGGTGACCGTGCTCGAATCATGAATGTCAATGTGTTTGGTGACATCCCAGACAAGCGACTTGATGAGATACGAGAAGCAACTTTGTGTGATGCTAGTCTGCAGATTGTGATGAAGTTAGCGTTGGAAGGGTGGCCAGCAGACAAGCGTGGAACTCCGGTGTGTGCATTGCCGCATTTTGATGTACGTGACTGTCTAAGTGTTGTGGATAGAATTTTGGTTAAAGGAGAAGCAGTTGTGATTCCCACGGCGTTGAGGCCATCAATCAAGAAAAGACTGCACAGTGCCCATCTAGGCCGTGACAGTATGTTGCGTCGAGCCAGAGGAACAGTGTATTGGCCTAACATGGCCAGTGACATCAAGCAAATAGCCGACATGTGTGAAACTTGCCAGGAAATGAAACCACGGAACTCACCAGAACCACTGAAGCAGCACAGTGATGGTAATGAACCATGGCAGAAGATTGGCGTGGATCTATTTGAGATTGCTGGAAAGCACTACTTGGCAGTGGTAGACTACTACTCCAATTTCATCGAGATAGATTTGCTGACAACAATCACAAGTGCACGTGTTGTAACACTGCTTAAAAAACATTGTGCGCGTTATGGCATACCGAGGATGATCGTGTCGGATGGAGGTCCGCAATTTACCAGCCAAGAGTTTAATTCATTTGTGCAAGACTGGGGTATAACTCATGTTACCTCATCACCAATGCACCAGAGAGCTAACGGGAGAGCTGAATCTGCTGTAAAAATCATGAAACACCTTCTTATCAAAACTTACAAGGAAGGAGGTGATCCTTATGAAGCGATGTTAGAGCAAAGAAACACCCCTCGTCAAGATACAGGTTGTAGTCCGACAGAAATGATGTTCAACAGAAGAACGCGCAGTTTCCTTCCTAGAATGAGCAGTAACCCAAAGAACACTCTTGTTAAAGAGAAGCGTGATGCACGCAAACGCAGTGTTAAGAAAGCTCATGACCGGAAGTCCCGAAAACTTTCAGAAATAAATGTTGGAGAATCAGTATTCTTTCAGCATACTGAAGGACGGAACTGGCAATTAGGCAAAATTACTGACATTCTCGGACCTAACACTTATCAAGTCAGTGGTCCTAATGGAGGAACGTACAGGAGAAATCGTGTGCACATGAGACAGACCAAGGTGACACCAAAGGCTCGCGATCTGTCCCCTGTTCTCCCGCCTCGCACTCCTGATCTGACACCATTGACATTACTGGAGAAGGCTCCACAAGTATGCAACCCACCCACAGACCCTCCAGTAGAAACCAGCCAACCATGTAGCGTAAAAGAGAAGATTGCACCTATGGACAGTCCTAGACAGTCACTAAGTACAAACCGACCAAGGCGTGAAATCAGACCGCCAGTCCGCTTCAAAGATTACGTAACTAAGTAGAGACCACAAATCATTGAGACTGTTAATTTCGACATTGTCTATTGTATGGTGGACATAGCCGTTTTGATTAGACATTTGAGCGTGTGACGTTGTTGTTTTAGGAAAGTTTTTCCAGACATGTGATTCTTCTTAGTTGTTAGTTTTTCGTGAGTTTTCTTTCCTAAAGAAGGAGGGATGTTGATATGTTTGTAAGATTACGAGTACGCCTGCATTGCGTGCCTATGTGTATGTAATTTAACCAGGACACCTTGCGGCCTTAGTTCTACCATGTGCTCGGTGTAACATGGCGGCCGTTGCTTATTAAACCGTTTGTTTGAGTTCATTGCTCGCCTCTTAAGTCTCCACCTTCTAAGCAATCAACAGAACGGGATTCGAACCCACGACGTCTGCGTTGCCGGTGTAGTGCTCTACCAACTGAGCTATCAAAGCCACATGAGAGCGGCCGTATGTGGGTTAGCCAATAAAGTGGACGAAATACCTGGCGGGGTAAGGTGAATAATAAATTAAAGAATGTCCAATAGTAGCAATTAAGCAGATACTGTTTATATGCGAATGCAGCCATAACACTACTGGAACAAAGACCTGAAAATAAAATTTCAGGCTTTGAACGGGATTCGAACCCACGGCAGAGCAGAGGCTTATTTTTCAATAGCTCATTTTTTTTTCATTTCATAGCACGAAACCACTAAAAAGTTAAGTTCTCTCTACCAGCAAATGTTTATCAGGAATGATTCCGTTCAGAATTATTAATTTTAAACTTCTCATGCGTGTTCGGGTTTTCTTTTTGGACAAAAAACTGGGGGGGGACTCCCGGCCCCTCCCCTCCCTTGCTACCGCACTGGAAAGGGTATATTTCCCACGTATATCCTAGTTTCGTTAATGAAAGCAATCTCCTAAAATTGAAAGGCGTCTGTAATCAAGATTGGAAAATCAATAATGGCACTATTCACACAAATAAATCTTCCAAAGCAATTACTGATCACTACTTATACCAACTCACACATGTGCAAAAAGCAACCAAAGGATTATAATAATTCTAATTTTAGCCCGAGCCTACGGCTTGGGATAACATGAGCCTGAGTCGGGCCAAAAACATGTTTACGGCCCGCGAACATCAACTCTATTGTTATATTATATGGCAACATAGTCTTGAGGCAAACCCGCGCGTTCTGATTGGCTCTTTCTTGGTGCACTGACTGGCAAATTCAAACTTTGCTACTAAACCAGCGAAAAGTAAACGTGTAAATAATCTCACTCAATAAATTTGTTTTCGAACTCGTGGCAACCTGTTCTTGCCACGACCTCGGGCCAGTATTCCCCAGTATGGCCCTCGCGCTCTTAATATTAATCCTGGAAGTCTGCTCAGCTCAGGTATTCCAATGTGTTCAAATTGCGCCAGGATGTGTCTTTGGAAAGCTGAGCTGGCCTTAACACTGTCGAGCTCTCCTTCTGAGAACTATTACAGTCTAAATACATTAAGCCTAATTCTCACTATTCTTACCAGACGATCTGCAAGATGTGAATTTGAGGTGGCTCACAATAGTATAAAGCTATTACAGCTAGGCCGATAATGCAGATGAAAAACATTTAGCGTAATCTTGTAGAATATTTATCAGTAAACAGAGTCAGATATAAATGGAGGCAAACTCTGTTGCCATGGAAACATTAGAATAGGTCAAAGCCACTTTAAATTTATGAAAAAATAACGTAGCTCTGAAATTTTCAGAATTTTTTAAAGATCTGCAGAAATGTTCCTTTCATCGACCTAACCAAAATATGTAAAACCAAAAATTTTCATTGAGTAGTTTTCAAGTTATTACCCTGAAAAGTTCAAATATAGGGCATCCTTGACCACTTTTGACGTTGCCAAGGCAACGAATTTCGACGTTAAAAGGGCAGCAATTCGTTCATTGGTAAAATTTACACACGTTTATCCAAAAGTTATCCTCCAGCATTATTGGTGTAGTTACGGAAGACAAGGATGTGTGAGCCACCTTAACTAAATGACATTAAGAGAGACGCCACATCAGCGTTTTCATCCGGGTCCTCTATCCAGGTCGAGTTTGTTTAAGAACGTTACTGCATGTTGGTTCAGTAAAAAAATGCAAAATCGGAAATGGCTAAAATACTGATGGTATTCCTCTCGAAACAAAAGTTGCCATTCGTTCAGTTTCCTTTCTTTGAACGCTAGCTATAGTGTCCTGTAGTATTTGCAAGGAATATTTACGATTTATGTGCAAAGGGTCAACAAAAAAACCGCTTCGATGAGTGGGTGCCCCAGGATTAATGTTCTTAATAAACGCTTAAAATGACTGGCGTCACGGTGTGCGACAAATGCAGACTGCAGACCGGCAGAATTGTTTTAAGGAAATATATATGGTGTTACCATTACTGTTATTGAGAACTAACCGCAAAAAGGCTAACCCTGGTGCTAACCAGAGTGATATTCAGGCTAACCGGAGTGATATTTAAGCTAACCGGAGTGATATTCATGCTAACCGGAGTGATATTTAAGCTAACCGGAGTGATATTCAGGCTAACCGGAGTGATATTTAAGCTAACCGGAGTGATATTCAGGCTAACCAGAGTGATATTTAAGCTAACCGGAGTGATATTCATGCTAACCAATTGCCAGTCTGCAGGTCTGCAGTCTGCATTTGTCGCACACCACTCCAAGAGAAACATTGACAGTTTAAATGGCCAAATTGTGTTATCATATCATTTTCATATTTAATATTCGACGACAAAATACCGATATGCACTTTTCTTGCCAGCTGAAGCCCTAATTAAGGTTAAATTCATTCTTGAAACAAAATTGGAATAATATTAACGGGAACCGCGCAATTGCCTTCGGCAATTATTCCATTCATTATCACCAGGGTCGGCCACTTGCTCTTTTAAGGCGAAAAACCATTGGCTCCCATAGAACAATAGAAAGCAGGTCTCATAGACGCCTCGCAAACCTAGAGAGCAATTTCTAGAGCAGATGTGTTGATAACGAGCAAATATAATATAGAGGTAACAGAGAGTTCTACGGTATCTAGAGCCATGGCGTCTTCTCAATTGAACGAATGTTTGGAATGCTTCCGCGCCATAAGGCGTAAACTGTGGGGAACACAACGTGTGAACATTGCAGGTATAGTTAGAAACGTAATCCGGTTGACGTCAACATCATGCATTTGAGATTAACTGCCTATGCGACCAAAAATCGGCTTTAGCGGCGGCTACAAAATCCGACCTGTCTATTCAGCAAGATGAGGGAGTTAAATCGTAGGTTTCGACTGTTCATTTTTTGTATTTTATTATCGAACGGGTGTAACTATGCAAATCAAGTCTTTCTTGCTATCGATGTTCTTGTGTACTGGTATACAAGAGCCGAAACAATGCACTACAGCTAGCCAAAACAAAGAAAACACTATGGTTACGCTGCTCCCTTCCGCGCCGGTACACAAGGACAGATCCTGGCCGTGGACCAATGGACCCTTTGATAATAAGCGAACGAACATGCTACATCGAGTAAAATATTATTTTTAGCTGTTAGGATGTTTTCACAATCTGGCCCTCTTGCAGTTGCTACAAGGTTGCAAGAATCTAATTAAAGTACCTAAATAGACATAAAAACCTGTCAAAACATGGTTCTATTCGTTAAATGTTTATGTTTAAAGGCTACAATTTTAGCATGTTTAAATTTGTGTTCTATATTGAAAATGCGCATAATAATTATTGTTATAGGGTATCAGCATTTCTTTTATAAGATTCTTGTACATTTCAACATACAAAGTACCCATATTTAAAGATAAATTGAAAGTCACTGATACCAATTGCAATTTTATTTCGATGGAATCAAATCTCCGCTACTAAGGCTCACAATAGTTCCACAAATGTCTCGTGTTAAAACGTTTGAATTGTTTTATCTTAAATTAGAAAGCAGAAAAGTTGTCTCAAATCAGCAAAATAGCTGGACCAAGGGAGGTTCTTAACTCCATACAACAAAATCTATTGATGTTGTTTAAAAGGGGCACTTCCAATAAGTTAGAATTTCCAGCTTTCAAAGTTCGTTCTTATGGTGGAGCATGATTGTGACTTACACATTGGGAAGCTCGAGCAATGACGACGGCGAAGACGAGGACGACGCCTCGTTAAAAGTGAATTTATATTTTACGTACGAATCTCGCAATTACCTTGGTGTACTCGGTGCATCTATCATCATCTATCGTTTTCAAACGTAGCTCTTGTAGAAAATATAAGGACGGCGTTTATTTTCAAACGAAGAACGGAAATTTAGCCGATGAGGTTCACGTTCTCCAAAGTACTCAGAATTTGGTCATTTCACGTTGTTTTTCGCAGAAGACGGCAAAGAAATGTACAAAGAATTATAACGCACGTGCAGACAGCTATCGTGCTGCCCATTTGACATTCATTCGGACCGTCGTGGTTGTTATCGATTATTTGTTTTCCGCTGTTTTGAGTCCGGCTTAAAAATGCTACGAGAACGTGTACATGTATCTATGTTTTTTAGAAGTCTAATTTATACCTTGTCAAACACTTCAGTCTAAACTCCAGTCTCAACTCCAGTCCCAGAAAACTAGCTAAAATCGCTTTAATCAGTGTAAGGTGCACGCGACATAGCAGAGTAGAATGTGCTGTTTCCATGACGTCCTGTAACATAGTCGTCTGCCAGGGGAGTTTTGTGGCTTTACAAACGCAGCCGCTTGACCTAAATGCGGCGTACCAGGATTTCAGTTCATTTTTCAGGATGCATCGGGGGAAGGGAAAAGCTCGAAGAGGCTCTCACTTTGTTTTATCCCACGTTTGACTCCATACATACGTAATTTTAAAACAAATAACGTGCCTACTGTCTGGGGCCAAACTTGAAAAGGAACGTTGAACTGCCGAAACGTCGTTCGTGGCTTATTTGTTTTGACCTATATTCTATCGCTCATTTCAAGTTTTTGGAACGTGTTGTGCCAGTTTATATTTTAGGTAGCCGCCTATGATCTAAAACATCCGTTTCGTGTGTTCGTCTGGCTCTGTCTCTTAGTTTGATTTGGACACTCGTACGAAAAGGAATGCACGGCAGGACAGAACATGACGATTCGCAGTTAGATTACATAAAAAAAACATGAGTCGAGTCGTGATATCGAATTTTGAATAAACTCAAGTTTCTTGGAGATCTGTTTCAAACTCGATGAAATAAAAGGTTCAAAAATGCGATTGTCAAGGGTATGCATGCCCGTTGGCCATTTCTTTGAATCAGGACTCCTGGAAAGGTCACATTGCTGCTAAATTTGGTATGGCTATTTTTCACTCGTGACCCTGGTATTAATACAATACCCGTATGTTTAGCAACAAATTGTGCTAATTAGCGAATTGCTTCTGTTTTGAAATACTACGCACAGTGACTGGTGTAAACCAATGAGACCAATGAGAAGTAAAACCAAAGCCAATCCTGGCTCGCGCGTGCACGTTTTCCCGCGCTTTTGTGTCGGCTTCGTGTAATTACTTCGAATTTTGGCGGGTTCACTGGATTTTCTGCGTTCCTCTTGATTGGCCAAAGTAGCTTTGGTTTTTATTTTACGGAACTCAATTGAAACACGTTCTAATGCATCTGAGTTAGCTGGAGACCAATGATGAGGATCGTGACTCTCCCCACTGCGCGTTTGACCAACTATTATGAGAATTATGTGCGGGTTGCGCAACTGAATAGAGTAATGAACTAGAGCAAGGTGTCATATCATAAAGTAAAGGTAATGTTACACAAGACGAATCGACGTTGTATAACATGGCGCGCGGACGATTTTTAACGCAACATTTTGTTGCGGCAACATGTTGCAGCAATTTGAAAGCGATTCAAAAACGTGCAACATTTTGCCCGAATTTTGCTGAAGTTGGTTCGTGTAACACGTAACACCCTCCTCACTGACTTTTAAATTAACGCAACATCGCGTGATAGTGGAGCGCGCGAGCAGTACTCGTGCTCAAAATGAGGTTGCGTTAAAAATCCTCCTGTGTAAGACCGCAGCCACAAACCGGAATGGACCTCTCATTGTCATCTGTAAATTTCAAAAAGTCTTTCCCTTGCAAGGGTTCTCGAGCTCAACAATGCGTTTGCTTGCGATTTCATGTGTTATAGCGTTACCCGTGCTTTGATTTTGTCCGTTCAGTATTTTCATGGCGGAGTAAAACAACTGGGAGAGGTCAATGTTCCGTTTCTCAAGTGGGACGAGGAAGGCAAAGGTCTCTTAAGAGCATATATAGCCGAAATATTAATTTAAATCTTTATCTTTAGGAGACGAAAAGATGACGTCTGAATACCTGATCACTGTTATCACAGGAAATCGCAAAGGAGCTGGGACCGACGCATCGGTATCTCTTGTTATCAAAGGTAATGTAAAGTAAAGGGAGAAATTTTAAGTTGCTTTCCTTGTGTTTACACGGGATGTAAATTTGTAAATCTGCACTATGCTGTGATTCGATATAAGCACCATTCCTTCTGATTTAAAACGTCTCACGAAAATTATTTTTATATTATGATTGCGACGAAGGGCTGGACGAGAAAATGACCGCGAGTTGTGTAGCTAGGTCGGTGCAAATAAACAGAAAGCCAAACAAGTTGGTTTTTGGACGTCGTAAATGATTTAAAAGACTAAACTTACCTTGTGTTTTCACTGAAAGTATCAACTTCATTCAGGTACCAATGGTGAAACTAATCCTCTGTCCCTGGATAAATGGTTCCACAATGACTTTGAAGCGGGACAGAAGGACGACTACCACGTGACGGCCAAAGATGTCGGCGAGCTTTTGATAGTAACGTTGAAGAATGATGGCGGTGGACTCTATAGTGATTGGTTCGTCAACAGGGTGACAATCAAAGACAAAACCAAAAATGCTACTTACGACTTCCCATGCAACCGCTGGGTACAAAGTGAGGCCATTATTTTCGAAGGCAAAGGTAAAACCACGCAAAGTTGTTATAATTTTAGGCAAATTCCCTCCCTGAAGTTCCAAGAAGTGCGGATGTTTTATAAGCTTTCATGCACAGTATCAGTCAACATGATTGGGTTTTTTATTACAGCTAAGCTACCAACGGATAAACAACACCCAACAGTGAAAAGCCGGCGGGAAGCAGAGCTTGAGGAGAGGAGGGCCTTGTACGAGTGGGGTCACGATGACGCATACTCGGACCTGCCAGGCTACATCAAAGCGTCAGAAGTCAAGGATCTCCCCAAGGACGTACAGTTTACCGAGGAAGCTTCCTATGATCTGCACCGTGCCAGGAGGCGGGCTCTCGTCAATCTGGGTCTGGCGCACCTGTTGAACGTGTTCGACCGGTGGGATGACTTTGACGACTACCGCAAGGTATTAATTTATGTGTGCTTTGGCACAATGAAACCCCGATATAACCCCGATGAACCTCCAAATATAACACACTATATAAAAAGCTTATTTACATTACCAATCGAGAGCAACATGGAAAAAAGGTACCCACTTATCGCTTTAACCTTTACCAGGTGAGAGTTCCAAATTAAAATATAATACAGTTCCAGAGAGGATCATCGTGTGATTTGCAACCTCGTTTACGGGCTAGATCCTTTTGTGTTCGGACTGTAAATGCAAATAACACTTAGAACGTGCTCCGACTACAAGGAACATGAAAAATTGTTTTGAAAGAATCATTTGAAACCCAAAAGAACATTTTACACATAAAACACAAAGTTACCTTAGCCAAAGGCATTTCTAACTTATCCCTACGCTACCAGGCACCAACCAATAGCGTAGCTCCACCTTTCTGTATATAAACCACACACGACCCACAATTCCTCGATTCGCTCCGACGAAGGGCTAACGCTCGAAACGTCAGCTCTTGAATCTCTTTACGGTGGCCAATTGACATTATCAACCCAGTTGATAAAACCAAATTATATTGTTATACTTCCCACCGACGCAGCACCACAGTTTCTTTAGAAACTTAGCCCTTCTCCTTCATTATTAATTTCAGTGGTACGAATGTAATCTGCTGTTCTATACGTATCGTCCTTTAGGCATTTACTGGTTTTGTTGGGAAGGTGCCACAAGCAGCAGAGTACTGGAAAGAAGACAGCTTCTTTGGGTCTCAGTTTCTAAATGGCTGCAATCCAGATTCCCTGAAGAGGTGCACAAAGATACCACCTCATTTTCCTGTCACACAAAAGTTGGTTGGGAACTTGTTAGACAGTGGAGACACTTTGGAGAGCGCCATGGCGGTAAGAGTTTAATAATCGATCAAAACTATGCACTGGTTAACTTTTGAAAGCTTAAAGCTAAATTTTAAGAAAGAAGTGGAATGCAAATAACGCCATCTTACTTGGCCCTGTAGGTTTTCATCGCACTAAGCAACCTAAATGTATTGCAGTTGGATGCTAATATGAAAGACTGATCGTGCACAATCAAAGCGACGCGAGTTTATTCTCAAACGGTTTCCCTACACGTAGGCCTCGGTGTGAAAATATTTTTCAGGTCTTTAGCAGTAACCCCGATGTTCGAAAGTGATCCCTCAGTGTCATCTGCAGATTACTCGCAATCCGCTTATCGATTACAAGCTCAACTTTTGTTTGTTTGTTTTTTTGTTTGTTTGTTTATTTGTTTTAATAACAGACGCTTTCGATAAACATTTAAGAATAAAAACCAACGATAAAAATTTCGAATGACGTTTCGATGACTCGCTCATCATTATCAAATTCTAAAAAGTTGGATTGTTAAAAGTTCTTTATATATAAGAATGTGTGTGAAGTCTCGTTGCACGTGATTAAAAACTACAAAGTGGAATGTAGTGAGTGTTAATTAGGTACTAAATAGTTTCGCTTTTATTGAGTCCGATTGAGTGTTCAGTTTGGGTTTCATTTCCTGGATAAAAAGCATTTCGTAGATCAAGCATTCAAATTTCCCACGACATTTCTTCAGTATAGTGAATTGTTCAGTGAGATCTTCGTTCTTCTGATTGTGAGAGTCACGCAAGTGTTTTCCAATAGCTGAGTGCTTGTGTTCATCAATGCGTTGAAAAAGGTGTCGGCGAGTATAACCAACACAATCTGCATCGCACAGATCACATTTGAATTTGTAAACAACGCATTGTTGATTTATTAACGGTGGTTTGGCTTCAGCTACTCTGATGTCGTCGGCAATTTTCTTGCTTGTGAAAACTGGGCGTATATCACTGTTTATTTTCTTTCCAAGATCGGACAGCTGTCTACGTACAATGTCGGCTGATCTTTGATCCTTGAATGGCAGAATAATCCGAACGGGTGCACATTTATGTGTTCGATCGAGGAGAAACTGGAGAGCGAAGATAAGTTACCATCTTTTTACAAGAGATACG
>OX393561.1:36327366-36424866 GCA_947652115.1 Blastomussa wellsi
TGTTTATTTGTTTATTCGACTTATTAAACTTCAATGATAGGATCTTGGGCTACCGTACTGTGAACATTCAACAAGATTGTAAAATACAGTGGCATGCGTTCAGAATGCATTTAATTAAAATTATAAAATTGACTGGTTTATTTGCAATATGTAGGATGGCCGTATTTATATGGTGGATTATAAAATCTTGGAAGACATCCCGCATTACGGGCAGGACCAAGAGGACCAGGAAAGGAGGTACATGTGCGCAAGCCTGGGACTGTTCTACGTCAAAGGCAACGGAGACCTGGTGCCGATAGCAATCCAATTCCATCAGGATCCTCACCGTGAAAACCCGATATGGACCCCAAATGATGCCGAGATGGACTGGATCTGCGCTAAGCTTTGGCTGCGTAACTCCGACACTCAGTTTCATCAGGTATGATTCCTACTCGGCCTAGAGCTGACGTGAGGACTGGGCACCAGCTTATAGCGCTGAGTTACTCGATGGTTCACGGGTTCAGTTTATTCCACTTAGACCACAACACAAACGCATCGAAGAACGTAAAAGACTCCAAAAGCAGTCTTCAAAGAAACCTTTTTCTAAGCCGGAAAGAAATGACGACCAAAACTTGATTTCACCCTTAACAATTGGTCCACGCTGGAGTGCGCACAATCGAGTTAAGGTCGGAACACACGAGGCGACAAATCGCTGCGACATGTCTCCTTGTTTGTCGCAGTGACAGAATTTTGTCGCCGCGACGTGTCGCACAAAATCAAATCAGTTTGAAACTGTGCGACAGGTCGCAGCAACAAAAATGAGCGAAAACAGCGTTGTTGTTAGTGTGTACACACGAGGCGACAAATCGCAGCGACCTGTCGCAGCGATTTGTCGCCACGTGTGTTCCGACCTTTATGTTGCAGGTGTCGTTGCAGGTATGAAGTTTGGCTAGTATGAAAGAGACGTAACTCCCTAAACTTCCCGCGTGAACTGCAAACTGTATAGCCAATAGCAGAAGCCAATTGTTTTGTAACATTGTCAAAACATACAAAAATCACGGGTGTAAAATTGCCCACGAAGTGATTTGCTCAAGCTTTGTGCATACTTATGCTTGTGCGGCTCTGCTAGCTATGTTAAAGAAATCTTTATCATTTCCAACTGCGTTTCATTTTTTTCCTATTTTATTATTAGATGATCACCCATCTTCTGCGCACCCATCTCTTCATGGAACCCACTGCTGTCGCTAGCTACAGACAATTGCCCACACTCCATCCTCTGTGGAAGCTGCTGTCCCCTCACATCCGGGGAGTTCTTGCCATCAATACACTTGGCAGAGATAGGTTGATTGCTGAAGGAGGAGTGGCTGATAACACATTGACTGTAGGCGGTGGAGGTAACGTACACAAACATAAGGCAATTTCATTGCAGGAAATGTTGACTTCGACCCGGTGGTAAAGGTCGTCTATGTCAAACATTTGCCATACTTTTAATTGCGGCAAAGGCCCCAGGGGGTGTACTCGCATTATACGTGACGGGGCGGTCCGAAGTATTTTTTGGGTTGAAAACACGCTCGGTATTTTTTGCGGTCAAGAGATCTGTCACTTGTTCTTTTTAGGTCTTAAAAATACGTGTATTTTTTTGGGTCACATCTTCGATCTCATTAGCTTACTGATGCAAAATCATGCATTAGAAGAGACTTTTTTACTGAATAAATCCGTATTGAGGAAATTTTGATTCCAGGTATTTTTGGGTCTAAAATTCCAGGCTCGTGTATTTTTTGGGGTTTGCAATATGAAGCTCCTTCGGACCCCCTCCCCACCGTCATGTATAATGCTAGTACCCCTCCCCCCTTGGGCAAAGGCCGTCTTTGATTTTGGTCAAAGTGGAATGCCCTTATCGTTTTCCAAAGATGTGACAAGGCTATAGTGAAATGTGACTTTGACTCGTTTCAAGGGTGCATTTGATTCGCGTCTGAATCAGTTTTACGCAAAATAAACTTTTTATATAATATTAGCCTTGCAATTATATTTATCTAAATTATGAGCATTCTCTCCTTGGTCAGAAATATGGTTGTCGCGCAAAATTTGGCATCAGTACTAATTTAGAACCTCTCTCTCCTTGTTTCCATCTCTTATACGTTTAGTTTAGAATAACAGCGACCCAACTCAGCACTGAATAAGGCAAAGGCGGGGGATAAATATATACTTTTGGCCTTATTTGCGTTGCTTTCTTTTGATTGTCCAATAACACTGCGCCAAATGAAAAATATTCTAGAGTATTCTAGCCTCGAATATGTCAGTGTGATGCCATAGAATCCTAGAGTATTCAAGGCGTACGCCATACGTGAAGTACACCTGGAGTATTCGAGAGTATTCGATTTGAATACGTGAAGTGTCCCTGGAGTATTCACGAGTACTCAATATTGAATACGTGATGCACACCCGGAGTGTTCAATTTGAATATGGAAAAACAGGCCGGATCCTAATAGGATATCTCAGGTGTATTTCGAATCAGGCGTACTAGAATACGTCGGAAAATTTCAGTATACGAGGCGTGTGCCGAGTCGTATTCGAGCGAATTCTGGCCCGAATATTTGGCTTTTCGCGTAGTGTAACTGCCAGGGACGCTAAATTTGACAACGTTGCATTCATTTTCGCTATTTTTGGTTTATTTATTTATTTATTTGTTTGTTTGTCTGGCTGTTTGTCTGTTCGTCTGGCTGTTTGTCTGTTTGTCTGTTTGTCTGTCTGTCTGTTTGTTTGTTCTGTTATTTTTATTTATTTTATTGCTTGTCATGACTTTTAAATGAATTCATATAATATGTGTCACCAAGCATTATACAATGGCTGGAGATATTAGCGAGTTCTATACTAACAGATGGCTACAAAAAATGCTGGACAAAAACAAACTTACAGCAAACCTCTAAAACGCAGCGTAATTTTAACAAATTGACTTCAGTTTTTAAGAGTGTGTCCTGTAATTCGTCATCACATTGTCAAAGTAGTGTGGGTCCACGAGGGGATAGCTGAAATTTATAGCATCACAAACTTTAAACTACCTAAAGTATCTCAAAACCAAAATGTAGAAATAGAATTTTAACACTAATCTTTATTCCATTCGCTGGAAATTCTTGAAAACCCGCTAAATTAGTTCAGTCGACTCGTGATGCTTTGACGGAACACGGCAAAAATTCAGGACCGATTCTATTCATCGAGTTTCATGTCAGACTTTGGCGCTTTCCCCCGTTATATTAATTCAATCCGGCCAAATTTTGTCTTGAAAGCGAATTTGATGATTTTCTCTTCAAAGGGATTCCCGTTTAGACGCAATTTGTCGCTTATTTTTGAGAGCTCACAACGCAAAACTGGGTGCCACCACAAACCCAAATGGGTTTCTGGTGCCACCCAACTACGTCATTCATAGCCAATGAGCGCACGAGAATTTTGTAAAATTCTAATTAATCGCGGTGTCATTGACAGTTACATATTCACTAATTTTTATTTTTTCAACAGGACATATTACTCTGATGAAGAAATACTATAAGAACAGCAGCACCTGGTCCTCGTATAACCTGCCTCAAGTTTTAAAGGACAGAGGAGTTGATGATGCAAATAAACTTCCAAACTTCCATTACCGAGAGGACGCTTTGAAACTTTGGGAGGCCATTGAATCATTTGTTAAGGAGATCATGTCTGCTTACTATCAGTCCGATGATGAAGTGAAGAAGGTATTCCAAATACTTAGCTTTTCCCCATGTACGAAGTACCCATTTCATATCACATTGCCAAATAACACCAAACAAATTAGATAAATAGATTCTGCAGAGCATTTTGGGGAAGAAAATCATGATTAATAAGTCGTAGTTCATCAAATTTACTAGACTCAAGAAAAACAAAACAAAGAGGTCACTCTGGTGAACTGCCTATTCTTTATCGTTATATTGGCTTCCACTTTAAAGAACTTTTCAGTGGTTATCTTTTCAATCGGCTCTCACAACAAAAGATTTTCCCACGGAATTGGGCGTGAAGTTTTACTCAGATGTAAGGTTAATTCACATTTAAATAAATATTAATTTACTTTCTATATGACTGAATTAACAATTTTTGTGCTACAAGGGAGAGATTTCGAGAGTTATCTCTTTACGGAAGCTTATCTCATTTGAGGAAGGGTAAATGCTAGAAACGTTAACCACTACCTCACAAGCTCGGATTGGTAATTTGCGTTATTAACTACAAAAAAGCAGGTTTGGCAGGATACAATTATTGTTACAGCGCGACGCGCCTTAGTGTGGCCAGCCAACATAGTTTTTTTGACAAGTTATAATTAGCCAATCAGAGCGCGAATTTTTTTTAGCTGTCCTGTCTCCTTGCAATGTTCAAAGCTTTTGTCACGAAACCTGTCGCGCTTTTAACAATGAGGCGGGACAACTCAAACAAATTTGCGCTCTCTGATTGGGTAACTTGTCAAAAATGTTTGTTGGGTGGCCACACTAAGGCGCGTCGCGCTTTATGTGCTGTGTGTGCTGTCGTTTCTAGGACTACGAGCTACAGAACTGGGCTCGCGAGTTACATGACAACGGATATCCTAACACAGCAGGCCATACAAACCACGGCGCCCCTGAATCCTTCACGAGCTGCGCCCAGCTGTACGACTTTCTGACCGCCATCATTTTCACCAGCGCCTGTCAACACGCAGCGGTTAACTTCTCCCAGATGGACGTGTACGGTTTCCCGCCAAATTCTCCCGCCCTCATGCGTCAGCCGCCACCGAAGAAGAAGGGTGCTGTTGGAATTGCTGACCTCATGAAATGTCTGGCTACCAAGCATCAGTCTTCGCTCACCATCGCTACAGTTTACGATTTGACCCGTATTTACGTTGACGAGGTACGTTCGCATAAATCAAAATACAAATGGGGTCACCAGTTGCCTCTAATTTTGAGCAAATTGTATAATTCCAACGTCGTTCCCAGCGTCTCTGGAAGATGAGAGACCCTGGGAACAAGGTTGATATAATTCTTATTTCTCAAGCCTAAGCTTTAATTTCTGTTTTTCAACTTTCATCATTACCTTTGATTTATTCACTGCATCATTTTCTCCACTTAAAAAACTACTGGATGAAAAGCTGTTGTACCCTACAGCAATACTATTGACATCAAACTAATCGTACTTGCAACTTTTCTAAATACTTTGAAACAAGTTTAAAACATAATTTATTACGATGATTATTTACAATTTGTCACCGACAGAAATTCATTGGCGATTACCCTGAAGACTTGTTCATTGACGAAGCCGCCAAGACCGCCATTTCGAACTTCCAGAAAAAATTGAAAGGAATCTCCACAGAAATCAAAGCAAGGAACACCAAACTTGTTGTGCCTTATCCGTACCTTCTGCCAGAGCGTATTCCAAACAGTATTGCTATCTGAGCTAGCATAATACAAGCCAAAAACAAGTCATTTGTGTGTAAAAAATACTGTAAAATTAATTGTTAAAGGGCTATAGCAGAGCTCATGGAATTCTTCTGATTCCGGGATCCAGGATTTTTCTTTGGAGGGGGGTGCACCACTAATCAATCACCATGTGATTTTATTTCTGTTTTAATTTCTTCTCTTTGCCGTGGGGACCAGTCTACCGTTTTTGCATTGCGCCACTAATATGTCCAGATATGTCCAGGATTGACCGCTAATGAGATGAAAAGCATCACAAAGTGTCCTCATTCATAAAAGTTCACTGAAACACACATGATGCTGTCAAATATGAAGTTATATGCTATGAAAATGGAAAATAACCCATTCAAATATGAAGTAGTAATTCAACAATAACTGAGTTCAATCCTGGACATAAGTGGCGCAACTCCTGCACCCTCCCCCACCCACCCCCCCCCCCCCCAAGATCCACCCCTGATTAGGACACAGGATTAAGTAAAACGAGTAACTTAGCTACTGGAAATTTTTGGTTCATATGAAGGGGACTTGGAACCATGCAAGGGTGACAATAAAGAGTACTGTTAAGCGAAACAGACCTTGGAAATTTTTATTCCATGTGAAGGGACATTCGGAAGTCAATAAACTTGTGACGTACCATAGTCAGCCTGTAGCCTGGTTATATTAACTGATTTACATTGTTCAATTCGAGTCTCTCAACCCAGCTTTATTTGGGGGCCACTCAAAACATTGTACTTGCTTGCTTATGGAGTCTGTATGTGTACAGCAGTAAAACTGGTTACCTTTTCCAGGTAATTTCCTATTGCTTGCAAGTTCCTCTGATCACACTGCCTACTAAAACCTTAGTGTAAAGAAAACATTTAGCTTTGACTTTTTATGATATACGTTTTCAGTTGAGTGTCCTAAAACCAAAACCAAATTAATTACTTTGGCCAATCACAAAAGAACAAAGGCAAGCTAGTGAACCAATCAAAACTCGAAGCAAATCCATGTATCAAAGCGCGGGAAAACGTGCGCGAGCTAGTCACGATTGGTTTGGTTTCACTTCTCTCTGGTTGAGAAAGTGGCGCGAGATCCTTTAGCCAATCACCAAGCGAAGTAATGTAAAAGGAGGGCAAGCGTGAATTACCTTTCGATGCTCAAAATGAAAACCGCTCTTTGAAAGGTGCAAATTGATAAACACCTTCGAATATGCTACATAATGTGTCCTTAAAGCTACACTATGGGACAGAGCAAAGTAAAGGAAACAAAGTAAAGTCAAGTATTGAAGCATGGCTGGTTGATGTCGATTTGTTTTAGATGTTCCAGGACGTTACCTGTCCTCCAGCAAGTTGTTAGTATATAACATGTGACCGTTAGCTGCAAACGGCCCAATTTTCAAACGAATCCTGCGCTCTTTTCATAAGAAACGTTTGTCAGGTGCTGACACATGAAAGGGCATGTTGCAAGGGCATACAGCAGGGACTGCCTCGTCCCCGAGGACGCTCCTTAGTCGTAAACGCGGTGCGCTTTGTATTTTGGGATTGAATTTGCGCGGTTCGCGGGGCGTTGTGAAACTGATGCGTACAGCACCTGGGAACGAGGCAGTAGCAAATATACAGGAAAATACAGGGGGTACATTTTACCATGTTATGTCCCCTGAGGAGTATCATCACACACAAGGGGACCTGCTACATGCCACTGCGTATGGTATAAGTATGACGAGGCTTTGCGGCTACTTTAATTTTCAGCTCTCTACGCCCTGAAGATAACTATTTTGTCGAAACAGTGCATTATTCTTTCTTTCGGCCCAGCTACAGTGTGTGTTTGACTTCCAAACATTGTCAGTCAGATGTAGGTTTCTTTTTTTAATTCTTTAGTGCAGGGTTCAGAAAAAAACACTTCTTGATTTTAATTTGCAACTACTTTTAGGCGGGTTTTGAATTTTTTAATTACTATGTGCACATCATGGGGCGGAACCGTTGATTGGTGTCACAAAGACATTGATTTTTGTGGCTAGTTAGAGGGAAGTGGGACTAGGTGTACTTACAAAGATACATAGTTTTACATACTACATCCATACTTTATTTAGGCTCGAGGACTGGGGCTTAGTAGGCCATTATTAGGCCTCCTGAGGCGAGTCAAAAAAAAATATTTCAAAAATAATTCGAAAACAAAAAAAGTAAAACTAATAAATAAATAAACTATAACATCTAAAAGAAAAAGCTATTTACATCAGTTAAAAAAAGTCGTGATAACACATTAGAAACAAGAAACGTTTTGCAACGTTGAAATCTCGGGCTCTTTTTCTTGTAAAAAAGTATAGCTTCTGTTTAAGTGTCTATAACCCCCAAAATGTTTTTCGGTCCAAAGAAATATTGACATTTCCCTGATCTTAATGCCGAAAAATTGTTTTCTTTCGGTTGAAATTGGTAGAATTATTCATTGATCGTGAGAGGTACCTAGATTGACAATAAACACCATGAAAATGATTTTACAAATAAAAATATTAAAAAAACAGCAACGGAAAAGAGGCTAGGGTAAGCTCATTATCCTGTGTGAAAACAATGCCCCCAAAAAGATTGCCAGTGTACTATTTGTATAGGTAATGATGTAGGTTCAAGCATTTGCCAATTGATCATCGAAAGGTCAAGTGGAGGCATGCAAGATTTATCACTTGACTCTCAATTAGTGGTTGATAAACGATACACTGATCATCGACAAAACGAAAAACATAACCCTTTCCAGAGCAAGAATCCCGCGCGCTATGCGCCCGCGATTAAAAATGACAGCCGTGCTACTAAATGGAAAGATCACGCACAGTCTAAGAGCTGCATAGAGAACAGTTACATGGGTCTTTCTAATTAACAATTAGACTACGAGCCCAAGTTTTCTATGAGCGAATAGTCAACGAGGCGCAGCCGAGTTGACTGTCATTCATAGAAAACGAGGGCGAGTAGTCTAATTGTTTTAGTAGAAACTCTGAAGGATTGCATTTCATTGCTACCATTTTATGTATTTTAAACCAAAAATAAAGAAAAATCTTGCTTTCAAAGAGCAACGCGCGTCCCGTCATTTTCTATCGGCGAATAGAAAACAGTCGGAGAACCAATCAGATTCAAGGGTTTCCAACAGAAAACAGCTGAGTTTCTTCTAATGCAGGTTACAAACTGTTTGAGGGTCACAGAAGTTCTTAGATCGTCATTCAGAGAGTTCCAGACTTTTGGTCCATAGTACCTAAAAGAGTTTAGTCCATACTTGGTAGTGTTAACTCTGGGTTCCAAAATAATCAGTTCGTCCCGCAAGTTGTGAGATTTACTTTCTCAAGCATTAACAAAGTACAAAGTGGAGTTGGTTTTGTTCCATGAATGACTTTATAGATACGTCCTGTCTTCCTCAGAGTGGGCGCAAATAGCAAAGCTTTTGTGGCACCAATCAGACACCAGAACGGCTCCGCCTGTTTACCCATTCGATCCCTGGGTCTCCGAGGGTGTTAAATGCAGGGCTAAGCTGAAAAACACTTCTGTGAGTGACCCCTGGTTTAATTAAATAACTAGCGACAAGGAAAACAGTGAGTTCTATTTTCTTAACACTCTAAATGTTCTTCTTCAACCGCTGGATATTCCAAACCTGGACAATTAGAGGCCAGTGGACGCCGAATTCTCAAAAACTTCACCTGTACATGCAAACAAACACCCCTTTCCGCAACGAGGAAACTATTTTCACATTATTTTCTTTTGGGCATGCACAGAAATCAAAATTCTTCACGCGTTTCGGGGACCAGCGAGAAAATATGGTACTTAATTTCCAGAGAGCTTTTTGAATAAGAAAGGTTATCATAGAAACCTTATGTTTGAGTCAAAAAATGCTTTTATTCTGGGTGGAACGAGATGCCCTATTGGCTCCTGTAAAACAATGGACAATAGCTTTCAACGACGCCTAAACACTGAAGAAGCAGTTGCAAGGGTTTTCCGAACGGATTAAAATTATATAGATGTGACATTTTTAGTGGAAGCTTATGTCATGGCACAGCAAAATGATTGCTTTGAATGCTTCAACTTTATAATGCGCAAACTTCAGGGAATACAGTATGTGAACATAGCAGGTATGTCTAAACAGTTCTGCAATTTAAATCAGACATCATATTACATTATATTATATTATATTCGTTTATACTTTCATTTAAACAGGCTGTTTTGAGAGGCGGTTAAATCAAGCAGTGCTTTTAACCAACACGATATTAAATGAAGGAGTCAAGTATTTTTAACTCCTCCAAAGGCGGCGTTGTCTTGTGGTTAGGGCGCTGAGTCTAGCGGTTTCTAGCCGCTGGGTGGATTAGTGTTGGGTGACTCCGAATTCACATCCTCCAAGTTTTAAATACAGCCAACTGGATAGCCTGCCGTCAGATGGGATTATTAAATATGTTTAGTGTTTGTTTCATATACACGGCCCCACAAACTTCTTACTTAAAACAAAAACCGCGTGGAATAATGAAGTGGGTTAATTTGGTGCAAACTTAATAGAGGCTCGATACGGACCCTCCAGAATTTATGGAGCATATAAATTTTGGGCAACTCAGATTTTTTGGGCAGCAAGAGAAATTTGGACGAGGCAACTTGGGAGAATTTTTTGGGCAAATGGTTCACCGCCCCCCCCCCCCCCACCCCCGCCCCCGGGCAAAAAATTGCCCGTACGGGCTTATGTTCCTACAAGTGGCTGTTACAGGATACAAAGCTATACAAGAAACGTGTTAAAAAGAGCGTAGGCTTAAAATACAGAACTCGCCAGTGATCATATTTGTATTGAAAGTTAAAATTTAGCATTTGCAGCTTTACTTGTAATGAAAAATGTAAATCGAGGTAAAAGTATGCACAACAAAGTCAAACGCAACGAAATGATAGCATAACAACTTTTTTTCTTCAAGATTACCATTGATTTCAAAATTTAGTAGAAGCCCGCTTTTAATATAAAAGTACCTGGACACGGATTTAATTGCGGTGAAACTAAACCCTCGCTGCTAAGCACCGTGGAATATTTCCACAAAAATGTTTTAACGTTAAATCTTTGAATTTAAAAAAGGATTATAGATACTGGTAGAAAAATAAGGATTTTTGAATATGCCATTGATGTTTCTGGCCTTTTGCGGAGTCGATGGAGTGTAAGGCGGTTCACCAAAAATGTTCACACAAAAGACGGTCAAAAACGCTAGATATAGCGATTTATCTGGAGGATAGAGTTATCCAACCTTCGAACAAATTTTAAGCGGCGCTAGTATAAGGTATTTGATGACATGGTTTTCTCTACTGTTTGTAATTTCCAGCCCTGTTCGTAACGATTCAAATCTTTATCTCACTGGCCGACTAATGATTGACGCCAGGTTACTGTTGAGAAAGAATGGAAATATGACGTTATTACTTTTTAAAACCTTGAATGCACTGTTGGCAATACAGAAATTCCCTTTTTCACTTTTTTCAAGATTTAATTTCATGCATTTTAGGCGACGATGAAATGACGTCAGAATACCTGATTACAGTTATCACAGGAGACCGAAAGGGGGCTGGGACCGACGCAATGGTATCTCTTGTTATCCAAGGTAACACGTTTCTTGAAGTGAAATTTAAATCGATAACATGCGGTAATCACGAGAGGCTTGCAAAGTTACCAACCCAGTATTTATTGCGATAAACAACTTTTTTCTGTGGATTGTTAGTAGCTTTAACGCTGGTTGACTGTTTGCTGTATAATGTCTCGGACAAATTTTATTAATGTGCCTGTTACCTGAATAACAGGTAACGAGAAATTATTTTGCTCTGGATGGGCAAGGGTGGTAGGTACGTGCAGAGACAAATACGTTAACTGGGAAATAGAGGCATTCATACTATCTGTCCACCTAACCTCTCTATCAGGTACCAATGGTGAGACTAATCCTCTGTCCCTAAACAAATGGTTCCACGATGACTTCAAGGCGGGACAGAAGGACGAATACCACGTGACCGCCAAAGATGTCGGCGAACTTCTGATGGTTACGTTAAAGAATGATCGCGGATGCCTTTTCAGTGATTGGTTCGTCAACCGAGTGACAATCCGAGACAAAACAAATAACGCCTCCTACGACTTCCCATGCAACCGCTGGGTACAAAGTGAGACCACCGTCTTCGAAGGAAAAGGTAAATATTGTAGGCTTGTACTAAAACCAGGAACCGGAACATCACAAAACACGAACACCGGAACACCCCGGAACACCCCGGAACACCAGAAATTTATTGGCATTTTATGGTATTTCTGGTGTTCCGGGATGTTGGGGTGTTCCGGTGTTCCGTTGTTCCATGTTTTGTGGTGTACGGGTGTTCCTCGTTTTAGTACATGCCAATATTGTACTGTTGTGTTATAACAACCGAAATCAACAATTATTAAAAAAATTAATAATTTTAGAGTTTAAAGAAAGTCTTCAACTGAGGGCCTATCACAAACCCGCTATGTGTATAGTGAATATTATAAGAGAATTGAATACAGGGCAGTTACGAAAAGTAGTGTTTGTTTCAACTAACATTTTTTCACTGCACGTCCCATCTGTATAGGATAAAGACTAAAAAAGGGGTAATTATTCTGTAATCAATCCTTTTCTAGTTTAACTACATTTTGACTTGCGTCTTTGAAATGTAAACTTTTCTTTGAAATTTGACCCGCCAAGTGGGATCATGCCACTTTTAGAGTTCTCTCTTTTCTTGCAATTTAGAAGAAGGCGATTTGTTTTCTTCATTTATGCCCTAGGAAATTTGTCGTATGTGAATAATCGGAAGGCTGATCTACCAGAGGGGTTATTTTCTAAAGTTTGTAACATATTTAATCGTTTTCCATTACAGCTAAGCTACCAACGGATGAACAGCACCCAACAGTGAAAAGCCGGCGGGAATCAGAGCTTGAGGAGAGGAGGGCCTTGTACGAGTGGGGACACGATGACGCATATTCAGACCTGCCAGGCCATGTCAAAGCGTCAGGGGTGAAGGATCTCCCCAAGGACGTACAGTTTACCGGTGAAGACTTTCTTGATCTAGGGAAAGCCACGGAGAAGACGCTTATCAATCTGGGTCTGGTGCACCTGTTGAACCTGTTTGACGAGTGGGATGACTTTGACGACTATCGCAAGGTACTAATAGATTTCAAAGCTGCAAATGCTATTTGGTTTGGCTTGAACAGAACCGGAAATCTGATAGGTAACAGAGCAGACAGAAAGAAACGTTTATAGCTTTCTAGCGTTTTAATCTTTTGTCCTCTAAATTGTGGACAGCTTTCCATGATTTTATATTTTAAAATTTTGATAATGCCATATGAAGACCACAAGTCGGGGGTGTTTTAGTATGTGTATTTATGCTCATTAACTATACCCTTAGTTTTGCTATGCTTTCAACTGTAATAGGGAAGATATCAGTAACGTCACTCATTGTCATTAATGTGCTATCCAGAAAACTATTGGCTGGTGAAGCAAAGAGCTGATGCTTTGTCCATTACCTTAATTATTGGCCTCGCCTCCATTAGCTTTTTAGCAAAACCCAGAAAAAGTAACATCAATATTAAAAAAGTACCATGGATTACAAAGGGAATTGGCCCAATAACTAAAATCAACCAATCAGATTGCTCCATTGCACCGGGTATTATACCGAATGATGTCGCGCGCGATTGGTTCGAATTCATTGCAATGCCTAACAAAAGAAAGTTGACTTGCGTTGGAGAATACCAAAACGTTTTGTATCACCTGAACAAGACACTACGCAGTTTTTAACAATATTATCAACTATACGAATCGCCCTTTAGGCATTCACTAGCTTCGTTGGGAAGGTGCCACAAGCAGCAGAGTACTGGAAAGAAGACAGCTTCTTTGGGTCTCAGTTTCTTAATGGCTGCAATCCAGATTCCCTAAAGAGGTGCACAAAGATACCACCTTATTTTCCTGTCACGCAAAAGTTGGTTGGCAACCTGCTAGACAGTGGAGAAACTTTGGAGAGCGCCATGGCGGTAATTATCCATTTTTCACTCGACCACACATTGATTAGAGATGTGAGAAACATATCGAATTGTTTTGAAGAAAAAACGTGCGCTGGTAGAAAATGAGAAAAAACTAAAGACAAACTAAAGCTCTTGGATTTTTTGGTAATGAAGCAGCTCTTGTAAGCTTGTAATTCTACTAGTAGCAGATGCTATTGTTCCAGGGGCTTGGGGCATTGTTCCTATTTTTGTTATTGTTTTCACGCAGGGTATCGAGCCATTTGTGGACTGGATCAGCGCCAAGCTTTGGCTGCGTAACTCCGACACGCAGTTTCATCAGGTATGGTCATCCACAGTCAGCCCAAGCTTACTTCATGTAGCCGTCATGACGATTTGCTTTACAGACTTTGTATGGGAACTTCACTTCAGTTCTCAAAATGTAAAATACAACCATGAATGCATAAATAAACTTCTGTCTTCTGTGTAATTCGGAGTTAATATGGGTCCATTTGAAGCTAGCCTTTTATTCAGTCATTGTTCGGTGTAGTAACTCCATTTAGAGGTAGGTGGAGTTTATTTATGCATTCATGGCTGTATTTTGTCCTCTAACACCACGACATCTATTTTATTAGATGATTACCCATCTTCTCCGCACACATCTCTTCATGGAACCCATTGCTGTCGCTAGCTACAGACAATTGCCCACACTCCATCCTCTGTGGAAGCTGCTATCTCCTCACATCCGTGGGATTCTTGCCATCAACACTTTTGGTAGAGAGGTTTTGCTTCCCGAAGGAGGAGTGGCTGACAAAATGATGACTGTCGGCGGTGGAGGTAAGATAAATAGGGTATTTTATTTTAAGAGTTACCTTTTGCCGATGATTCTAAACCATTCACATGAAAATGAGTTTGAATTAATTGAATGAAAATGAGCGTGCAGGTAAACATATTTTCTTGCGGTTTTATGTTTAATTTTTGTTCTTAGACTCGTCACAGTGGCAATGGGAAATCATCGTCCATTCAAGAAGTTAGATTACAAATACTGACCTTGTGTCGTCGAATCTTGGCGGGAAATTGTGCGAAAATAAATCGCGGATTTTGTAGTATTGTGGACACAAAAATATCTTCTTGACGTTCTTTACATTGGGTATATAATTGAACTCCGTGTCCCCATGGGAACGATGAGGATGAGTGACTGAGTGAGTGATATAACTGAACACTTTACACTGAGATAGGGTAGCAAATCTGAAATCTTACGAGTTGCGGAAACAGGACGGTTATTTGGGAAATTAATCCCGATCCCAAAAGTTCCGGTATATAAGTGCCCTCCCGTAAAAACGTATGGAGACCTTGATCGATCCAATGAGAACTTTTCGTTGTGTTTACTCTCTTCGAAAATTCAGCAGATAGCCATGTGTTCGAAGAATTTACGAGTTGCGGAAACAGGACGGTTATTGGAGTTTCCGTAACAGGACGATTATTGGAGTTTCCGTAACCGCGTAAATCAAGCGGATACATGAATTTAAGGATTGCGTTTCCGCAGAGCCGCAGATGCGGAAACGTAACGTACATGCAGGCTTGTTTCCCGCAGCGGCTACTTGAATTTCCGCTTGCGGATATTCAAGTTTCCCTTAAGAAACCGTAACGAGGCCGGAATTTTAAACGCCATGTTTCACCCTGTGTGACATGGTTGAGGCTTAATTTCCTGGGACCCGGCCAGCGATCACCTCATCCGAACGTTTTAAAGTTACCCTCGGGCCTGAACTGCACTCAGCTATCAGTCACACATTTCTTCGCATTTTCTTTCAAAAACAGGACATATAACTCTGATGAAGAAATACTATAAGAACAGCAGCACCTGGTTCTCATATAACCTGCCTCAGGTTTTAAAGGAAAGGGGAGTTGATGATGCAAAAAAACTTCCAAACTTCCATTACCGAGAGGACGCGTTAAAACTTTGGGCGACCATTGAATCATTCGTTGAGGAGATCATGTCTGCTTACTATCAGTCCGATGATGACGTGAAGAAGGTATTCTAAATATTTATCGATTATTCCACGAGCGCGCGTTGGATATGAGATGAGAGATAGCCGACGAGGCGCGTAGCGCTAAGTTGACTATAACCATCTCATATCCAACAAGCGCGAGGGGGATAATTGTTTTATTAAAAACGCCCCGAAAAGTTAGAGTAAATCTCCAAAATTTCAGCTCCGTTTAGCTGACGCGTATGAGCGTGGTATAATGAGTTTCAAAGGACTCTGACGAAAGGCAAAACTGGGTGTGGCAAAAATAGCTATGACCTGACATTGACGATTTTCCCGGACTTCTTTCGAGTTTTTTAATATAAAGTTCTATTCGTTGTCGTTTTGTTTAGGACTACGAGCTACAGAGCTGGGTTCGCGACTTATACAACAATGGATATCCCAACAAGGGAGGCCATACAAACCACGGCGTCCCTGCATCCTTCACGAGCAGCACCCAGCTGTACGACTTTTTGACCGCCATCATCTTCACCTGCTCCTGTCAGCACGCAGCGGTTAACTTCTCCCAGATGGACGTATACGGCTTCCTGCCTAATTCTCCCGCTCTCATGCGTCAGCCGCCACCGAACAAAAAGGAAATTGTAACAAAGGCGGACCTCATGAAATGCTTACCTAACAAGCACCAGACGTCACTTTCCGTCGCTGCATTGTATGGTTTGACCCGTATTTACGCTGACGAGGTACGTTGCGATCTTTCATTTACAAAAAAACGACTGATTAAGCAATCAGTTTGATTCAGGTTTTTTCCCCTCAATTTTTGTCAGGCGGCTTAGGGTGGGGCCGTTTCTTAAAATGCTCGGGGGTTTTATTTTTGCCAGACACTCTTCGCCGTTCCCTTCTTGGGACGGCCTGTACCCTTTGCAAAGTTCTTCGTAACCGGTCAAAAAAAAGACAAAGCTAAAAGGACGCAGGGCTTGTACTCGCTATGATTCAAACCAGGTCGATATAAAGTAATCACAGTGTAGATCACAAAATTCACCTGGACAGCATTAACTATACTTCATGATTTCTCTGTAAAACCGTGCAGAAATTAAAAGAGGGAATTACCTGGAAATAGATATTTAACTGGATATGACATTGTACGCCTATAATGGGGCGACTGCCGTGTTATACGCTGTTAACCATACGACCAACACGGTAAATTGAAAACAATTAAAGCTAATTAAAACTAAAATTAACTTCTTAAAGCTTCTTGTTGCCTTCTTCGAAGAAAATACATTTCCTTCAGATTTATTAATTACGCTGTTTTTTCTCATTAGCTCTACTATGGAAAGCTACGTTTCGATACGTTGTTTAGCTCGACTCTGTAACCTGCTAGTTTGCTGTGCATATACGTTGCATTTTACCAATAAGAGCGGTTTCCGACTGAGTAACATATAACCAAAACCGAAGTAATCACTGACGAATCATAGAGGACAGAGAATATCCTGTGCCTGAACCAATCAAAACTCGAAGCGAATAAACGAAGCAGACACGAAGCGCGGGAAACATGTGCTATCTACTCGCGATTTGTTTTGGTTTCACTTCTGGTTGGTTGAGAAAGTGTCACGAGAATTTTAAGACGGAATCCATCAAGAAGTTGAGTAATATTTATTTAAGTTGGACAAAAATCGAGTACCAGAATAATTTAAATCATATTGTGTTATTTTTTTACCTTTAATAAAAGGTACAGATGTAAGTAATTATCCGTGATAACACCGACAATAATTTCTTATCAGAGCCCGAGAAAATGAATTTTAAAGATCACAAGCTATAGGCAAATCTATGTGTAGCCATTTTCTAACATCGTCTTTAAGCGATTCAGTGGAATTATAGTGGAAATTCGAAATTTGTTTTCGATGTTTGGTGTTGTTAGAAGATTTCTTTTGATAAGATATTTGAAGCAGTAACTCAAAAGTTTGCAATAAGGTGTAAATAATTTTGGTACAACAATCTCTTATCAGAGCCTGAGAAATCTCACATCCTTAAAGCGATTCAGTGGAATTCAATGGAAATTCGAAATTTGTTTTGTGTTGTTAGAAAAGATTTCTTTTGATAATATTTTTGAGGTAGTAACACAAAAGCTTGCAATAAGGTGTAAATAATTTTGGTACATAATTTTGTCCAATAAATACTCGAAGTCCTAACGGATTCCGTCTTAAACCAATCACTACGCGCATAATGCAAAACCAAAGCGACTTCAAGTTACTTTCGGCACCCAAGCGAAAACCGCTCTAAAAAAGTTGTGAAACCTTAATTAAATACAAATTATTCAGTCTATTTCAGTCAGTTTGTATTCTAATTTAAAAAACATTTTTTTGATTAACAGAAATTTATCGGTGATTATCCAGAAGATCTGTTCATTGACGAAGCCGCCAAGACCACCATATTGAAGTTCCACAAAAAACTGAAAGGAATCTCCGCAGAGATCAAAGCAAGGAACGCCAAACTTGTTGTGTCGTATCCGTACCTTCTGCCTGAGCGTATTCCAAACAGCATTGCTATCTAAGCACTTGGAAGTTATAACGAACTGGATACAGACCAAACCTAACTCAACTAAGGCATAAGTAGTTGCATTGATGTATACATGGAGTTGCATCTAGAAATGTAAAAGGACTATGCGACAGCCACGTAGAAGGCATGTACTAAAACCAGTAACACCGAAACACCGCAAAACACGGAACACCCCGGAATACCAGAAATACCATAAAATGCCAATAAATTTCTGGTGTTCCGGGGTGTTCCTGGTTTTACTACATGCCACTATAGAACGCTTTTCGAGGGTGATTCTGCTTGTTTAGAAGTACTGCGAAGTACTACAAAGTAATACTCGTTAATACACAGTCCTAAGGATGAAAATGAAACAATAAATTCGGGTCGCACTATAATCCTTGTACATTTTTTTATAAAACACATTGCAGACGAAAGTTTTGAAACACACTCCTGCACATACGAGTCTAGTGGTCCATTAGGCCGAGCTTATCCCGGTTTCTGAAGCATTAAGAGACTAGAAGCATTACTACTTGCCCCTGGATGGGATGCTAGTCCATCGCAGGGTTACCGGCCTCCAGTATTCAATTCCCCGCTACTTATTTACACACCTGGGTGACGAGAGGCAGTATGAGAGTAAGAACACAAAGCAGTGCCCCAGCCAGGGCGCGAAACCGGACCGCTATGTCCAGCGTACCCCGCGACTCCCCCCTCCCCCTCACCCCCCCCCCCCCCCCTGTTAGACGACAAGTAGTTAAACGATGAAAAACAACGCGTTCGAGTTTCCCAGCAGCCGAATTTTATTCGAGATCGCTAGCTTTTTTTACAAACATTAACATCTCCCTAAATATATCATATAATCCCAATTACGCTTTTTAAGCGATGCGATTAAAAATAAACTATAATTGCCCAAAAATATTTACACCACGATCACGTTTGGTTAATATTTCTAGTAAAAGATGTTTTCAACTAGACAGACAACAGTTACAACAGGCAAATCAGCTGACGCTTAGTGTTTTCCACAGCATTCATTGCTAAGCAAGTACGAGCATCGCTACCCATAGATAGGACGGAATTCCATCGTAAGGCCCTCGATATCTCGATAAATAAGAAAAAAATAAAACAAGATTCAGAATTCAAAGCGCCGTTAAACAAAGGTGCAAGCCCTTGGCGTGCGCTTCTGCCCAAAAACGGAAACAATTCTTCACGTGGATAGCCCACATGGCGAGCCATACACCTTATTCCAAGATGGCCGCTAATTTATGCACATACAAATTGGCCCTTGTTGCCTAATTCAAGATAAAATATTCTTTTGATTTTTCAGCTTAAAAACGAGGCAAGAAGGGCTAATTTGAATACCAACAAAAGAATATTAAGATTGTAGCCATTTTGGAATAAGGTGTATTTAATACGCCAAATTTACAGTTCTGTGCTTAGTTACCAAGCCTTTGAGTGGAAATGAGGCTGAAGGTGACCTTGCTTAGATACAAACCCTCTTGCTTTTGATATGTAAATCTTTTTGTTGTTATGCTAAATAGTTTCTGGTCTTTATCATGACAAGGTCACCCTGAGCCTCGCTTTTATACAGAGGCCTGTAAAATGGACTATTCCCTGGTATTTCTCCGCTTCTCTACAACTTGTCGAGTTCACTTTTCAGCGTGTCGACAGCCTTCCGCATGCGTCTTTCTTCTTCAGCATCTGCGCATTCCGTAAGCCACTCAGCACACTGCTTCAAAACAGCCTCTTTCTGAAGACGGAAGTGAGCACGGATTGCTTCTTCAAACCCTATAGAGAGTCAGAGTAGATACAGTTAAGTTACAGTTTCTGCCATAGAAAGGCACCTTTTTTCCCTAACTGTTCTTCCGGACGGGGACAAATCACTCCATTCTGACAGAACTTAACTAAGAGTAACATCCCCATTCAAAGGGAGTATCAAAAATTCATGGTAAGTGGCCTTCGAAAAACTTTAACAGACGTTTTTACCGGGCGTGATTTGACTGATTTACCTCTCTAACACCGCAAGAAATATATATAGCCTTCCACAACGGAGATTTGTGTAGTCTCTCTGATTGGTTAGATAAGAGTATTAGCCATTCAAAAACAAAGAAGGACCACTGTAGTTCTATGCGATCAATAAAGCCCTTTTTTTCTTGGATCTCTGTCGATTGAGGTCCCAGCAGCGCGACGTCCATATTCGCTGGCAGGGTTGCACGGCCGAGTGCGTGCCCAGACTGGGAAAAATAAGGCTTTGTCAATAGAGCTTGTAAACTGACCCGGTGTTGGTTCTCGCAACTGGCCGACCATGGCGTGACGTATCGTATGGAGCCTGATTCTTGCGTTGTATTCTTTGCAAAGAGTCTGTCGGACAAGAGCAGAGGAAAAATAGTTTTAACACGGTTTGAATGACTCGATTGAGGGTTCGGCTGCTACAAGTACCTCTCGAATCGAAACGATTAACAATAAACAATAAAAACGTCAGAGTGGTACAAAAATTACAGGTACAAACAGAAACGTCGTTGTAAAAAGGGTGGTAGTTTACTGAAATTGATAGTTGATAGTTAGTGCTATCTCTGCCCAAAGTTAAATGTAATATAGAGTGCTTTCTTTTGAATAGTTTTGCATGCTACTTACATCTCCCTCGTCTGTTCCTTTTATCCCTTCATAACCAGGCTCGTTAAAACAAGGATCAGGAGTGAACATCATTCCTTGAATTGACACCAAAACCTGTTGATAAAGGAACAGGAAAACACGTTTTACCAGCTCTAAGGATTCACGGAGGCGAGCGTGGCCAATCGGCCAGGACACTGGACTTAAATCTTAAATCCCCAGGTTCAAACCCTCCTGCATGTCGCTGGATGAATAATGTTTTAATGGTTTCAACCCCTCCACGCTTTATTAATGGTCGCCTCTTACCAGTTGGGATTTTTAACAAGTTTCTGGTTATTTACAATTGTTTAGGGTCACAATCTAAACTACTAGAACACCAGTTGCTGTATCCACCCTGGCCTGAAAAGGTCATTTTTTTAAATAGGCTCTGCAAAACATATAGGAATACAAAGCGGTTTACGTCAGAATGTTCCGAACTAACACGACGTGACAATAGTACTGAAATTTAGTCACCGATGTGTCACACATCCGTCACGCATATAGCCATTTCGTGCCTTCCCAGCATTTAGCTCGCACGTGTTCTTCACAGACAAAACACTAGACTACGAGAAGTCCGTTTTCTTTCCTAGACCGTTGAGCGTGAAACGGGAACGGAAAAAACTAGCCTCTCGTTCCAAGATTTGTCACGGCCATTTTTCACGCACTTTTTCCGCTTCGCGTTAGACGGACTGGGAAAAAAACGGGTACTCGTAGTCCAACAAAACACAAGAGCTGTTTCATATTTGCAACATCATTTATTAATACTTTATACTGTAGTTTCGACAAGCCCAAACCTGGTAAAGCGAAGACTTCTTGGGATCCCATTTCTCGCTTGCCTCTCTACCGTGGAAAGTCCCCAGCAAACTTAAACAAACCTACAAATGTGAAAATGTTGAGTTCGCTATCGACTGCAAGGGGATGTTCAACACACCACAAGGGAGAAATGGGAGAGTCCGGAAAACCCAAAAATTTCAGGACAAAACAACTTGAAGATTACCTTTCCGTCTGCGTAGAGATTCGGGTTAAACCTAAAAATGAATTTCCGAAATAAAAATTGTGTTATTAAACACTACCATGTAACTACACGAGTCACAAACATTGCACAACTGCCCCATCCACCCAAGTAGCTTTGTTGTTGAAAATTCAATAATTTTAAAGTGAAATATGACTTATTTGGTATTTAGTTGCAAAGTCTCCCAGAATTACAAGAGCAAAGGAATTATCACTATGGAAAATGGTCGTTGTTCTTCGCCATTTTTGTGCTGTAAAATCGCCCTCACGACGTCACTGCTTCCTCTGACTCAACAAATTGAGTGAAAATAGGCAAAGAAATGGTGCCGCCCACGACAAAGGGAAATAATCTACCAACACAATTTATCATACATCAATCGAGGCGTTTATGAGACTATTTTCTAACGATTTAAGACAGTGGGTCAATTATAACTAATTGCTAAACGCATTAACTAGTGGAAAGCACGGAAGAGATCACTTGGCCCAATACATGATTCATTGATTGGTTTTGGCAAGAAGACAACCAGTTTTCTCTAATTGGTTTCTACCGTAAGAGAATAAATCATCGTATCCTACCTCACAGTACCGTTACCGGTGGTAATAATTTTCACCAGCGGTGGATCCACAGGATACGAGGACGGGAAGTAGATATCAAACGCGAAGCAGCCCCGACTGTACGGCGTATCGACCGTCCCGGTAATAAGGGCACGGACGAAGTCCATACGGTTTTCATCCTGCATGAACGATAACAAAAATGGAGCATTAGCACTTTACTTTATGTTTGTCTTTACAGTCCATCATGTCACGAACGACAACGATTTGCCATTTTAAAATGTTCATTCAATTTCCTGGACAGCTTGATCCGAAGCGTGGGAGGCGCAGTGGCCTAATGGTTAGTGCGCTGGACTCCGGATCGACGGTCCGGGTTCGAGCCCCTGACCGGGGCACTGCGTTGTGTTCTTGGGCAAGACACTTTATTCTCACTGTGCATCTCTTAACACAGGTGTATAAATGGGTACCGGCGAATTTACTGCTTGGGGGTAACCCTGCGATGGAATAGCATCCCATCCAGTAGAAATATTCTCTGTCGCTTCATACTACAGAAACCGGGATAAGCTCCGGCCTGATGGGCCACTAGACCCGAATGCAGACTTACCTTACCTTGATCCGAACTCCATTAGGCCACCGCGCCTCCCACTCATATTCAACCAACAAAAAAGGAAAATTGCTCTCTTGCAAAAACAATCTTACCTGTCTGACAAGGACGGACGCATTTGGATGAACCGGAAGGTTATTTTGCAGTTGAGTTGTTTCTCGCATAAGAGCCCGCACTTTACCGGATCTAAAGGGAAGGGGAAATGTGAAAAATGATGAGAACTGAATGATAACATAATCTGTTGAGAATAACTTCACCACAGTTACCTGGGGCAGATAGGCTGATTGGCACGGCATCGAAATGCATGGCATTCCTGAAATGAGGAAACACTTTCAGTTACAATTTTTCTTCAAAACTACAAGGGACAAGGGAGAAATAGCACTTAAAAGTAACCAAAAAAGGAAGAGATGATTGCTTTTAAATTTCTCGTGAGCCGCCATTTTTTATTTTATGACGTGTAACGGTTGCTCAGTTGTTTCACACCAAAAATCTTCCACTTCCTGGGAATAGCGACAACCAAAATAGAAATGCGCGGAAAATTTAAAAGCGATAATCTTTTCCAATTTCCGTTATTTTTACACTATTTCTCCCGTGTCCGGTAAAATTTAGATATTATTTCTTATATCCACAATCGTATCAATTTTATACTTACCACAAGCTCTGCAGTGTCAAATTTCATCGGTTCTAGAGCTTCAATATAAGCTTCATCCTCCTGCTTCGCGTCACACGGTTCCGATCCGCAAGCACCATTCCCACACTCCACAGGCGCGTCTTCCAGCGGGGGAAGTTCGTTGTCGTCCTTGTCTGATTCGTCCTCATCTGGAGAGGGGTGGTCTTCGTCTCGTGCTAATAATGAGCCAACCTATGATGTAAAAGATAAACAAGCATTTATAATTCAACCGTCTGAGTGTTTTTAATGAAGTGCTGTTTGCTATGCTGTACAAGTGTACCAGTGTCGCAATTCACGGAACTACTTCATGGCTTGTGCACTTTGAAAAGTTTAGCCTAAATTCTCAAATTTGTTATTTGCAACCGTCTCAATCTTCCCATATTTAGCAATACTTGTTCTCTTAGTTAAGAATGACTCAAAATATCGCGACGGAGCGTATTGAGCAGATAGTATTTATCATATTGTCAAAGATGGTTGTAACATTAAGTCTGTGGATAAAAACCCTAGAGTATGACCATTTAAATGAAAGCTATTGAGCAGTGCTTTCATTTGATACTGTTTATTATGACTTACAAGGAGGTTCTAACTGAAGTCTGTGGATAAAATCCTGATGTGCGACTATTCAAATGGTAGCTATCGAGCAGTACTTTCATGTGGTACTGTTTATTATGCTGTACAAGGTGATTCTAACTGAAGTCTGTAGATAAAATCCTTATGTGCGACTATTGAAATGGGAGCTACCGAGCAGTATTTAAATGAGGTACTGTTTATTATGCTGTACATATAGATTACTTCATAGAAAGTGCGACGTACGGATTTTTATTCACGAGTTGCAAAACTTTGGAAAACGAACGAGTGAGCGCAGCGAACGAGTGAGTTTTCCGAAGTTTTGCGACGAGTGAATAATAATCCGTACAAAGCACTTTCTATGCTGTAATTTGTTTATTATATATAACGAGTACTCAACCATTGTCAACTTAAAGCGATTTTTCTAGTCTATAATCAAAGAGTTAAACGCAGCGCGAGGAAAACAAAGCTGCAAATGCATTCTGATTCTGATTAGAAAAGAAAAATTACGGCGACGACAAGCCATCGTAAGCAAGAATTTTATTTAAATAGCGGTATAAAACACACTGTGTTAATACTTTTTAAAAGAAAAGCTTTTGCTATCGCATCGAGAAACGTCGCCATAAGTGAATCAACTACTGCGCGCAAATCAACTGGCGAATTTTTGAGCAAAAGTTATGATAACACAAGGAGTCGGTTCATTAAACAACAATTACGACGTAAATCTGAAATATTTACTTTACCCTGGTGTTCCCAAGAGTGCTTGAATTTTCTTAGAACGTCCACGGCTGCGTTGTATCAAAGCTACAATGAAAGTCTTTCATTTCTTGGCTTTCCCTGATCGACATTTAGTTTGTCTTCGCTCCGCCTGGAGAATGATTTTTGCATTTCCATAAAATAACTGTGTTCTTAAGGTTTTGCTTTGCGTGTTTCTGATGGCTTTCCTTTCCATAAAGTTCTCAAAAGTACAAAATTTGTAGCCAAAACATAAACTGTCTTCGAGAGCTGGCAAACTTGCAGCGCGTTGTTTTCACAACCTCGTTGGAAACCATTTGAATTCCCGTGCTCTGATTGGTTAGGTCATTCTACTCTTGATGCTGATTGGTTATATTTTTCACATGTGAAGAAAGCTATACGCGAAGCTGATTGGACGTATCGCTTTTCTCACATGTGAAAATATAGCAGATATAGAATTCTATTTGCAAGGTTTATTACCTAAAATTGTCGCTATATATATAATAAAAGACGATTCTAACTGAAGTTAGTGGTACAGTTTATTATGAAAGGTAAGTTTTAAGTCTGTGGACAAATCCGTGCATGCCCAATCGAGGAGTATTTCTATATGCGGTTGTACAACGTGCTTCCAACATTTTACAGACCGCGGGATAGCCATTAAAATAAACGCTATTGAGCTGTACTTCCGTGGCACAGTTTAATACGCTGTGCCACCACATGAAAGCCACCCACTTTCACGAATTTCGATTCCTCTGGAAGCCACAAGTCGTTTACGAGTGCTGCCTGTTTCCTCACTTTGAACGACACCAAAACAACTCTCACCTCTTGCATAACTCTTCTCAAATCTTGCACCAAGTGATCAGGGGCGAGGTTCTCTCGCTGAACAACATGTAATGCTCTTTCCACACTGAGCCTGCTGTAGTCTGGGTTAGCGGCCAGGCATTTAACAAACTCCCTCTCTTCACTGGCATTTGACATGCGCACGAGCACTGTTAAAATTTTAACCAGCAGGTCCCGTGGATCAAATGAATACCTTGAGACAAAAACACACGAAATGAATGAACTGATCCTCGCAATCTGAATGTGAAAACAGTTTTTTTAGCCTGCAATAAATTTCAAGGCCGTTACAACGGGAATCGAACCCATGACCTCCGCGATACCAGAGAAGTCTAAAACAAGACCACCATGACAAAACACAAAACAGAAAACATTTTGTTTCTCCTGATAACAAGTCTTAAATTCAAACATTACAAAATTAAATATGTTTTTGCTAAATGGTACGAACTGCAGAAGTATATTAATTCATCTTACTTTTCCATGTTCTGGACTTTCAAATCCACAGATTTACGCCCGCACAGAGAATCCAAAAATCCAATTATCTGAAATGAAAAATAAAAGACGTTCAATAATGTGAAATGAATACGTGTACGCGAATTCTCTATTGAAAGAACTAAAAATTCCAGCTTTAAGCCTCTGTCCTAGCAATAACAATAAGAGGTTTCACTCCCCGCCACGGAACGACATAAGGTATTTCCACGACACTAAGTTCTCCCACGAGTAACCTCCGTCCACCCCCCCCCCCCTCCCCACCCTACCAATACTATTCCAAAGGCGACAGAACATACCGCCGCTGCTGCTCTTTGTGACAGCGGAGAACGCGAGAAGCAGCGAGACACTTTCTCTTCTTCTGTGATTTTCTCCAGCAGTGCCAGCGTTGCATTAGCCTGAAATTTAAACAGGACAAAGATTATGGTGAGTTTTCGGTCACTCCAGTGTCTTAGAATGTTTGAAGGTTACTGCAATTTTCATTTATATCTTCCATACCATGTACATGTGGGATTTCGAGGCCTGTTCTTCACCCTTTAAAAACTGTTCCTTTTCGTTGCGTTGTTCTGTACTCAGTTCTTTCCACTTTTCGTCTGTTCAAAAAAGGAAGAAATTGTGCACGCAATTGGACTAATGTATTGGGCAAAACTGCTCCTTGATGCATTGTCTATTAGCCTGTCTGTATGTTTGTCAGCTTGTCTGTCTGTCTGCCTGCCTATCAGCCTGAATAGAGGGTGTAAGTTTCTAAAGAAACTGTGGTGCTGCGTCGGTGGGAAGTATAGCAATATAATTTGGTTTTATCAACTGGGTTGATAATGTGAATTGGCCACCGTAAAGAGATTAGCTCTCGAATCTCTTTACGGTGGCCAATTCACATTATAACCAAATTATAATGCCTATCAGCCTGTCTGTCTGCCTGCCTATCAGCCTGCCTGTCTGTCTGTCTATCTCACTCAACCACTTACTGCATTGTCTGTATGTCTGTCTGTCTCCTGTTTCCCTCAGTCAGTTACCTTCACCTGCATATTGGGTAAAGTCTGTCTGTCTTCTTGCCTGTCTGCATATGATGTAAGCCTGTCTGTCTGCCCCCTCTCTACCTCCGTCAGCCACTTGCATTCATGCATTGAGCAAAACAGCTCCTTAACGCCTGTCTGTCTGTCTGTCTGTCTGTCTGACTGTCTGTCTGTCTGTCTGTTTGTCTGTCTCTCTACGTACCTGCCTGTTTGTCCTACTCTACCTCCGTCAGCTACCTACATTCATCACGGCTCCTTACCACATTGCTTGGCACACTGCAATTTCTTCACATTCGTAATTCGCAGCAAACCATCTTTGAGCACAAAAAGAAGCGTGTCCAGTACAGAACCTAGGAACGACTAACAAAACCAAGATCGGGTGTTGATTTACTATCAGTCTTTCTGCAATCATTTCTTTGAACAAAAAGTAGTATCTGCTATAGCAGCCCATTTGGTAAATGACTGACCTGAAAACTCTCTCTTCCACATTCTCCCAGAATTGACGGCAAGCAGTCAGGTCTGTTCCACAGGCTTTCCAGTAACTTAATAATGTCGAATCTAAAACAGTATTAAATGAACATACACTTTGTAAGTGCTCACAGCTCCTAGAGTCCTATGGACTATCTCTTCCTCTGAAGTTTATTATCAACGGCGTTAGGTTCAGCGTAGATCTTTTAGAGCATGGGAACCTCCTCACCAACTCCCTCTCACCACATCCACTTCACTCTTTTTAAACAGAAATAAACAACTTTTAATTTCTTATGGAAGCTAGCTGATTAAAATAATGAACAAGCCCCCTTCTCTCCAGCAGCCCACTCCCGTCTATATTACACCTTCCTCTTCCAAACCAAAAAGTCATGAAAAGTAAAGTCTCTTTAATTATTAACCACTCAAAACTGACCATAGTTTTACTAGTTAGATAGTTAAATAATGCTGTACAATATGCAGGACATTTTTTTCTATCTCGCATTTCATTTTACGATTTATGTCATTATGATTTAATCCACATGACAGTGACCAACTCGAAAGCTCATTGGCTACTTTGGTCACTGTACACTATTAATTATTGTCTCGACTAGTTTATTTCTATGAGTGTACTTTTATTTTTTCTGTAAACTTAATTGCATAGTGTTTTAAGTTTAGTTTTCTGTAAACAGTGTGCAATAAACTTAAACTTGAACTCGCAGAGAGCCTAACGATTAGATAAAAAATAAATATACAATTACAACTAAACTGGGCATCGCATCCGCCAATCAAAGTCAAATTTTTAAAGTCTATAAAAAATTGTAGTCTGCGTTTGGAGCAACATATTCCTTGCATGGGAAATGATGTCGTTCCTACCTGGCAGAAAATTTGTCAAACTCTTCTTTGTCCACGTCCAGGCCCTCCACAATGTCGACGGAAGAGTACGTATGAATTAGAGCTGGGCCGAGCTTTTCTCTGACCGCTGGGCACATAGCTACGCAGGCCACCAGGTCGCCTTCAATACCACTATAAAATCATAAAAAAATACCATTATGGGATATCACTGAACTGTACAACGAGGCTGTCTTTTAAGAAAACTGTTTGCGTTACCTTGTATAATGTGATTTTGTTGATGAAATAAACATTAACCTCAAGTATGTCAATACAACTGAACTGTAAAGAGGCTGGTTTAAATATGATGGTTTCTTCTAATCACTGCACTTTTGTAGTGGATTGCACCGGTTCCACACCCGGCAAGTTCGCACCGACCGAGTTCGCCACTAGTTCATGCTTAAAGACGTAGAAATAATCATACTTTTCACTCTGTAGCAATTAAAGAACGAGAGAAATAATTACTGTACATTAACAAAGGTAGCAGGAGGTTTCACACCAAATCTCATTTGAACCGTCCGAGTTCGCACCCACCACTTGTGAAAACACTGATTATTTTTCGTTCTTAAAGCGTTGTAAAGTGAAAACACTCATTACTGTATATGTAGTTCTTTAAGCGCTACAGAGTGAAAACACAGATTACTGTACATCTGAATGATTACCCTGCATCTGCTGTGTAAAACGATTTTACAAATGACATCACAAATAAATCAACACTGACAGTAAAAAAGGAAGCAGCAGCTCCTTACCTCCCCCATGTTGTTGTCTCCAACAATTTGTTTTTCCTAATAAGAAACAGACAATTTCAATTAACAATAGTCAAAAATGACACAAACGGCTGACCTTTTACTATCCATCTTCGTCATTTTGATTTCGTGAATTTAATATTGAAAGGGCGCTCTCAGAGCAAAAAGTTGTCAGCTAGTGAGAGATCTAAAACCGAGAAAACCTAAGAAACCATTATTATTCTCCAGCACGATCGGAAGCTCCGAGGAATCCAAAGTTAACTGATCGCCCGAGAGTTCTAGCTTTTGGTTCCATACATCACCTGATTAACCTTGAAACAGCTCAAAGTGGGCTGTTTTGATACAAATCAAGTCGCAAGTAAGACCTACTTTTTATTTCTGGAACAGATTTCAGCAAATGACAAAAGTGCTGATACGATTCTGGTGGCTGCCACAGGTCCTGGCATAAGGTCGCGGCGCTCAATAAGAGCGCAACAGCAATCAACGAACACACAGATCTGAAAAAAAATAATATAAAATGTACAATTAGATGTCAAGAAAGTGATGAAGTGGACATCAGTAATGCAAAAACAAATAAAATTGGCCTTAAAAGCAAAAGTAGTTCTTTGTAGATCATTTTTGCATCAAAATAAAAATGGCTGCATCTTGCACGACCAAGTTAAAATTTCATTGAACAATTTTTTGCGATGAGCAGCTCAAAAATCCTGTGGTGCACAAAAACTCTTGGCAATACTAAGAAAATTCCATGGTTATTTCCAGAAAGATTTGTAAAACTGACAATTGTTCAAGGAATCTACTTACATCCAGTCCCTTGAGGCCACAGGGCTTGTGAACAGTGGCAAACCTGAACCATGAACACATGTCTTTAACGTAGAATTCAGGAATATTGGCGAATACTTCCCGTTGTTTGGCTCGGATTTCATTTTCAGACAAACCCTGAAATCAAAAATTTAACAAGAGGTGTGTTAAACAAACTAACAACACAATATAGATACAAGTGAAATATTTACATTTATTAAATGGTAGCCATGTGATATTGTAATTCCAGAGTTCTCACTGGTTTAGAGGTCAAGGTATCTGAGCTTATATAACCATTGACCACACATAATGTTACGGTAGGTGTATGTGTCAACGGGAACAGACAGGGAGCTCAAATATGGCAAAAGACCTTATTCACGATAGCTGCCATGTTTGTTTTCACATTGCAATACAAATTAGGCATGTGATTTGTGAGGGGACAAACAAGCCTAAATCGACAAATTTCAGCTGGTTTTTTATCATGTCTGATGATTTTTTTCATAGCCATGCTTTGGTTTCTGTCTTGTGGTTTAAATATTCTAATTTTAACGCAATTTTGGCACTTAATAAAAAAGAAAACGGCTTGCGTAGTTAACAAGTCAAGGTATAGAGTAACTATTTCAAACTGCCTTATAATCATTATTCCATAACTTGGCCCTCAAATGTGGCTTTACCGTAGATACTTCACTATTTAGACCGTCCGATTTTCCAAGAAACGGCATCATTCCAATGTTTGCTCCCTGGCAGATGTGGCTAATTTGCAATACAATATGAAAACCATCATGGCGGCTATCGTAAATATGGTCTATTTGTTGAGTATTTTTAATAAACAAATTATTCCACTTGTTCTTGTTGGATATGAAATAATTATTCCCAACAATGGGCTAAGCGCCTCGTTGGCTATCTACCATCTCATAACCAACACCCAGTCATGGAATTGTTAAATAGAAGGAACAAATCGCCCAAGCCCATGTCTTACCTTATTTTCAGAAGCACAGCTTTCTAGAAGATGAAGCAGCCAGGCGGCACTTGTAATGTAAAACTCTGAACACAGCCTCATAAGATGGGTGTCCTGCAGACAGGTACCCCACTGGAGTATAAACAGCTACAAACAACACAGCAAAAAAGACGGTTAGCAAGACATATAGATCAAGGGCGACGCTGCAAGAAATTTAATCTTGAAACTCACCACAAGCTGTTTTCTTATTTCCTTTTCCTCAGGAGAACCTTGTTTCATTTCTGACATCATGGCGTAATACCTGAGAGTTGAAAGAAAATAAGCAGAGAGAAAGAGTGAGAAATATATCACGCTCAGAGTAACTACTAAAAACAGTGGGGAAGACATAAGGACCCTTTTTCGGAAAGTCCTTGTCAACCACAGGAAAGAATTCCAATGGCTATTGACCAATCAGAAATTAGCACAAACACTCGGAAAATGGTCATATCACCTCGTCTCGTAATGCCTCTTAGCAAGAAGACTTCCCAAGACAAGATATTGGATAACAATGGGAAGAACAAAAATTACTTTGTCCCAGACAGAAAGAACAAGGATCATGTCTGACCTGTACATTTTGTTGTAACGTTGAATGGTTGTGGTAAGTCCAGTGTGCAGAGCGCTGTGAGTTATGTGGAACATCTCCGTCATCAGCTTAAACTGATCTAAAAGAAAAACCTGAAGTTTACATCATGAATTGCAGTGTCACACTTAAACGTGGCATACAACACCAACAAGATGAAGTTTTCAATGACCTAAATTTGGGTAAGTTTTTACTACTTTCTTAACGAAAAAAACCTAATTGATTTTGTACTTTTTAAATAAACATAATTTCCCATGACTTTCCATGACCAACACTCAAATTCCATGACTTTCCAAGTTTCCCATCACCTGTATGAACCCTGAGCTGAATTTTGGCCTACGAGACCAAGGGCGAGTTGGCTGCAACCAGAGGACATTTAGCAAGATTGAAGACAATAATTGTTACTTTTTATTATTACTCAACACATTGACAACGAAAAGCATGGAGTGATCATCAGCTTGGAACTTGTCATAAATCAATTAAAATGTACGAAGCAAGCATTTAGGAGTTAATCACCCTTAAGATCTCCTGATGGGAACAGCACGCTTCGTAAATCAATTTTCTCCTCATTCTCTGTACCTGTAAAGAACAAGTAAAATGAAAGCAGGTTTGTACTGGCACGTGCATACAGATATCCCAGGGCTCGACACTAACATTTACCTGCTTTCCACTGGAAAGTAAATTTACTTTTTGGAAAGGAAAAAATAACCAAAATTTCAAAATACTTAGCCAACCTGGGAAGTAAATTTTTGAGGAAACTGCAAAGTAAACGTTATGCTTGGTCGGCATAACTGTGCAAAAAGATGATGATAAAATGATAAAATGGCCATCCGACAATGACTTTCAGTCTTCAAAAAGACGAGTTGACATTATTCTCTTATTCTCCAATCTGCCATATTGGAGCATCAAGAGAGCTGCCGAGGAGGTGTGGATAAGGTAAATACACATTGTATGGTGCAATTTACTTACCACGGTCAGTAGCTATAACAATCCATTTTGGAAAAGAAAATTTTGAGACGGAAAGTAAAATATTTCAATCTACGTTCTAAGAGGAAAGTGGTGTAAAAAGTTAGTGTCAAGCCCTGCATCTAAAGGTAACAAGATGTTAATGTTATCAACTACGACAAGCTGATAAATGGCCCAAAACATCGCATCAGTTTAAAATACAGGACAGACATACAATAACATGTTTTTAAAAAATCTCTCTAATTTTCCTCACTGATTGCTGAGCTGTTAAAGTGAGTATCGTTACCTAACTAAGTTTGAAAAAATAACTTTTAAAAATCACTTGTCGTAAGATGACATTCAGCCAAGAACTTTGGAAAAACAGGACAACACTTTCACTTACCAATGTTTCCGCCACCTAGTGTCCGTTCATTATCGAACCTCAAACGACAACCTTTCGAGGTGCAGTACCGCGCTTCTATTTGTTTGTATTTGCCTTTTCCCTTTGACAGCAGGAATGAATCACAAAGTTGAAGAGCCACTGTGCAGAAGTTAAGCATGAAACCTGAAAATTGGCAGTTACAAATTGTCAAATACCTTATTGGTGCTTACACAGGTACTTAATTTCACGATTTTAGCACAACAGTATTTAGCGGGAATTGATTTTTGCGATTTCAATAGGCAAATGTGAAAAAGGGCATTCAATTTCGCGATTGAAACGTTCTCAACTTCATTTTATTTTTCAAAAAGTCCAAACTGTTTAAAACTTAAAGATGAACTGGAAAAAAACAAAACGCATAATTAATTGAAAATTAACTCTCAAGTGTATTATACAACATGGATACGCATTGGTTCAGTAGGTAGTTCGCGGCACTGTTTCTAAACAAATGTTTCATCTGATCATTGTGATTGCAAATCTACGAATGGATGTTCAGGTGCCAGTTCGATTCCTCTGGTCAACCCATCAATTACTTATTACAAGTCAATCATTTTTTTCTGTGATTTGAACTTACTATATGGGGTATAAAATTTTGCGAGGATTTTTATTCGCAGGTCTTTAATTTTGTGATTTATTTACAATCGTGAAAAAAACAAAATTAACGACCCACAAAGTTAAGTACCAATAAGGTATCAGTTTCCCTTCAATGGTCCGACCATTGTTTCCTGATCCTTTACACCATCTGGTTATACCCTATATACATGTATGCTTCTCATTGCCTCTTTTTGTCCTTGCCTTCCAGCAGTCCCCTAAGTGCACAGACTTTCTAAGACACCACCACCCCCACAGGTCACCCAAGTCCAAGTTGACAGAATGGTACAGACAGACAGAAAAACAGAGACAAGCTCACAGGCAAGGCATACAAACAGACAAGAGCCAGGCAGCTTTAGCACGAAGTACAGACCGACTAATAGACCCTATGCAAACATGGCGGCCGCTATTTTTTGGCCCCAAAAAGAAACATATTTTGTCAAGAGAATTAATTACTTTCCCTTAAAGATTAGTCAAGGGCTATACTAACCAATGGAACCATTTATATTGCCAAAAACATGAAAGCGAGGCCAGAGTAGCTTTTTCCCTACAAATCTCTTAAATTTAAATCAGTCACAATTTTGTAGTAATTTAACCAAAAACAATGAAACTTCTCAGAGTAGTATATTATGCTATTTATTTCCAAGTGTTGCAATCGGAATCTTAACAAACTTGACCAGACTACAGACAACAATGGCAGCCATTTTCGCATAGGGTCTATAGCTAGAGAGGCAGCGATAGAAGTTTACTATACTGACCCAACATGTAATTCTAAATGTAACTACCATTCACACGTTTTACCTATAACAATATTTTTAACTTACCATCACCAGCCACCATTGTTCCAAAATTATCTCCAGGCATGTTTGCTGACAATCTGAGATCATTGAGCGAGACAACACAGGCCAGCCATGCCAATGCACTGAAAGAGATGCAAAAATAAACTGATCTGGCACTGAACTAAAATACTTTAACATTAAGCTGAGACCATTGTGATTACTTTGCCGTTTGGTTGGTACTTTATAATATCGACCTACCAGAGGTTTTCTTGTGCGAGACATCTTAAATTGTCATGTATGCGGTATGAATCACACCTGCCTTCTATTTTTTAAGGTGGAAAATCATCCCCACTACACCACCGAGACATGCTGCCAAAATATTTTTTTTGGCCACAAATCCCTAATTCCAATATAAAGGCTAACCCCAAGCAACCTAAAGCTAATTTAGGTTAACCGTAATGTTATGTACATGTAGGCTAACCAGAGTACAGATTAATTCCAAATTGAACTCGAAAACGTATGATTACCTACATATGTTAATAGTGTAAGTTAGTGTAAGTAGTTTGTTTTGTTAATAGTGTTACTTGTAACTGAATATTAAATATTACATTGTAAACAGTTTGTGTGTGTTTGAGTCTCAGATGGCTTGGGAACAAAAGGCGATATTGCGTCTTACCTGTCTTTGACGCTGGATTTAAACACCTTCACTAACGCCTTGTAAACAACATTCTGACAGCCATGGATGCCATCCATGATTTGAGACTAAAATAAAAAGTGCTTCACTGATAAATCATTCAACTTTCATAAAAAACACCTCATTCAAAGTTTGTCTTACAGAGATGTCAATGTTACATAGGTGCCTGTTGAAGTAGACTGTCTAGAGATGTCAAGATGCCAAATGTCTTACATTACCGCTGGCTATACAATGTAGGTGAGAAACTGGTTTGCTTCATCTTCTCTATTGTGCTACCCAATGCCAGATGTGATGTGATGGAAATGATGGAAAGGAAAGAATCCTCCGAGAAGACTCTTGTTTTACGTGTAGAGTGCTAGCAGTCTATATTTTCTTAGCATACAGCACGATCATTGATTGTTGACCTGCGAGTCATGAAAACCTCAGGCACATCAGTGTTATGTCCTCAATTTGCCCTCATTTACACAATAATCATTTTTACGCCCAAGTGTTGGATTTCAGGAACAAAAACCAATGGTTTGTTGTCTGCTCCTGTTTGGGCTCTCGTGTAAGCAGCAAAGTCACAAGTTACAAGCAGCAGGGAGATTCCGTGTTTCAGCTTGCTTCACTGCAAGCTCAAAGCCTCCTGCATTGTTACTGAAGCAAAGTCTACTACCAAGACTAACCTCTAGCTCATGATGGTAGCTGCACCTTTGGTTCACTGCCGCAATGCAAGCAGACCCAAGCCGAAAAAACCAAATTATATTGTACCTGGAGTTGATCAGCATCGCTCCGAAATGGCTGAGGAAAGTGGGGCAGCTCAAGAAAGCACGCCACAGCACGTGATACTGACTTCCTGTCTCTCTTCACATCAATTGTAGAAGTTGCCAGGAATGAAGAGAACAGTGACTTATCTTGGAAGAAAACACCCTACAGAATAAAGTATGGATTCATTTCTCAATATCACGTCTGTTTCAAAACACGCTGATGGTATCCAGAGTTCTACCCATTGCTTGCCTTGATTATAAGAACCTCGCCAGAAGTACAGTACATCTTCTGATGTCGCCTGTTACTCTGGTCATAAGAATCAGCTCACTGCAAACAAGTCCAACATGTCACGGCCATGCTGACAACTTAACTTCAAAAGCATTTTAAACCTCTGCAATACTTTGTCTGTTTCCTTTTGTTTTTTACACCTCACTTTACTCTAATGTAGTTTCACACTCTCCTTTTCGATCTCTGTTTAACAATCAGACCACGAGCCCAAGTTTTCTATGAGCAAATAGTCAACGAGGTGCAGCCAAGTTGACTATTCACTCATAGAAAACTCGGGCGAGTAGCAGGCCTTGAATTCAAGCAGCCCTTGAATTTTGCTTGATCGAGGCAGTTGCATGCTTGTCAGTGGCGGATCCAGGGGAAGGGTCAGGGGATCCGGACCCACCCTTCCCTAACCAATTTTTTCAAGATGCTGAAATTCTAGCATCAACCAGATCACCAATCATTACTCAACTTTGGGCCTCCCTACCAAAAGTTCTTGGATCTGCCTCTGCTTGTCTTAGTTTATCTTTTTGTGATTTAGTCATTGACAATTTTCCTGGGCCTCACCCGATCAACCAAGTGAACACGAGTATGAAAATTTCATGCCAGGGGAGAAATCTACATGTTCCAGACAACCTGACAGGCCTTTTTTCAAGACCTGAATCTGAAATAATTCATATATTATTACCAGTTCTTTTATTCCACTGTCTAATTCCCGTTCGAGGGCTTCAGCCACAAATTCTGCCATCGTAGGCTAAAAAAAAGAAGTGAAATATGAGCTTATTGACTGATTGGGCTTTCCATAAAGGTTCATATTTGACTCAAGGTCATGGTATACAGACTGAATGTTAGAGAAGGCTTGGAGACTGACTTTTATTAGTTTTATCTCAATGCAAATGTCCATCCAAAAATAAGCCCACTCCCCAGTCCTGCACATTACAGACCCCCCCCCAAAAAAAAAAAACAAAAAAGCAAAACCAATAAATTATAGCAAAAAACATAATTATTATGCAAATGCAATACCTGAGAAAGAAGAGTTTCCAGCCCTCTGAAAATGCACTTGCACTCTAGTGTTACCTCATTTAACCTAGCGGAAGGATGAAGGAACAAAGATACCTATAACAAGTCCCTGGCGTGACTGCCTGTACTAAAGTGACTGCCATAAAACCAAAAATATCAAATGGCTGTCATGTGCTAACATTTCATTGTCAATACCTCTTAACTCGAGCAACTTGTCTTCCTCCTACAGTCAGCTAAGAAAAAACAATACACATTCATTCCATAAAATACTAAGTACATAGATTACATTTTTTATCATCATATTTTTCTTCTACGATTTAAGTTATTTTAATTATCATTCCTGACTGTCTTTCATCTACTAGCATACAGATGGCCTTCTGTTCTGGCTTAACTTCTGTGAATTTACTTAAATTTCTTTCACTTATTTTTACATGCCCATTTCTCCTTTTTTGCCTTCTTTAAAAATCTTACTTTTACAAACACTGTGTTACAGTACGTGTTTCTGCTAAACAATCACTTTATGGAATCAATCAGTTTGATTAAACATGACATAAGATGGATGACAGATGAATGGACATGGGTGATTTACATTTATTGCCTTACTAGCTAGCGGCAGTGCAGGCATTTTTCATGGCCGAGCATTGGATAGTTTTTTTGACATAATTATTTCCCCTTTGAGTCACAAATACAGAGGGCAGACAGCATCTTTCAGCTGGTAATCCTCTCCCTTGGAGTCAATTCTGACTTGCTACATATACATGTACAGCCCTCTATGTACTGTAATTCCTCATCCAAAATGGCAGCTGAACAGGTGAACAAAGAATTATTCAAGGCTCACACCAAATAAAGATGCCAGCACTGCAGCCTATCGCCTTACCATTTCAACAAAAGTTTCTTTTACTTCTGGGTCCTGTTTTCCTTTTTCCAGCAGTCTGCTGAGGAGATCACCACTCACTGTTATACCATCACATGACCAGCCTCCAACACTCGCCAGAAAAAACTGTGATGGACCCTAACAACATTAAACATTAACATTAAACACCTTGGCATGAGCATGTTATATAAATTAATTAAAATGACCAAATTAAAATGACCAGCCATAAATAATTATTACAATAGAATAATGCTCTCTGAATGCATAAATTTAATCTAATACAGCTAATATTTCCTGAAAATGTTATTAATGGAATTCTACTATAATAAAGTAACGTACATGAATTCAATGTATCTGACATAATTTTGCAGGGTCATCAAAAGTAGCCAGGCACCAGAGAAACTCACCATCCACTTCATTATCTCAGCCACCTTCTCTGCTGGGCTGTTTGAAAACGGGGTTGAAGGTGAAGGGTATGCCAATTTGCCAATCTGAGGTTATTCTGTGGCCAAATCTGTCTGCCCACCACTAATTTCTTTCAGAAGCACTAAAAGTCTACTCTAGATTTAGGATTATGCAAACACCAAATGAATACAAAATAAAAATCTACATAGCCACATACTTCAGATTGGCCTGACTGGACAAAATCAGACCACAAGTCATCTTCAACTCCAGTAGGACTTGCTGCAGCTGCAAACAAACATAAAATGAAGGTAATGACACTGCAATAACATACTGTGTTGTGTACAATATTTCTATTACAAGTCTTAACAGTCCCTTTTCACCAGGAAACTCCAACAATTATTAGTTGGAAGTACGTAAGGATGCATTGACTTTGCAAGGGAATTTGTAAAAGCATGGAGTGAGCTTACAACTGGGTGTATAGGAAGGAATGTGATGTTTTTCTTACCATCTGAGCTTTCGAAAGAGGCAAGAAATGAAGTCCTCACACACTGAACGGGGGCTGAATATGAGTCCAGATATCAGATGTCACATTCAGTCATGTGATTCAGTTTTTTGTTTCTTGCCATACGAAGCAACAGCTTTTCCGACCTCTCAGCCTCATGCCAATCTGTCAGTGAGATCTTGTTTTGGCGTGAGCTACATTTCCTTTTGCTCTGACGAGTTGTCAAAAAATGCTGATGCATTATGTTTGGCAGACAAATGGCATTCAGCGTGTGTGAATGGAATTTCAACCAGCAAGCATGACTGGTGACATCCAGATCACTCTCTCCAAAACCCTTGGTTATATTGATTATGGATGGGAGGGGGGGCACAGTGGCCACACTGTTAACTCTCTGGATTCTGGATTAAGCAGTCTAGGAACACTGACCATTGGTCGGGACTGGCTCGCCAAACAATTCTGATTGATAACGGAATTCTCTTCATGAATGGACCAGCTGTCTGGTCAGCCAGTTCTGATCAATGGTAAGCACCCTTGGTTAGCGCCCATCTCGGGGTTGGGGGGGGGGGGTTGCATGCCTTGTACATGTTGTTGGGAGACTCTCACATTGCTTGTCTCAGACCAACCACTTAATAATGAATAAATAGGTAGCAATGAATTTAATACTGGAGGTATCCCTACATAATTCAACTCGAATCCCATCCAGTAGAGAGCAAAACTTCAATACCCTAAATTGCTTCAAGTTGTGGAAATGGGACAAGCTGTGGTCTGATACGCCATTACAGGCTTGAAAACAGACTTACCTGTTCATGTTTACTGTATACAGTAGTTTCTACTGTACTTGCATTGTTCTTAATCACATTCACTATCTCCAAAACACTCACTGTAATATTGCAAGCTACATTCTTTATACAGATGTACATTGCACAAATGTCACAACACAATCAAAAGATGAAAAACACCTACTGTAGTTCACAATAACTCACCATGTATAAGATGCTTAAGAACTGTACTAACACATGGCTCCATAACAGCTGATGTCACTTCTTTCCAAATCTTTGCTCCATCTCGAATTGTGTTAAACTTCTTTCCTGGCGGCTGGGAGCAACGGTCAAAGCACAGAATTGCAAACTTCATTGGATCCTACAAAACAGAATAAACAGTCAGAATGAAATTATTTCTGTCAACTGCCAACATGTATGCCCATTTTCCCTGGCCGGGTTACTACACTGTGTTTTTGGGCAAGAAGCTTTACTGTCACAGTCCCTCTCTTCACCAAGGTGCAAAAATGGGTACCAGCGAATTTATGCTGGGGGGTAACCCTGTGATGGACTAGCATCCCATCCAGGGGGGAGTAGAAATACTCACTGTCGCTTCATGCTAAGGAAACCAGGTTAAGTACCAGCCTGATGGCCCACTAGGCTCATATGCAGAAATGTATTTTTGTGTATGATACATGATACAAATATTTCACACGCATGTTATACTTCAATACAGGTTAGTGGTAATGTAATTATTAAACAACTTACCACTTCTTTGTAGATCCTTTTTGCAAGGAGCTTGTCTATCTTCTACACAAAGAAAAAGATATAAAAGTAAATAAAATTCCAATAATATTATTATCTGAAAAATATTTCTTGCTTAGAGTACTATTTTACCTTCAAGTTGTTTAAGTCATCGGTATTGACAGGTAATTCAGATGCCTCAATTTGTAAAATTGCTTGCCCTTTTTCTTTTCCAGCCTGGAAATAAAGTATACAATGTTTCTGTTAAAATAAAACAAGGCTGAACTTGGATGCAATATAAAGAATACTCTTAACTGCTGGCTGTATTGTTTTCATTAATTTTTTTTTGGGATTGGCTTCACCATGTATACTTTACTCAACCAATCAGATGCAAAAAAATTCCCCCCTCTCTCAAAAATCCTTGAGCCACCTCTGATGGGTACAACATTAATATGGACGCACCCAGAAAATTCATTAGTGGTGGGGAGGGGGGGAGAGAGTCGCAGTGATCACAACCTCGCCCCTTACCCACAACACAACCCAGTTGGCACGATACATGTACCACCTGTAAGACAGTTACTTCACTTTTTTACTATCATAAACAAATCCAAGGAAAAAGGACCCCCTCCCCTCACTAAATCTGTTGATAGTTTGTAACTGTATGGAAGCTGACAAGATCATGACAACACTGTGGAAAAACACAGCGCATGGCATCACGATTTCTCGAGGTGTTCTAGAGGTGGTCATTGTCAGCAAGGGAGGCCATAATACATTGATGATATAATTTTAGTCCAAATTGGAGAAATTACGAGCTTAAAGTGCCCGTGAAATGAAAAAATGAGGTATTTAAAAATAAGCTTATTTGAAAGGCCTTTAGAAATGAGGATATCTCCTCTCATTCCAGAGATATTCAGGGTTTTTGTATTATGCAAATTACGCAAGGTGTTATGCAAGGTACTGATGACGTCATAAGGTGTGATAGTATGGGTGTAAAAACACAAAATATGGCATATCTCTGTAAATAATAATGCAATGCAATTGGAACTTTGCATGCACATTGCACAATAAGAAATGATGTTGCTACGGCAACAATCTTGGTGTCAGTCTCTTTCCTCTTTCTTTAAATCAAATATCACTCATTTGTGACTGTGTTGGGCAAATGATTGATCTCATTTAAAGCGTGAACAATGCCCATATTTCAATAGCTCTTATAATAATTAACCATTAGAAGTGGACGATGGTTGCTAAGATCAAATACAGGAATGAATATTCCTGTATATTGGAGATCGGGAACCGGATGTGTTGCCATAGCAACACCAAAATATACACCATCTGATGTATTTCTTATAACATGCTCGCCAAGTTTCAATTTCATTGCATCGTTACTTGCAGAGATATGCTATATTTCGTGTTTTCACACCCACACTATCACACCTTATGACATCATCAGTACCTAATTTGCATAATTCTAAAACCTTGAATATCTCTGGAACGAGAGGAGATATCACAAAAAGGAAAACGCCATTCTTCCTCATTTTTAAAGGCCTTTCCAATAAGCTTATTTTTCAATAGCTCATTTTTTTCATTTCATAGGCACTTTAAAGCAAAAATCGGAAGCAAAATTATGAATGTGGAAATTGAGGGGTAACTAAACATAGGACAATCTATCTCAAGAATAAATCTTTACCTTAAATATTCAGGAGTTTCCTTAAAATATCCACCGGATAAATCACTATCCAGTGGATAAGTGTTGGCAATACAAACGATGCTATCCACTAGATAGTGATTTATCTGGTGTGTGATTTATCTACCCTTTGAACTATTCAATTATTTTTGTTGTTACAGAACCCAGAGCAAGAGGCCAGGCTTTGATCAATCCAAATGACTGATTAATTAATCACTTTAAAATTAAACCTTCAATTTATAGCACGACATTTCCTAGCAATAATCTTTTCATACCTTAATCAGCGGAAGGGCATCCTTCTTGGAAACTTGATACTCCTACAGTACAAATGACAAGAAGAGAGCAACCCTTTTATAATAATAGCTAATAATAATATATTAATAATGGCTGTTAATCAAAGAAAAATGTACTTAATTTCCAAAAAGTAAAGTCACTCAAATCTTTGTGCACACATTGTTTCTTGAAACGTATAGGCCATGCTAGTGGCTATTTTAGGGAGACAGTGAAATGGATGTTGATAAAATGAAAACAAACAACAGGCCTTGAGTTGAATGTGCAAGGTGAAGAAGCTTTGTGACATGAAAAGGTATGAAATTCAGACAAGATGTACATACCCCAGCCCCTAACAGATATACATGTACACATTCTGTATTTGACCTACAAATCTGCTTACATATAAACACTCGTAGTTTGTAGTAAAGAATAAAGAAAAAGACTGGAGGATTTTAAAATTCATCAGAGTGTGAGCAATTCTTTATAAGTATAGAGGGAGTAAGTTTCAAAAGAAACTGTGGTGCTACGTCGGTCGGAAGTATAACAATATAATTTGGTTTTATCAACTGGGTTGATAATGTGAATTGGCCACTGTAAAGAGATTCAAGAGCTGACGTTTCGAGCGTTAGCCCTTCGTCAACCCAGTTGACAAAACCAAATTATATCTTTATAAGTATTTTTCCCTGTATTCTGGTGCAGATAGAGGATTTCTCTTAAACCACATTTCAAGAAAAAAAACAAGACACTAAATTCCAAAAGACAAGTTACTCATCCACTCACAAAAGAGCATTCCAAAATCTGCATCAGCACCATCTTTGCCACATCTCCATAAGGAAGGTCCTGATAGCAAACATAGAAGTCTTCAATGTAATGGCAGCATCAGAAACATTCTTTCTGATTATTCGTGCAATTAAATTGTATTTTTTATTTCTATTTACAAAAACAAGCCTCTCACATCTCCAAGGATCACTGTGGCTTGCAGGCCCTATTAACAGTATTTTCCTTTTGTCCCCAATTAACAGAACAGTGCCAAATACTTTGACACTTAAATAGTGATTTTTACCTTAGTTAAAACCTTTTCTACAAAATGTGCAATGCTAACCTGCAACTTTTCTTGCTTTGTGGCTAAAAAATATTGAAGAAAATCGATTAATAAGAAGAAATGATTGCATGACTGTATTTACTGGTACATCCATTCAGCAATATTCATGAGATTTGTAAGAAGAGCCTACATCATTGTTCATGCACTTTGAAAAATTTAGGCTAAATTTTTCAAAAATCGTCATTTCCAATCCGTTTCAGTCTTCCCCATCCTCAGCCATACTTGTTCCTTTTTGGTTTCCTAACTTTTAAGGGTAATATAGGTTGTCAAAGAAATAACTCAAAATATTGTAACATAGCTCCTTTAAAGTAGACTTGGGTTTCTGACAAAGTAACTTACAGTAGTTTACCTGTTCCAGGCATTCAAATAGTGAAAGACTTTAATACAGCGAGCAAAAGAGAGAATATGAAGATTTCTCATCCTCTGAGAGTTGCTTGTCTCTCTCAGCTAGCAGTAGACTACGAGCAGTCTCTATTTCTCACACACAACTGGTAGCCATGCCAAACCGAACCACACAGCCTGACCTTTATTAACCGCTTAAGATCGTAACAAAACATTACCATTGACAAACAATATGAAACAAATGATACCTGGGAAAAAGCTCATACAAACAAGCTAACAACCAACTACAGCCTAGTGACACCAAAAATTCAAACTCACAAAGCCTTAATTGGGCAGGTGGGCGGGGGTCAGGCAAGGCGAACGGCAACAAGAAAAACTGAGCACTTCGGAAAACCATGTGACCTATGCCCCCTGCACACTAGCACCCAGACTCCCAGTCGCGTGTGAGAAAAACGTTTTCCGCTTTATTTGTGCCTCAGCCAGCAGAAAACAACACTTTGCTCCAAAATCGGTAATGAAAGCGAAAATTTGCAAGTGCTATTTTCGAGGGGCGAGTGGCAAATCTGCAAGCCACAAGTTTCATGGGCGCCAGCTGGAGTTAAAATAGAGACTGCAATGTCTTCATACAACAGTTCTGATGCCCGCACGCTGGTGACAGAGTGTTTTGATTGGTCGGTCTATAAAGCGATGACGCATATCTGTCATCAACATTTCAATCATGTCATCGAAAGCCCATGCTGAGACATGCAGCTCGTGCTAAATTTCAGTAAACGTGACTGCCGTTTTGAAACGAGTATGCGAGGAGAATTTGGGAGGGAAGTTAGAAAAGGAACAGGAACAAGCTGTTCTTGCTCTTCTTCAAAACAAAGATGTTTTTGTCAATGGGTTTTGGAAAAAGCCTGGTTTACCAAAGCTATTCTGTTACAAAACGTACTATCAATGCAGTAGTGATTTATTTGCTCCTGGGATTTCGATTTCCATAAACTGTCTTGAACTAACAATTACACGAACGACAAAAATCCGACACGGAAGACTGATCACAATATTTTTCTTCGCCCAGTTCGAAACAGGCTTCTTTGGAGTGGAGCCGCTCATTGTATTCGCATATTCCAAGCTTAGACTGCGAGCAGTCTCTATTTTTTCTCCAAAATCCGTAACGAAAGCGAAAATTTGCGCGCGCGATAAAAAAATGTTCTAATTGCAAGCTTTATTTATCGCTTCTGAGACAGGTCAATCATGTTCGAAAGTGAGCGTCAGTGCCAAGGTGACTGTAACTGATTAACGAGTAATAGTTAACAGTGATTTCGTAACTTCCGTTACGCAAGGATCATAAGTACGATAGATCAGATTAGCTTTTTCAATAGACACGTGCTATCGGAACAGACAGAATGAAGGATAGATTTCTCAAGAAAGATCAAAAGAATAAGAGTTAAGATTGGAGAAAGAGGTATGATCTGTAATTTTATTTGCATGCTCATTTTAGTTATGTTTGAGTTCGATATTATTCCTTGTATTGTTGGTGATTCGAAATATGTAGTAATTTTCTAGTATCGTGATACGCCCCCTGTTTATTGTTATCGTACAATCGATGTTATGCACAAATTATAGTAATAGGCGCTTTGTTGCAATTATCTTTTCAGTTTTTACGTAAATCAAGCGAGTAATTAAAGAAATTGGTTAGACAGAAAGACTGGCTTGGTTTCTAGTAAATCCTCATCCAACAAATACCCGTTCGGAATGAATGGAATGATAGTTAATGTTTGAAGATCTCCGTCCGCTACAGTGACATTGATGTGAGCTGTCAAAGAGCATCAGAAATGTTGTATGAAGACATTGCAGTCTCTATTTTAACTCCAGCTGGCGTCCATGAAACTTGCTGCTCGCAGATTTGCCGCTTGCCCCTTGAAAATAGCAATCGCAAATTTTCGCTTTCGTTACGGATTTTGGAGCAAAATAAAGACTGCTCGCAGTCTAAGCTAGCAGGGCCTGTGCTCTGGGAACACATGACTTGATTGGCTAGAATCTAACAACGGGAGCTCAATCAACCATTTTTAACTACCAGTATCTTATTACAAACTAAGGGATTTTAAAATAGTTGATGTGATCAGTCTCCCTTTGTTAGATTCAAGCCAATCAAATCATGTGTCCCCAGAAGTTACACTTGTTTCAGTTTTTTCCTTGGTAAAAAATTATTATCATCATTAATATTAAAGATTTCCTTAGATTTGAAGACAATGTTATACACTCCCAAAGCCTACATCAATTATATGTATGGGAACTTAAAGCTCCTTACAGGCAGAAAGCTGTACATGTACAATGTTATACCTGGTTGTTTCCGGAATGGTACTGCAGACATTTCCTTTTGAGCATCAGCTGTGTCTGTCACATTGAAATTATCAGCTACCATTCTTGTTTCACAAGGTGTGCTGTTTAGTTCAGCCGCTGTAACTACTGGGCACTTCTCGGAGGCAGTAGCTCTAACCGCTGCAGCTGCTACCTCAATAGTATCATGTGATATCCTGGTTGCATTATACAGTTTGGGTTGGCAATTCTCTGTCTGCTTAATGCTTGGATTTAAAAGTCTTGACTTGTTCAATCTTATTCCAGTTCCGGAGGCACCTGTCTCATCTGCATTCCCTTTAGACACTTCATTTTTGCCAGTGCTCAGTCTTCTTCTAAGACTTGGTTTGTCATCGGACACTGCTGCTGATCGGTTTGGTGGAGATGCTTCATTCCTATGTGTTAATTTTGAATTCTCTGCACTAGGGTTGTGTTTCTCAGTGGCCAGTTTTCGTAAACGTGCAGCACGGACATCCTCAACATCAACACCTAAACATGTACATTAGTGGATGTATGCATTACATGATTGGTCTTTAATTAGTTAGCAATGTAGGTGTAAACATATACTGAGGAGGTCTATGTTTAGTTCTTATTAACTGAGCAGGGCGTTTGTACTGTCTGGGAGAATCTTGGCCGAGGCCATGATTACAGACGGAGACTGAACCCAGTGAGGTCTATACCTGCGACCAAGGTTGTCATGTCAAATAAGATGTTTATTTTTTGACCAAACAAGAAAATTTGAAATAAAATGACGATACTGGCACCTGCATGGTTGGTTGTGCCAGTGTTCCGCTGAACCACTGCTGCAACCACTATAATCAAACAAAGGACTCCTAACAAGACCCCAGCAATCTGCTTTGCAGTCCATGTGGAACCATCAGCATCTGATGATGACTGTGTTCTTGCATGAGATTTCTGTTTTCCACTCTTCTTCTTTGTTGAACCTTTTCCTGGCTTTTCCTCTGGCTTATTTTCACTAGTCTCACCTTGCAAGGCAGCCTGAAAATTAAGAAAATCAAAAATAAGGCTCAGCAAAGTCAATGACCCTGTCTGAGCAGACAACTATATCTATCAACTTTGTCCAAGTCTTAGGTACATGTATATACAGTAGGTGTGATGTGTTAATCAAGACCATATCCTTTCAGTCATTTCCAAAGACAATCCAAAGATTTGAGGATCCTAGTTCCAGGATGTGTTTAATCAAACAAAATTTTCATCACAAGGACTTTCAATAACATGAAATGAAATTTTCTTTTCATTATTGCTTCTAGTTTACATATTTTTTAGGGCTGTAAGTTTTCAACAATTTGGGAGGAACTAGTCCATGAGATGAGATAAATTTGTATGTAAGCTGGCGTGGGCGGGTGTGACTCTGTCAAATAGAGAGTTTGACTGACTGTTCGGAAATCATGTGTTTTACTGTAATGAAAAAATCTCTATTTTCAGACTTCTAAAAAGTCTATTGATTGCCAGCAGCTTCTTTAAATAATATTTATTGGCAAAAATACCAATAAATACCTATAATGTCCATAGTCACTATCAAATACAGTCAACTTCCACTAATTATTATACATGTATGTGTTATTGCTACCCAAACCTTGCAAGTACAAGTAGCTGTTTGGTGCACAATACTGCCTAAGAAATCTGCCACTAAAAGGTAGTTAATCTCCTACATGCAGACACCTAAAAAAGATCTCAAGAATGTTTGCGTGGGCTTTACAGTACATACCATAGCATCTTGGAAATACTTGGCCATTTCCTCTGCCGATAACTCTCCGTCTCCATTCTTATCATATTGCAAGAGGATTTTTTCAATTTCCTGAAATAATTTAAGTCAAAAATCAACTCGGTGAATAAATGATAAAGATGAAATGATTAGTTATGACACGCGTGTGGGACAAAGAAAAATTCTGAAAGTGAGTCAAACTAGATTTAATGGCCTTAGCTCATCATGAGTTCTCGTAGCTCAGTTGGTTAGCGCACCCGACCGGTAATCTGGGAGGTCATGCATGTGAATCCTGTCGCGACACAGAATTGTTCTTTCTCCCATGCTCGTGTCATAACTGATCATTTCATCTTTATCATAGATAGTAGATATTTAAACATTTAAATATAAATATGCAGACCAAAGACAACATGGAGAAAGACAAGAAAGGCAAAAAGCTAGATGGAAGAACTGGAGTGAGGTACAAATCACAACAACCCATAGCAGGGGCGGATCCTGGATCCACCCCTGTACAGAGCTGGTTGGTGAGATAGTGGCAGGAAGAGGCTAAGTGAAAATTAATTGTAACATTTTCAAAAAGTTACTTTATATTTTAGTCTAATCATTTTCTTACCGCATCACTCAAGTCGCGATTATCATCATCATTATCAAAGATGTGTCTTTGCAAAGGATCTTCAAATTGTTCACTAAAGAAAAAACAATTAAAATTTAAAAGTTTTAAAGTTGTGATAATGCAATATTTTAAAATTATTTCAGTCAATAAGCCCAGCCACCAAAAAAAGAAATCAAGTTTCTGAATGCTGTCTATATATTTCTCATTAAGGCACTTGAAGAAGACTTTCGCTTTACTGTGAGCACTGTGAAAAAGGAGGAGAGGATCTATGGGGCTTATTAGAGACGGGGCAATCGGAAAACATAATCAGTTATAATTAGACAAATTAAATAAAGCACATTTTTAAAATTTCAATACTGTTTTTAACAAAGTAGTAACAGTTTCAGTTGCACTGTGAAACCAATTAAGCTCTTTTCATTGATGCAACCAATGATCAGAGTCATCAGACGGGGCAAATAGCTAAAACGCTATGTCAGCCATTGTCATACAGTGTACTTTATTACAGGTCCAATATTTTATTGCCGATATTTACATATTGGATCGTTAAACAAAGAAAGTATAAATGGTTTTACATGATCACAGGATCGGAGGGCTCCATACAAAATACATCAAGTTAAGCAAACTCGAGTTTCTGTATCTGCAGAATTATTGATTAAATTCGAAAATCTAAACAATAGTGTGCATAAATTCCGATGAAACGCAAACCCATTCACCCACACAATAATTGATTGCTTACCAACACCAAATCACGATGCATGTACAGTATTTTGCTCATTGAGCAGCGTGGAATAAGACACGTAGAAAAATTTCAGCAGTTTTGAATTATTTAATATCCCGTTGTTGGGCCAGTCGCGCTAATTCTAAACTTGAATTACGAGCAGAAAGGAGACGTGACAAGGCAAATCGTAGCTACAGTGTGTATCACCAAATTCCAGAGTTAGGCCAAACTGAAAGGAAAAGCGCAGGATCGATTGTGTTTCGCGCGCTATTCCACAAGGTATCAAGTTACACGTTTGAATCAAAGTAAGTAATTCGAGGAATAGTGATTCTGAAGAGGCAAGAGCTGATCTGCAGCAAAGACAATACGTATGGATGCATGAGCCTCGATAGAAATCAAGGGTGCTGATGTGCTAGGCGGAAGTAAAGGAACTATAGATTCTTGAACCATAAATCACGTGGGAAGACACCGAATCGAAAGTGTAAACACGCGGCGAAAATTCTTACCTCTTGTGAACAAAGAAAGTCAACTGTACAAAAAACCCTAGCCAGAAAATGCTGCTCCTTGCCATCGCTTAGATTCTGGAGAAGAAGATGGCCGCTGCCACAAAGCGTCAGAAAAATGTCTGAGTCATGATTACGCTTCACTGCCGATCCTCTGCATGAGAAGTCGAAGGTTGTTGAGAAATTGATTGGACATCTGCTTGAGCCCACAATCAAAACAATCGAAGAAGCATGCGTCAGCTATTTCCCACATGGCGGTTTTCAAAATGGCTTCAAGTGGAGAAATTTTGCGTCTTTACCGTCAAATGCTGCAAGCTGGAAAATCATTTACTAGTTATAACTACAGGTATGTGCTTTCTGTCAATCCTAAGTTTTAAGTTTTTCCCCATCAACGCTACACGATCCCTTGAATATCGATCGGGCAGGTTACGTCAACATATCGCACACATTCGAATTTTTAATAGCTTTTGGTGTGAAATCCATATAATGAAAAACAAAGGTTTCAAATGTTTATTGATCTTATTCATCATGCGCAAATATTTACAACATCCAACAGGTCTACCGTGGTCTGAAGTGTAGGACGTCTTCTCGCCCTAATCCCCGGGGTACTCACAGTGAACATTACGGGGGGGGGGGGGTTCCGACGTATTTTTTGGGGGGTTGAAAATTTACACACTCAGTTTGGGTCAAGAGATCTGTCACGTATTTTTTTGGGTCTTGAAAAATACGCGTATTAATTTTGGGTCACATCTCCAGGCGAAATTTGTGTTGCGATTGGTGGATCAGAAAAACATTCATTCGACTAATTTTTTAGCAACGTGTAACATCATGTTTTAGAAGAGTCTGTTTGATTGAATAAATCCGTATTGATATAAGTCTTGTATTTTTTTGGGTAGGAAATGTTGGTGCCAGGTATTTTTTGGGTCTTGAATGTCAGTTCTGTTGGACCCCTCCCCCCCACCGTCATGTGTAATGCAAGTACCCTCCCTGTGTACCAAACACAGGTCACAAGTCAGAGGTAGGAAAAAAGAAAAACTCAACAATTACAGAATTACAAACTTCTTGACTTGCAACAGGGTTCCTGCAGTCTGTAATTGTTGAGTTTTCCATTTTTCCTACCTCTGACTTGTGACCTGGGACCTGTGACCTTTGACCTGTGATTTTTACCTGCTGCCTAATCACCTAGGGTGAGAAGACGTCTAACACTTCAGACTGGGTCTTCGGGAGCAAAGATTTGAATATTGTTGTGATGTAGGTCAGCAAGGCATGCAGAGTAACTATTCATCCACACTTGTCATTTTTTGCCGGGTTTATAATGATTGATTGCAAAACATCTTGAATTTGCTTTGCCTTCATTGTCTGGGTTCATGCAAGGATATTCTTTTTAGAATGGCATGAAATGATGCACTTACAATTTGTTGTTTCTTTATAGTTTTGTTACTTGTTTGTTAGTGGAGTAAATAGCAGAGTCATTTATTTATTAAAAATTCTTTAATAGCAAGATGTACTACAATATTCTACTGAAGTTGTAACATAAAAAATTGATTTCCATACAAGGTAAACCACTGGATTACAAAATTATATAAACAAAGCAAATAAAAACAAGAATATGTTCATTTATTGCATGCATGTAAACCATTAAAAAATACGAAATAAGTGAAAAGGAGTGGACGATTGAAGCACCAAGCATGTAGCCAAGGGCTGGCTTCCGGCTAATTTCACCAGCTGAAAGAGATCTTATCACCAGCTTAAATTTCACTAGAAAACAAACACTAAAAGAATTTTGGCAGGCACAATGGTCAGAAAAGCCGGCTAAGCTTATTTGTGAGCCCGCTTTGTAATTTCTTAGCTACATCCCTGCTGCGCTGATTCAAAAGTTGTTGTCTGTGCATTAGTAACCATTTCCAGGATAGTTCTAACTTGGTGTGAGGTGATACCCATCCCCTCTGGAATTCTGTCAGGTTAGACCAAGGCATAAGTGCACTGGACTCCAGGAGGAGTGGTCTGGCTGATGTGTTATCAGGCAAAACACTTTACTCTCTTAGTACCTCTCAATGTACCCTAAACGTTTATGAGTGACTTTTACCTACATCCACAGTTCACGTAACAATTATTTCATATGCCGGTACTTTATGTCATTTCACTCCTCACAGGAAAATATGAACTCAATAAATTGACCTTACTCCCAGTGTGTGGCTTCATACAGTAGCTCAGTTGGTAGAGCATCACACTGCTATTCGTGTAGGTGTCAGGTTGGAACTCCGTTGAAGCCCTGAAATTTTTCAGGCTTCTTTATTCCAATTGCTTAAATTGGAAATTCACTGTGATGATCACATTCCTCACTTTCATTTGTGAGAACTGTTCGCAAATCAAAGGTTGGTAGGTAACCCTACAATGGACTAGCCTCCCATTTAAGGGGAGTAGAAATTTGCGTAGTTGTTTAATGTTACGGAAACAGGGATAAGCTCCTACTGTCACACACCACCATTCAAGTAATATTTTCAACAATCTCTGTGTTGCAGGATGTATGCTACAAGAAGAATAAAAGATGCTTTCAGAGAAAACAAAAACATCTCAGATCCAGAAAAAATCAAAGCTTTACTCAAAAAAGGAGAAGATAGTTTAGAAATCATGAAAAGACAGGTATGGATTTACCTCATAGTAAGCCAAAAATTATCTTAACATAGTTTTTCTAACTGCTAGTAAAAATAATGTATAATGGTTCCTTTTTCCCCATCATTTATGTGATGAATAATGTACTTTAGTACAGTCACTAATTCCATGATTTAACCTGGGCATATTTTAATTAATTATACTTTTATTATGGACAAACATCAACTAAAGACACCATCTTTTAGATCATCCAGTTTGTCTTTTTAGCTGATTTATTTTTGTTGTTGATGTTTATCTAATTTAATACCTGACAGGGTTCTCATATTCAAGGAGGAACAATTAGCTGAAAGAGGATACAGTAGTGTAGTGTGTCCATCTTGTCATCTAGGATGCAGATGTTATTGTGCATTTCAATAACATGTGAACTTTGCCTGTGGTTTACACTTTTGCTGCCATCAATCCTCTTAGTGGACATGTGATTGGCAGCCATGAAAAACCAAATCATTTGTTGGGTTTGAACTTCAGAGTTCACATATTGTTGAAAGACACAATTAACTTTCACACACCTTTTTTCGCAGAAACAAGACATCCATACATTTCTCTATTTCTCTATTTTACTTGCGTGGAGCCAATGAAATTCATGCATGCTAACATACATAAATTATGCAACAGTGGAAATCCACCTTTACAAAGTGTCGTACAGTTTTCAGCATTCTAATCCTCCACCTCCACCTCATTCTAATCCTCCACCTCCACCAAAAATAATGTTCACAATTTTTTGCAGGTTGCTCTAGGAAAAATGTATAGACATGAAAAGCTTGTTATAGAAAAGGCAAGATGATATACAAGAAGTTTTGCTTACAATACTGGATGTACAAAGAATGAACAGGGAACATTTCCATTCGGTGTAACATGGTTGCATATGTACAGAACGTCTTTGGTGGAATTATTTGATGTTTTGTGACGGTGCTGCTGTGAATTTTTCAGCGTATTTTGTTTGCAACCCCAGTTTGTTGAGAAGAATAACATTGACTTTTTTGGCATTTTTCTCCTCATAATTCTTGACTTTTTCTTGTTCCATTGGTCTGTCATCATCATCATCATCATTTATTTCGCCTATTATTGCAAAAAAATACATAGAGGTTAATATACAGTGAGGTGACCTCTGGAAACCACCAGGCTTATAGTTGAGGCCACCTCGTATATCACAATATGTTAATAAAAGACAGTGTTATGAGGCAGTTTATTCTTAAAATTAGGAAAACCTGGGATATCCAAGGATGAAACTCAATGAGTTGTTCTTTATTTGATTTTTGTTTTGAACATCTGAGAACAATGCTTGCCTTGATATCCCACCAAAGAAAAATTAAAATAATATTGGCTTGGTGTGGCTCTGTCCAGCGATAGTTACAAAAGCCCTCCGGAGAGGGTGGCTACATCAAAGCAAGCAAGACATACCTCTTCAATGTAGTTAGGGGCAGACCATTTGACTTCTGAAGGGGAGGGGGTTGAGTGATTTGGTACAAGTGCAAATTTTTTTTCAAACCCTTTCATGTACAGGAAATTTTTTTCTCGGTGCATGTGTGCATAATATTTTTTCTCCAAGTAACAGGACTTTTTTTGACTCACTTAACGCGCATGAACTTTTTTTCATTAAGTGTGCTTGCACAATATTTTCTTTCAAAATCACTCAACCCCATCCTCCCCCTTAGAAGTTAAATGGTCTGCCCCTTACACGAAACTTCGTCTTCATTGCCTGGTTTCAAACCGAGGGGGCCAGGGTACAAGTCAACAAATTATAGGATTAGCAACTATTGATCCACATACTCAGAAAGTGCACACCAAGCTTTACAAAATCCCCATGTTTGGTGTTAATAGACCCAATATTAAGCGAGATATAGCCAGTTAAAACGTCAGAATTTACAAAGAAATGTATGGCCATCCGTACGCTGCGTAAGGATTACCGAACATTTCTTTGTAATTTTGACGTATTTAAATGGCTCTATTTTAGTCAAAACTAGCCCTATTAACACCAAACTTGGGGATTTTGCAAATCTCGGTGCTATAATGTACAGACTCTTACCTAGGCTCTTTCGGTTTGATACACTCTTTTTTTATATAAGAACGTCTAATAGCTCACTTTCAAAATCATGTGACATTTTTGGTTGCCGCGGACTAAAAGTAGTGAAGGCTCGTATTGGAAGGACACAATTCAAAATTGCGGCTTTCGTGGTGAATTAATTTTAACTTGCGTAGCAGGTATGCCTTCTCATTATAACTGCTGTGCTCCGCTGCGCAATAACTATCGTTTTATTGCATTCCTAAAGATAAATCTCTTCAAAAGGGATAAATAATATTAATCCGCAACAAAACATTGAAACTGCAATCGTCTCATACACGAATTTAAAGGAGGAAAGAAAAAGCATCTCATGGAACTGCCGACAATATTTCCCTGGAGTAAACTAGATTATAAAGCTAGAAAACTACCTGTAAGTAAAGAATTGTCCTTCCAATATGGGCCCGCGATATAATTGGACGTGATAAAATTAAAAGGCACATGATTTTGAAAGTGAGCTATTTTGGACCTTAGGCTGAACGTTCGTATATAATTTTTCGATTTGATGCTGAAAACGTTCTTAAAGGGCCATTGTCACAATAATGCGCATGCGCAGCCTTAATTAGCACAGAAATTGCTTTAACCAATAGAAACTTGGCAAGTTTGCGCACTGCACGCTGCCATGAGCCACCGTGGCCTTCTGCAATTGTTTTGGAGTTTTCACGTGCGCTCGAACACCTCTTTGTCTGACTTCATCTCTTTGTTTTAGCTTTCATCCAGAGCCGCTTTGTGTATTACCCTTCGAAAACGTCATATTTCCCGTGCCGTTCATATGAAAATCTAAGTGAGATATTCAGTCCTTTTAAAACTTCAACAAATGACCAAATAATCCTTCACCTCAATTTGGATAGCTATTACAAGCCTCGTGAGGTCGATGGAAGAGGAAGTGTCAAAGGCCCTTTAAGATGTTCTTAAATTTACACAAATCAGGAAACCTATCAAAGTGAATTTGCTTGATGATATGTTTTCCACTTGCATCACTTGCTCTGATGCCACGTTCAAAATGTCGCGCCCTCTAACACTGGCAAAATCTGGCTTAAAAAACATATTATTGTTAAACATAGAGGTTAACAACGCAACATAAATTTACCAGATTTTGTGGCAAAAACACAGAAAAGGTTCAAAATAAAACTTTTCTTAATCGAATTTGAGTCTGAGGAATGTTCTTGATACGTTCTTAAAATTTTGGCTAATTTCAGCCTCAACGCTCTTATAAAAAAGGTCCTTAAATAAAAAAAAGAGTGTATCAGGCAGTTTCACTGATTTGCACTGAGCATGGCGAGCAACTGACTCGCCCCGGGTCTTATCTTGCACAATACACTTCAACCCAGCTCTCCTCAGCTTTCTCGACGCAACATGTCATTCCGGAAACGAAACACTGTTTCTGTTTTTTGAAATAGCTCCTTGTTGACGTTAGGTTAAGGTAACGTAACATGCAATAAAACTCGCTATTTACAGGGTTCGTACGGGTCCTGGAAAACCTGGAAAGTCCTTGAATTTTATTATGGCATTTCCAGGACTGGAAAGTCCTGGTAAAAGATTACAGGTCCTGGAAAGTCCTGGAAATCTGTTAAACTCAAGAAATGAATTTTTCTGAACTAACTTTGTAAGGAATGCGAGGCTTACAGTTGGGAGAATTTATATTGGGATCTTGGACGAAAAAGGGTTTAATGTGAATTTTGGAGTCCTGGAAAATTTGATGTGAGCCCTGAGAAAGGCCTGGAAAAGTCCTGGAAATTTGTCTTTGAAAAGGGGTACGAACCCTGTATTTAAAATCGTAAAAATCATCCTTGCTTGTCTCAGCAGGACTTCACTTTTACGGATGTGTCTGCCGCGAAGGTTCTAAAACCCTGGCCCTGTTTAAAAATGACGCCCTAAGAAAGAAACTAACTGAGAAAGGTATGAACATTACAATGGGTATCCTATCCAAGGCACACCAGGTACGATGCCAAAGCGGGCAAACATGATACCCTATTTTTGGATCGAGAACCTGAAAAACCATACCCTATGCCGCGACACATAACTATATAGACCATTTATGGGAGTACCCCCCCCCCCCCTCCGGGGGGCAACCGTAAACGCTATGTCCTGCAGCTACGTACGGCTGTAAACTGACACAGAGGGGTAGAAACTGGAGAAGGTTGCACCAAGAGAAAATGAGGGGTTGCACCCAGGCTATCCTGCAGTTTTAGTTAGAGCTGATCTTCTTTTCTTTTTTGACTTGTTTTCCCGCTCGTCAACGAAAGTACAGAGGACGCAGCTTACCGCAAAAATGATTTCCGTATACAGACGCGGACTGGCACGAGCACTGTTTTACGGAAATCGGTCAGACCTTGTACAATACCTAAATATTCTCATAGTTAAAGAGTGTTTTCAAGTTTTAATATCAAAAACGCGAAGCCAGTTGGCCAACATTTCGTCCGATCGAGTGATTCAGGACACCCGAAAATGGCACTTGAGTTCAGGCTTAAAAATTTCCCGGCATGGTTGGAACATCCCACCAGGATCCACCAGAGTGAACCCCATTGAGGCATGCGCCTTCGACACTTGTGTTATCTGGAAACGGTCTCCATTTTCCCTGGATCCGCGTCCGGTATAAATCGTATATTAAATACACCTATTATAAAATCTAGATTGCAAAATCTGTAGAATTTATAAAAAAAAAAATGAAATTGTTCCATAAGGGAGCAAAGTTAATGTTACAAGTAATGTATGGAGTGTTGTAGCTGCACACGTTGCTTCCCATCGCGACGCTGATTACCAGTAAATATTCCGTAGTTGTTCCTGTTTATATATTTTTTGGCTTTTTCATTTTAGCGCTGACAGCAAGGAAGAGGTATAAGATATCAAAGCGAAAAGGGAAGTTCTGTAGCCAAAAAAACTGATACTGCTGGCTTTTAACTACAATCCGATTGTTACTCGCGACTATCTGTCTCTTTAGGGTCGTTTATATGCACTAAAATACAAGATTTCCCGTTGTTGTCGAGTTTGGAAGAAGCGGTTTAAGCCAATAGGAGCGTTCCTTTTATATTGTCATTTATTACATTGTATTAAACAGGAAGTCCAAAAGTCCCATTAATTCATCACTCAATTATTTATACAGGTTTGTCTCCAAGTGAATAAGTTCGATCAATGTGGTTTTACAAAAGTTGGCATATTGAAAGAGTATAGTACGAGGAAACTATGGAAATATATTGCGGCACAATACGTGCCGTTTGCATTTTACTTCTCAATCCAAAAATTATAGATATCTGTGCTCTAAATTATTATATGAAATAAACTAAAACCAGGACAATTTTTTTTGTAAAATACGTGTAAAATTATACAGCCACTGAAGAGCAAAGGGTAAATGTCAAATTTTTAAAGATCTTCTCCGGTGTCCTTGGCAAAAATAGTTTCCGGTGACGAATTCACATTAATATTTAAGAAATAAGTACGAATTCACATATTATATGGGTGATTCAAGACACGAAAAATGTTTCTGTTCAGTTTTTTGCCCTTGTCGCTGTTTAATTCAACATCGCTGCCCTAAAACACTTTGAATCATTTTTTTTAGAAAAAAATTCAAAAAGAAAAGAAATCGGCGGGATATGTGTGTTAGGTTTCAGCTTGTTTACCACACGCGGCCAATCGTATTCGACTTCCCTTGTCTAGATCAGTTCAACATCCGTTAGGTCGAACATCTGAAAACGGCCGAGGTTCGGACAAGCGAATAATTGCTGATTTTACCTTGTCATACTTTTTTTAGTACACCGGATGTTGTGCTGCTTATTCAAGCTGCTTGTTTCCCTTGAATAGATTTTCTAAAACGTGTTCTTGAAATTTTCACGCTATTAAGTGTTCAGATAATTCATACACTACAACCTTTGCCACGAATGATCATTCGTGCTATCTAATATCGCTTAAAATTTCCATTTCCCATGCCTAAGTGTTGAAGCGGTCTGCGGTCCGCGAAAACTGAATGAAAACACCAAGAAATATCTACTTCCGGTATATGAAGAGCAAAGACCAGTACGACCCCGTTTCAGGCAATGGATGACAGCCGCGAAACAACCCTTAAAAGGTTGATTGTATAACCATAATTTGCATGATTTATGCCATTCTTTAGCTACTCCAGGAAGTTGAGCTGAAACGAATATATTTATCGCGTAGCCGGCAATACTCGAGGCTAGCCTTAGAAGACCCCACCACTGGCAACATTGATATCATTTTTTTTCCTGAATCGACCTGATTCCAAGAAAGGCCAAACTGCAAGTTGATAGCATTTTCACTTTTTCATTGCGCGACAAACTTTGCCCGTGAGGATTAATGATTTTTTTTGTTTAGTCTGACAAAAATGATTGCAGAGCTTTAGCAGTTCCCAGTTCCTGTGTGATTTCATCGTGTTCCGTGCAAGTAAATGAGAATGGCGATCGGTTGGACGTCTGCAGTGTGAACCATATAACGGACGGCGACAAGTCTCCGGGCCATGCAAGTTTGGAGTGATCATGTCTTCGTGGCTTGTGTGTGCCTTGATATTTTCTCTGACAATCAATCTCTCAACTGGAGTGTTCTTCTTCTTCGCTCCGATGGCTGCGTTCCCGTTCTCTAAGTCAGAGAACGAGCTCGCTAAACGAGTCATCAAGTTTTACAGAGAAAAACCAACGCTCGTCCGAAAACTGTAAGTACCATTGAAATAAGGCAACAGCACTTTTTGAAACTTTTTTATTATTATTACCACCACTGTCTGATTATCTGTTGTGAGAAAAACATAATTTTTTTCAAATGAAATATTTTGACAGTATTCGTGAGTTTTACTGCGTTTCAGCGAAACTCATTTTCGGAGTTCCTTTTTCCACGAAATTAATCTACTCGTCTCAAAACATATAACGCGCGTGTCTTCACGCACGACTGCTATTTATCGCACAAGCTCTGTTATCGGATGTTGTCGTGATTGTTGTTCACAAAAATCCAGAAAGGGAAATTTTTGTCAAAGAATTCACCTCAGTATTCCAATTGTCGAATAATGTATAAAGTATATTTAGAAACCCATATGTGTCACTTTCGAAGGCTGACCGCATCTTGTCACTTTCGTTCGATTTTTCCGTCTTTTTGTTTCAGTTTCTGCGGGTTGCGGCTTTTGATGGCTAACGCACTTAGGTGCTTGTTTTAGAGTTCCGCATGTTGGAGTTCAAAATAATGACTCAAGAAATAGGCTCAAGTGGTCTCATTTCTGCGTGACTATCAGTCGCGGTCTCGTTCGAGAATATGTCGTGGTTTGAGACAAAAGGGAAACAAAAAAATGGCAAAATGAGTCTTAATCGCCGTTAATTCAAGTTTTTACAACGAGTAACTTCTCTGTTATTGAAAACAATATTATATTGTTGCTTGCTGTCCCTCTACTCCAGTTTATAATATTTAAAAGCTGAAGCTTTTTTAAAAGCGTATAACTGGTATAATTAATACCTCGCTTTACAATGTGAAATGGACCCTTCTTTAAAATTTAATAATTTATTTAAGCTTTCTGGTTTTTATGTACTAAAACCATTTGTTTATAGCAGAGTATTTTCTAGCAATCTAAAAATAACACGCCACGACTGTGGGAGTTCAGAAAACATTGCACAAAAACGCTCGAAGCGTGACATCGACCTCTGTGTAACCGTACAGATTCCTGCTTCCGGAATCACTACTGACTACTCTGTGTGTTTTTACTCTACACGTGGCTAGCTATATTTTTGATAGTAAATATAAGATCCCATGTGTCGTGTTATTTTAGATTTCGAGCATGTTTTCATTTTCGAAACACTACATTAACATGAAAAAGGACAAAAAGTGCTTTTCAAGCGGCCATTGATCCTCAAGACAAACAGTTTAGAAATAATAATCGGCATCCCGGGTGGTCTTAATTTTAATGATAATGGTTTTACTCTACAATTCACGTTGCGCCGTAGCTCCGGCTAATTACAGGTTCAATACCCCACTATCAAGCTGCTAAAGCGCAAAACGTAAGTTGCAGTTTCTGTTTTGTCGTTCCAGTTTTTTGTTCCCTGCGCACATTTGCGCACAAGGTTCATCAGAGTAGGTTAAGGACGTTTTTATTTTGAACTTTTGTCCGTTTCTGCCACAAAATCTGCATGGTAAATTTATATTGCGTTGTGAACCTCTGTGTTCACTGTTTCTTTTTTAAGCCAAATTTAGCCAGTGTTGGTTGGCACTTGGCATCAGAGCAGAATTGAAAGTCAGAGCAAGTCGCGCAAGTATGTGACAAGCAACTTGATGCCATACCAGCAAGCATACACACTTTGATAGGTTTTATGATCTATGTCAAAATGAAATTTGGGAATATCTTAAGAACGTTTTCAGCCTCAAATCGCAAGAAAGTATAAGAACGTTACAGCCGCAGCTCCAACATTAGATGTTTTAATTCTTGTTATATTATATCGCTTGCCCAGAACAGCACATACTGCAATATTCTCAAAAACAATAATGCTGTAGGGGTAAAAATGCGAACAGGGAAAAAAAGGGGCGGGTATAAAACAAAAATTAAACGAAATATTGTAACCCACTCTATTTAGCTTATCGTTTGTTTCTAACCCTGACTCGTATTAAATTGAATTTGATTAATAAAGTAAATTTACAGGAATGTAATATTTTGTTCTCATTTTCTGCAGGCTTAGAGATCACATCTTCTCCATTATTCTTTTTTCATGTGGCCTGTACTGCACGTCCTTGGAAGACACTTTCACCAAGCCTCTTCGAAACACACCTTCTTCTTTCCTGGTTATCTTTTCGGTCTATCTCGGCAACTACGTCTACAAATTTTGCCAGGACTTCTTGTTGAAGAGAGAACATCCACTATACAAGATCAATCTTTTGCACCATTTTGTGACAGCAATGGCGTATGCAGTATTAATCGTGTACAAACAGAACTCGATATCTGGGGTGATTGGGTTGCTCTTCGAAGGTAGTGAAGTCGTTTTCGATTTGAACTCTCTGCTTCGTTTGCTGGGCGTGAGAAAAAACAGTTGCCTCTTGTTGTGCACATCTACGCTGCGATTTGTTGTGACCATCGTTTTGCGGGTGATCTGTCCAATCGTAATGCTTGTAATAACCCTCCCGAGTCATAATCCTTTAGCACTAGAGTACGTCCCCCTCGGATTCTTCTTCATGAACATCGTGTTTTTTGCCATGATAAATGGATGGCACGTCAAGGTTTCTTTCGAGAGCTTGAAAACGCGTTTTCTTGCGAGACGCCTATCGTATTACTACAGCAGACCGAGAGCGACTAGCGACAGTATGGAATTAAACAATGTGAACTCTCAAACTCTAACTCGCACAGCTTTGCCAGTCATTATTCCGACGGACGCGAATTTCCGACTATCGTCGCCCGTGTCCAATGTCAACATGAACAGTGACGAAGTTTCCAATATTGCCGTCTCGCGGCACGAGCGAACCCTGCCACAAATTAGTATCATTATCAACGATACACCTGTATCGGATGAACCGATAAATCAAGTTTAAATTATGCTCAAGAAATTTACAAATCTTATAGATTACTAAGACGAAAAAATGAAAAATCTCAAAAGATTTTTTTGTACATGGATAGCCATGAAGGAATTAAGACTTTTTGTGAATTTAAACTTACGAAAGAATTGTACGAAGTCTGTTTTAAGATGAAATATTTATTTTAGTTTAAGCTTGCTTTAGTGCGGATGCTCGCTATATTATTAATAAAACTGACATGCTTTGTTTTAAACGAATTATTGTAAATAAAGGAAAAACATCAAAAAGGAGTCATTCCTCGATTAAACTTTATTCTTAACGAGGTCTGTAGCTTTATTGTTGGCAAACTTTAACGTAATTCGAAAAAGAACATTAATTTCCAAGAGCCAGAGCTCCTTCGTCACTCGAGAGAGATCTGGGAACAAGCAAGTGACACCCGCCCCCTCACCCACCCACTCACACGTTCATCTTGAATCCTCGTACATTCTTAAAAGAATGAAGAGAAACACGCAATCGTGTCGTGAGAAACGGGAAATGTTTAGCCTGTTCTGGGAAGAATCTATGCCAGCTTCTTTTTGTCAAGCAATACTAAGAAGTGAAAAATGATGCGCAGAAAAGCGACTCCGAGGGGGTCATTTGCTTACTTGACCTCTTGTTTCGCTTCTCGTGCACAGTAAATTCCTCTCCAGCTGACGAGCTCCAGTTTCCTGTTAACAGAGCCATCTTCCTTCTTCCCTTTTGCCTGCCGCGTGCTCGAAAGCGAAACATGACAGTTGTCGAAACATTCTTCCTTGAACATGAATAAATGTTGCTAGGCAATGCTTGATATACTGTACCTGCAATACGATACCTTGGAGAAAAAACTCGCTGGCGAAACGAACGGATACTACCTCGGAAAGATATTAACATTCTGAGTTCTTCGACAGTTGACGTGCCTGGAGAAAGAGTGTGCGTGGGTTTTCGCAAGTTTCAAGTAATACATCAAACACGAGAGACAGTGTTTCATCGGGATATCCAAACACCGAGAAGAGAGTTGAATATACGACGCACAGCGGAGTATTTTTGACCAAATTCGAGGTGTTTGGTTAGCCAATGAAACACAGTCTCGAGTATTTGATATATCTTCTCAATCGAAACAAAAACTATGTTATGTTATGTTAAATAAAATTGTCAAAATCTATACTAATTAAGACCGGTTATGATATTCTTTGTTTTAATGCATTTGAGAATAAATAACATTCTCGTCCCACCAGAGCAAATGAGAATGACGCCGTGTTAAATAACATCAAATGACAAGAAGGAAAACTCGGTGGGCAGGAAAATGTTGTCGAGTCATAGCACTTCTTATTCCTGAAATATATATTCAAGATGTAGGAGGACAACGAAAGAATTTTACGTGCAAACTTCTTAGGTACATACTAAGTTTAATTAAGATGTTACAATAAATCACTAAACTCAAAAGCTGCCCATGAGTTCTCATGCTTCCCACGTAAACTACAATGCGTTATCGCGACTCTCTAATGACTGGCCTCGAGGGTAACACTCGCCGTTTCCCGTAGCCCCAGTCCATAAGAGGTCCATAAGTGGTTTGTTTTACCTCGCAATAGAAAAAAACAATTCCGCTTTCCGGAAGTGTAGAATACGCGACGCGCTATCAAATTTTCCCGGCCTCGAAAAAGATGTCCAATCTGGTCACTTCCGTTGTCCACTGTTCCACCTGTTTCCTCAAGGGAATTCCCTGCGGATACTTCAAGGCGTGTCACGTGATTTGTTCCCATCCAATCGAAAAGAGGCCGCCTCAGTTGCGGATGAAACAGTGATGACTAGTGGAACCATGTCAAATATTTCAGCCAAATTTAGACATACGAAAATGGTAACCAAATTGTGTGAAATGTAAAAATAAGCACATAAAATAGTGAAGGAACATTTCAGTAGAACGGCAAATACAAAATGGATTGTGATATGTGTTTTTGAAAAAAATATCAGGTGTACCTTTTTCAAAGTCAACCACTAAATGATAAGACATTAAGATTCAAAGAGGTCAGTTTCATAGGGACTGTATTTGGCAGAACTTAAAAGTAAACTCCGCCGCGACACAGTTGGCTAAAAACACAGTTCCTTTCCGCATCGTGTATACCTCGAAACGTCGAACTTGTGAAGCACGAGCATAGTACAAATATCTGGCCAGTAAAATATTTTCACAGTACTTTTCTCAGCCTCGAATTATTTCTTCTGAAGAAGTTCGGTTCATCCGATCATTAATTTAACTTGCAGGTGTCGCTTGGCAAGCGTTTACATCATGCCCGCTCTTTTCATTTTTCGTTCCATTTTCTTCTGTTTCTTTGGGTCCACTTCTGTCTCGTCGGGTTGCGCAAATATCCAAGGCGCTAGAATGTACACCCACAATAGGTACATAGCTCTGCACGGTGCCTGCAATTAAGGGCAAGTAAGATTAGTTAGTTAGTTACCAGTGGTAACCACAGGTTAGAAAGTGCGGACCTAGATGAACTTAATCCATTTGTTCCCGCACCGGCCGCGCGAAAACCACCCCTCGTTCCGGCCAAAACTGGCCGGGAAAAGCACGTGCTGACAAATGCCCTTTCCCTCACTGGAGACATTTTAGTTTTCCTATTGTTCTCCAGAAAATTAGGGTCAATAAACCAATCAGGTTCTGTTTTCTAGCATTTATTAGGTGCAGTTACACGGGGCAATTTAACCGCGGTTAATGAGTCTTTCACCACGGGAAACAGCATCTAGGGAGTATGACCGACATTTTTCGAGGTAAAATTTCCGTGGTAAATTTCCATGGATACGTAAAACAGATCAAACGAGGCGTCCAAACATTTGACGTGGTAAATAGCAATGGTGTTTTGATGCTCAAGGCAAAACAGCCAATCACGATGCTGCGATTGACATCATTTCTTTACCTCAGCAATCTTAACAACCGCGTGAAACACGGTAAAATGAAACCCAGGTGTGATTTACCGCGAGGAAAAAAACATGGGAAATGCCATTTACCGTGGACGGTGGTGTGTGTAACCGCACCTATTATATATAAAAGGTAAAGGTATGTCTGCGTACGAGCCTAGTGGCCATACCGCCGGAGCTTATCCCGGTTATCTCAGCATGAAGCGACTGAGAGTATTTCTACTACCCCTGGATGGGATGCTAGTCCATCGCAGGGTTACCCCCCAACATTATTTCGCCGGTACCCATTTATACACCTGGGTGAAGAGAGGCCCCGTGAGAGTAAAGTGTCTTGCCTAAAAACATAACGTAGTGCCCCGGCCGAGGCACTACTGATTTTAATGAGCGCGTGTAAATTATTCAAAGTTCTTTGGCATAATGCTGTCCTAGACGAGCAAGTTTAAATCACATAAACTAGCGTAAAGAGGCGTTCTGAGTCAGTAGCGTGTTGCTCAAAGCTCTGAAAAGGCTGCTTATGATTGGTTGTCTCATTCAATAAGCCGATCAAAAAAGAGTTCTTCATCTGCACTGTGTAACACGAAGCTTTCCTGCTATCGGAGGAAGACTGTTTGTGATTGAGCGTGTAGCGTGTATCACGAAGCTCCCGGAAGAATGTTGTTGTTATTATTGTTGTAAAATAAACAATGAGAAATGACGTTCCGAGCCTGTAGCGCTGTAGGGTGTAGCACAAAGCGCTAGAAAGACTGTTTCTGATTGGCTGTTTCGTTAATTAAAAATAAGCCAATGAGAAATGAAGTTGCGAGTGTGTATTGTGTGGCAACAACGCTCTAGAAAGACTGTTTCTGATTTGCAGTTTCAGTAAAATAAACCAGTGGGAAACGATGTTCCGCGCCTGTGGTCTGTAGCACAAAGTTCAAGAAAGACCGATTGTCATTGGTTGTTTCAGTAAAATCTATGGTAAAATAAACTAGGAGCTGCGAGTTATGGAGGCCTAGCAAACCAGGATTTTTTTTTTTTTTGTATTTAAATAATTTTTATTTCCTTTACAAACAAGCAAAATCTACATACATCCACACATATACTAACAAAACATACAGGGTGATTAAGAAACGAAATTGGAAGTTAAAAAAGGAATTGTCGTTTACATTCGCACATTAGAATTGTTTCAGAAGCCAAAATTTTTAAGAAACAATTTCCTTCTGTGGCAACATACCATTATCTGGACTTGGACTGATACTTTTCGGAGAAACAAAATTTTAGTCATTTTTAGCGCGAATATTTGTCTGTATGCCTTCGAAATATTAAAAATAATAGCAATGAGTTGAAAGATCGCCACTGTCCTTACCAGAAGCATAAGAAGCCACATCCAATCTGTGAATATACCAAGGCCTTGAACGATTGCTGTCAGAATTATAACATCCTTGAGGTGCCTGCAATTACATAAATAAGTTAATTTGGCCAACTTTACAAATAAACTGTCGGCTGTAATTAGCTCTGTGTACTTCCTAACTGTCATGAATGTAAATTTTATTGGCTAGTTGTATTGGTTTTATAAAATTACAGTGTGATTTGTAAAAGTTTGAAACCAGAACTCTAGTGGATTTCATGACCCGCGGTCCAAAAAAATGGAAATCTTTGAATTGTCATAGAAATTAAAATGCACAGAAACAAGAGACAAAAGTTTGACAGTGCAACAAAAATAGGGATTGGACAGGTCTACTTAACATTATAAACTAACCACAAGTTCATGGTTTAGCATATAATGTCACGTCATGAAGTGTGGAGAGCACGAAAGGAGCGTAAGAGTTGCTCGAGGCGATAGCAAAGAGAACTCTAGCTTCTTGAGTGCTCTCCAAACTTCCTGCATCCAACATGACTCGATGGTGCATAGTTAAAAGCATGAACCAATTGTTTTAACACATTGCCAATGAAAACGTAAATCAAAAACCACGCCAAACTTGTGCACAAAACAATTTTCTAGTGAAATAATCTGCTCATGTCATCAGCCTGCACTGTTGGATTTCATGCGTGCTTATGTATACTGAATTTGTGCACTCTGCTAGCTATAATAAACAATTTCTCCCATGAGCGTGCATTGGATATGAGTTGGCTATAACTATCTCATATCCAACAAGCGCAAGTGGAATAATTGATTTATACAAAACACCCCCAAAAATGCAATATTTGACCTCCCCAGCTGTTCTTGTTGGTATATACCAGGGGTGTAGCGTGGTTTTTCCGTCTAGGTACACACGGAAAGAGAAGATAACCGAGTGCAGAAGGCGCGAGCCACTGGGGGATCTGGGAAATTTTTTGGGCCTCAGAAATAGCATTTCCCATGTTTTCTAGGGGAAAGTTCCATAAATCAAAGCATGAAATAAATAAACATATATATTTTTTTAGATTTCCAAGGTACGCAAGGTACACATCCCCATTTGTAGAGTATGGTATGTTAGCTGTTATATAATCCATCAAACATTTTTTCGTGAACACAATTGGCTTAAACACATCACATGATGCTGGTAAAACTGGGAAATATTCAAGAATAAACCCCAAGTGATATTTCCCAGGTTTTGAATTTTGAGATTTATGTTCACACGTTTAGTTTTCATCCCAGGTAAAGTGTTCATTAACTGAACAGACTGACAATATTTTAAATGCCCACAGAAATGTTTAGGTGTTAAATAGTTTTCAGAAATGGTCTCCAAAATTGGGCAGCCTAATTGACACATATTGAATGATAATAAACACAATGGCCTTGATTTGAAATATGCTAGGATGTTTGACCTTGGACATTATCTGTTCCTCTAAGCTCACAATTTTCATCGAGCTTCGTTCTCGGAAAACTGCTCACATCTCCAAACAGATAACGATCGTAGACAAATATACCCGAGGATATTTCCATGCCAAATTGAGGCTATTGTCTATGGTTTTTATAAATTATGATGGCTAAGCCAATGAATAAGACCTTATGTGTCCGATGGCGTTATGAGGACTGGTTAAGCCGATGAATACTCTTAAATTGCATTACCCAATGATCTAGTTTATAATAATTACTTTTATTGCTGGGATTTATTTGCAGTATTTTCGATTAATTTTATTATCACATACTCAGCAGTCCCTGATTCAGAATTGAGATCCATTCCTCCATCTATAAGAGCTCCAGATTCAGAATATGTTGGCTTTGCCATTGACTCCATAAACTTATAAAGTCCCCAATACAGTGCAGTGACAAGAAGTAAAAGGACCTGAAAAAAGAAAGGGCTTCAAATACCCTCCTTTGCAGCTGCAGTCAATGGGCCCTGTGTAGCAAATAGTCACACGGTAATATATCTAGACTGCTCACATTCTAATATATTTCCGTGTACCGGTAAAAGCCAATGTCCAATGCATCGTTCAATGGCCCGCCATATTTGTTTCTCAAGACGAGCGAAACCTGCCAATGTTTTTCTAACGCTTCCGCACCCCAGTGTCCCCACCCACTGGAGTTTTGTTCTCTCCCCAGGTTTCAAATATGGTGCACAACGCCGTCGAATGAGGCATTGGACCTCGGCTATTACACGGAAAAATAAGAGACTGTGAACAGTCTATACAGTATCAACCAAGCTAGAGAGCACGCTATGCACTGGAACATCCAAAACAAGGCACATTCAACCAGTCAAGCTAAACTAATCTTCATTTTAGATTTTCCAGTGCAAAGCTTTCTTAGTTGCTCTCCAAAGAATACAGATTTTGTAACACGTGGCCGTTAGGTGCAAAGGGCCCACCACAAAAATTCAAATATATCAGTGTCAGCAGTGCCAATTATGGTGGCAATACTTACCCACGAAAACCAACTTGAGTTAAAATTAAAAAAGGTGAATCTGAAGATAATGTATGTCACCTGAAATGAGATTAAAGTTTGGCCAATCAGGCAAACATGATTTACCCAAGACAACAAAACGCGATCTCAAATGCTGACCATTAGGTCATCATACCCTGGGGTGACTCCCATAGCAAACAGACGGGGATGCACGACAGAAATTTTGAGTTTAACCCCTAAAGGAGACAAATGCAACCAGTGGTGCCCAGTGGAGAGCAATACATAATCTTTTGCAAAATTGTCAGGATAGTTGGACAGAATAGGTTAACTCAAAGTTCTTCCTGCTTTATTCAACAATAATAAAACAGATCATTCCTTGTCAGACACCCCCTCCCCCAGATCAGTGTTGTCAAAGAATGCTTCATTCAACATGCCATCAAAATTCATGCAAATCTGAATGCCACAAAGAGTTTCAACACTTCAGGAACTGCACTATTCAAGGCCCTGAATCCATACGTATTCATTTGATAACTTCTCAGTCAGTAAATATGTTACCTCAACACTAATCATGAGCTTGGCATAAAAATCCAAAGTTTTGTTGTTTTCTTCCAGAATTTGTTTCTGCCCCTTGGTTGCTTGTTTTTTAGGCTAGTTGATCAAGAAAAAATATCAATAAAATAATGCCATGCCATCAAAGGGTTTTAATATAGTTTTCAATAGTTTTGAACACAATGAAATATATTATTGGATACACTTGATACTGCAGTATAATTTGCATGTATATTCTCAAATATTTTGTACAAATCTTATACTGTGGGTGATCTTATGATGACTTGGATCTCGCAAAACCGAACAATTCAAACCTGGCTCACAAATTTGACCATAATCTCAATTAGACTTGCTTACAAGTCAAGCTCTCAGAGCACAAGCAAGAAGCGCAAGAGCAGAGGTCTTCTGCCAAAACGGAAAAAAAAAGCAAATGACTTTGAGAAAGTCTAAACCCCAGTGAATACCCTTTGAGAAACCAATTTTAAAAACCAGGAAGCCCATGCAAGCATATTTACAAAGTTATAAGAAACCTATCATAAAATATAGGCATTAGGCATTAGGCATCTCTGGGTACAGAAAGGAAATTCTAGGATTCTTTGAAATTTTCAGCTAAATATCTTTAAAAAGTTCTGACATTCTCAAAAACACAAATTGGAAAAGTTCATAACTAGTTTGCGTCATTAGAATCCACCGTAGGAAAAAAGATGGCAGCTGTACATTTTACCACAATACCTTGCAACCCTAACACAGCTCACAAGGTATATGGAAAGTTACAATTTCTTTTGATAGCAATATTGCTCTAGCCAAGTTTGAAAGTTTAGGTGCTTTTCTTTGCGTTTTTATAACCGTTTTTAGGGTTTTCGCGCACAAAGGATTATAGGTAAATGTACCAGGTGCCATCTTTTTGCATACGGTGGATTGACTCTGGGGGACCACAGGCAGGTCTCATTTCAAATAAACACCTGTTGTGTTTTGTTTATTGTTTGTTAGTTAATATGGTACACATAAATCGCACAGTATAGATTGACTGTATGAAAACTGGCCTTTTGTTAAAGCCTTGTCATTCCTTAAAGTGATCAATAGCCAATTAATATCATAAAAAGATCAAAATACTGTCAACCACAAAGGTTATAACAAACATTGTTCGGATGACATATCAAAGAATTCACATGACCACAAAAACATATTATAAAAATTTAAAAAAATGTCTAGGTCATGATCTAGAACATTAATCAAAATTTTATTCAAATATCACAACCTTTGGACAGAAATTGTTTAAGAACTGAAAATAAACTAAAGTTTAAAGAGCAGATATCAAATAAAATTCAATTTATTGCCACAAATACATGAAATACTGGTAATTATTAATACAAAACGGATAAAACTAGAAATTGGAGTTACTAAAAACAGTTTAGGTGTTTACCTCGGTGTAAGAACCTGTGAAGTTTCCTTTGTTTTGGGGCTATTATTTGTTTTCTTTGTTTTACGTCATTGGTGTGTTACAGGTTCTTATATCCAGGATGAGCCCAGTTTAGCCTTATTTAGGATTAATCCGTAGTTTATTTCGTAACTTGATTACATAACACAACAAACGCTTTAAGGGCATTATAAGTTACAGGTGAAACAAAAAAGCTCCTTCAGAAAGGCACAACAAGAGTGAAAGCCGTTCTTTTATCATTCGAGCTCGAAATCAGTATGGAGAAAATAAATTATAATTACAGCTAGAAAAATGTGCTTATCTTAATTTTAAATTGTTTCAAATGAGATGAAGATTACAAATACACGTGAAACATTTAAATAAAACGAAGAGACTAAACTTACCGCCATCTTGGATCCAACTAGTGCCAGTTCCCTTGGACGAGAATGGCAAAGGGAGCAAATGCTTGCCTCTTACCCGGGTGGGTGGGGTTAGCCGTGCAGCCGTCTACAATCCAAAAGTGGAAAAGTGGGGAAAAAGTAGACGGCTGCAGGCAGATTAGGTTAAGATAAGGCAAAACGTTCTTGTGCCAGTGGGAAAAATCAATAAAGAAAACGCATCTTAAGTGTGGAGTATTTGTTTAGAAATTATTATTATTATCATTATCATTATCATTTTCATTATCATTATAGAGGTCAAAATACGCGCACCGCGATTATGTAGTTTTTGTAGTTTAATGGAAAGAGATTTATTGCAATTCCCCCATACGATACTACAGTAATCGAAATGAGGTTGAACTAAAGCATTATAGATGCATAGGAGCGTTACAAAAGGAACAAAAGACCTGCTACGTTTCAAGCATTCTCGTCCCCATAGCGCTTTTCGTTTCTCTTAGCCAGCAGGGCCTTGGCACGAAAAACGAAGGAGCTCTGGAGAAATACGAATTCAAGTCCGAGATTCTAGGACTTCCGGACTTCATGTATATAGCATTGGTGATTCTACATGTTGTGTGTTGTAATAAGGCGGCCGGCGAACATTTTCACTTCCGTTTAAGATTTCTTTATTCTCAACAGCCAATAAAGAAAATTCAATTTTTTTGAAAATCGTATGTCCCCAGAGCCCTTCGTTTTTCGTGCCAAGGCCCTGTCGGCTAAGAGAAACGAAAAGGGCTATGGGGACGAGAATGCGCTTCAAGATGCCAATGCATTCTCGTCCCCATAGCCCTTTTCGTTTCTCTTAGCCGGCAGGGCCTTGGCACGAAAAACGAAGGGCTCCCCCTCCTCCCCACTTTTTACGACGATGACACTTTTGTTGTTTCAGTATAAGGTTGGTATGAAGAAACGATGAAAGCAAAACGTAAATAATAAAAAGAAGGAAAACGTAAACACCATTTTGTTATTCTGCCAAATAGGGGTACCCACATAAGAGCGAAAAATGTAGTTTAAACAAGAAGTTCCGGTATAAATGGGGCCTGGCAGTCAGCCATCAAGACGTAAGCAGCTGACAAACAACCCGCGCTTTTCTAAGGACAGTTACTGAGAAAATGCATGCATTTCGTTTTTGCAGAGAATGTTGTGTGTAAAGCATTACCAAGCTACATCTCATTTTTGTTCAATTTTTCTCTTGTTTCACGAGATTTTGAAGCGTGTTTAGTTTGCAGGACGCTTGACTCTACATGTGATAAATGCGAGAGTACAAATTTGCATTTCTCGCCCGAAAGGTGTGAGATGTGTGGGAGGGGCTATCCTTTTATGTGGAACTTCTTGTTTAAGATGCCTTTGGTTTCCTGGTAATTGTGACCTACAAGTATTTTGGTGTTCATTTGTTATTCAGTCTGGTTTACTTTGTATAACTGGCCAGGTGCCAATTTTCAACAAGGGCATTCCAATCAGCAAGAAAATACTTAATAAAGTCTGATTTCTCAAAACATAGGTGGATGTTACACGTTTAAGAACTATAGACACGAAATCATTGATCCACACGTATGTCTACAAACGAATAATAACATAAAAACCACAAGTCAGAATTTAGTTTGACGTGAGTTTATTCTGCAACACCAACCTGGTAGTTCTAGTGCTTTGTGAATAAAGCAGTGTTAAAAACTAGTAAGGAGACAGATCTATCCATGCTTAAAAATATGCTTGCCTCTGATAAAAACGAAAGGAAAGCTTTGAAAAGGTTTTTCACTTTATACATCCGTTAATGGGTTATAGAATGCTAAATCCTGGTAATTACTAACTGTGAGACTTTTCAAAAAGGAGAAAGGAGGCTTTTGATTCCAAGATGCTGGATGTATTTCAGGGGTGACAAATAGTCCCTCCAAAAATAAAATATCTTTCGCAAAGTAAGGAACATCTCTGGCTCACAGAAAATATATCAAGTCTTGCATTTACCATTGGTCACCCCTTATTTTCAACTACCAGTACCTGTTCTACACCCCTAGTGGACTATAATGTTGGGTCTGCACTAAAATCTACCATCTGGACACTCTCAACCCTCCAAGCCAATGTTGTAAGCTAGCAACTGTTATACAAACCAACTGTTCAAAGTATCGAGGGGGTTAGTTTCTAAAGAAACGGTGGTGGTGCGTCGGTGGGAAGTACAACATTTATCAACTGGGTTGATAGTGTCAATTGGCCACCGTAAAGAGATTCAAGAGCTGACGTTTCGAGCGTTAGCCCTTCGTCGGAGCGAATCGATTCGCTCCGACGAAGGGCTAATGCTCGAAACGTCAGCTCTTGAATCTCTTTACAGTGGCCAATCCACATTATCAACCCAGTTGATAAAACCAAATTATATTGTTCAAAGTATCATTAGTTAACATAATCTAGAATATGAGTCAACTGGCTGTCTGGTCTTTTTAGTCTCGTGGTTATTCCACGAGACTTCTCTGGTTATTCCAGACAGCCAGTACCATAAGCAGTAGTAAAACCAAAACCAATTGTGACTTCATGGTGAATGCTTCCCAGTGCTTTGCACTGGATTCACATTATTTCCTTTCAGTTTTGTTTGGCTTACGGAATTGTATCGTCTTTGGTGATTGGCCACTGTGATAACATTGATTTTGGTCTTGTGCCACGCTCTAAAACATGTTGTATAGTAGTATAAAATCTACATTAAGAATTATTTTCTAGATTCATTAGAGTTAAGAAATGAGTTCCAGGATCTAGCGAATGTTAGGTTTCAGTTTCTTCAGTTTCTTTCTGTTTCAGTTTCTTTCTTCGGTTTCAAGAGCAACCGGTTTCAAACTGAGGGTTCACTTCTACATTCATACCATTAAAATCATATTTCATGTAACATTTCATCACTGAAATGATTTCTTGATGTTTGGAAAGAACAGCCTGACCTAGGTTTGAAACAACGCTGAGTGGAGGTGCCTCCACTTTCATACCTTTAGTATTTATCAAATGGTAGTCAAGAAAAATTTCTGGCTCACAGTGTTTTCATATAAGCGAACTACTTGTCTCTTAGACTCGATATAATTATGTGTACCTTGTTAAACCTGCTAGTACCTACAACCTGTTTAGTACAACATCTTTTAATATTCTGGCTGCTTATTACCAGAGATTTGTTCTATTAAAGCAACCAGATCTACAATCACAATAGGCATTTGCCTTAAATTTACATTTTCTAAAATTTTTATTTCACCTCCTGACAAAGTTATAACATGTGTATGTACATACTCGTTCAAATCTACACTTTTGAAGTCAATTTTCCTGGTTCTCTATGAGTCCTTCTCTATCATCATCATTCAGATATGGGGGTGGAGGTTCATCCCGTTTGACAGGATCTTCTTCTGAATAAACTGGAGGAACTTGAAAGGTAGCTGGAGCATCGCCAAGCCCAAATGGGTACTCAGTAAAAACATATGCTGGTTGTGGAACTGCTGGCTGCTCTTCAAATTCACGACCCTGAGGAACCTGATATTATTCAAAAACGAGGAAAAGAGTAACAACTCACAAAATAACAACACCACAGTCAAGCCGTTATTCGTTTCATGGGAACTCTGCCATGTTGCTGCAAAATGTCCCAAGTACTGACTGACAGTTTGATCAAACCAATATTATTATTACAACTTTCAATTCAAATTTGTTTGAGCTAGCTACCAAGTTCTGGTTCTCACATTTGCCATATAAAACTAGGCAATATGACCACGTTTCAAAGAAACAGAAAATAATTCTAGTATAGTGTACACTGTTAACAAAAGACTGTGAGAAATAAGCAACATGAGTAATTCAAATCAGCAAACTGAGAACTGTGCTTCAACACACAAGCCATAATTTGATGACAGAGCAAATTTAAATTTCTAAAGGAGCTACGTCACGATATTTTGAGTTATTTTTTAATTCGCCTTAAAACATGGAAAACATAAAACTAATAGTTTCATAGGGAAGAAAAACACCAAAGAGGTAATAGTGAAGCAAAAAGAAACAAGGATGGTCAAGGATGGAGAAGATTGAGACGGATTACAAATAACGATTTTGAAAACTTTAGGCTAAAATTTTCAACATGCACAAACCGTGACATAGCTTCTTTAAGTACAATTCCCAGTCTGGTGACTTTAAGTTAACATCAGACCATAGGGCAATTATTTCCTCCTCCTTTGAAACAGATGTGGACTTAATAATGTCTTATAGTATACACTTATACATACTTATAAAATGAAAACCGGAACTTGGTAACTTGCTTGAGAAAAGTTGAATCGAAAGCCAAGCAAATTGTCAATGAATACTGGAACATTGCAATACAACATTCCAGAGTTCCCATCAAAAGAACATCCAGTTTGACAGAAAAAAAAGATTTTTAACACAGCAGCAAATGCCCCTCCCCTAGCCGACCTTCATCAATGCTCTGGAATGAAACAGCAAGTCAGCCAGTTAAATACAACTTCTTTGTAAATGAGAACACCTTATATTACAACTGCCTTGTTTTCTGGCCATTTGCATTTGTCTGATACAAGACGACTGATAGCCAAAATGTGCAACCAGAACTATTAACCCATTGGTGCCTGTACCGGCCAAGACCAACCATGACAAACATTGCCCTTTGTTCCGCTGCTGACATCACCATCTTTTACCAAAAAAAGCATAACTTATACTCAATCTCTGCAGGAGGAAAAGATCTTTTCAATGATAACCTGATCAGAGAACAGAGGTAATTGAGCATGAAATATACACTTAGAAATTTGAGTGAAAAACGCAGAGGAAAAATTGCCTCAACTACCCTTGGCTACTCCACGGCAAGAATTTCCTGTTTGAATGATGCTTTCCTGGGAATTTTTGGAATGAAGGCAAGCCCAGTAGAAGGCCAGCAACTGCAAGAAGTAAGACGATAAGAAAAGGAGAAAAAGGAAAAGCGAAAAAATGTCAAAAATGAAAGGCTAAAGACGTAGGTCACTTTTTGCCTTTTGCGAAAACCCGAGCAAAAAAAGTCATAAAGCACGACACTTGTGGAAAGACAGGCACGTTGTCAAGTTGCCAAGAATGTAGATGTAGCTCAATACTGACCATAAAATGTCACAAATGTCCAAAAAGCCCTTTTCCCAAAAAATCTCTGGGTGCCAATGGGTTAATTAAACAACAATTCCTTAACTAAAAATAGCCCATAAAATACAAGTAAATCTCGCCAATTGTATTGTCTAGCATAGAATAGTGGTTGATATCCAGTAGCTGTTGAACCAATCAAAACTCTGGAAATACATTATAGCCAATGGTCCATTTTAATAAAAGGGATTAACAGGAGCTCTAGTATAATAATTTGAGGCAACACCATTATCAAAGCCACCAACTCCAATTAAAGTGCATATGACACGAAATTTTTTTCTCTTGATTCTTCTAGTTGGATATCTATAGAAAACGACTTGATGCCATGAAAGTGCTGGAAAAATCTAAAAAGCATTTTTTTGCTTTCAAAATACACGCAATTTGCCTTCAAATTTGTCCCAGTCATCGCGCGGCCAAAATCGCACGTGATATCGGAACGTGACGTCACATTGTGTACCTCAATGCAACTTACAGAAGATTCTGACTCAAAGGAATCATTAGAATCACTGGACATCTTTGCCTTTCAATGCACCATCTGTCCACTATGAAGTACTGCAGAATCCTCTTAGTGACAACAGACCTGTCGATTAACTAGGTCCCAGTCTCTGGGACAAATTTGAAGGGAAATTGTGCATATTTTGAAAGCAAAAACAATGCTTTTTAGATTTTTCCAGCACTTTCAAAGCTTCAAAATGTTTTCTTTAGATATCCAACTACAAGAATCAAGAGAAAAAAATTTCGTGTCATATGCACTTTAAGGGCAATAAGGGCTACACCATTAATTGGGAGGTTTGAAAAAGTTAGAGTTTTGTAAAACTGACCTGCTGAGTCTGCTGCCTCAACGCTAGAGTCAGTTGCCGTCTTCGATTTCTTGCATAGAAGTAAAATATCCAGAAAATGAGTTTGAGGACTATAACAACTATTATAATTCTGGAAGAAAAGATAATTGTCATAAAGTTAGTAAAAAAGCAAAGGTCATGTTAACCTTGGCTTTGTTACCTTAGGTTGTAATAAATAATTTTCACTTTCATGAGAGTCAACTATTGTCCTCGTTTGGCCCAGGCCTTATCTGTAGGAGGTCTCGTTTTCAAATATAGCGGTTAGAAGCCTTTTTTGTAACAAATTCATGGCAAATTAGTAGTTAACCTTTCGTTCCCAAGCACGCATTTCAGCTCGCTCCAAATAAGGACCACATATTGCCATGGAAACAAGACAAAGGATTATGCAATTCTGGATTCCAGTGTTTCCATGTGCTCAGTTGTTTTAGCTCAAAAGGTGCTTCGTTTCCTTGATATTCTTCAAAATTTTCAGCCTTTTTTTCACGCGCAATCGAACTTTGTTCACTTTCCGGGATTTAAATATAGTGGCCAGACAATATGCAACCAAAGAAGTGGCAGAAATGGTTATTGAATGGGATGTTGATGGCGAAACAAGTGATGATCCTGAGTTTGAAAGAAGTGAAGGAGACAGCGTAGGCAGTGACAGTGGTGAAGAAGAGGTTAGTATCCATTCCAAAACAAAAAGTCAGGAAGGACTGCAAAACTGGAGTACAATGGACGGTGTTTTGAACATGTACTTTATGTACTAAACTAAACTAATGTAAAAGAACCATGTTCAGTGTTCCCAAAAATCTGAAAGTTTCAACATCTCCCTTGCTGCACTAAACAGATGATTTTCTGAAAAAATGTTTTTGTATAATTAGAGATTTCTTCTTGCCAAATTTTGGATAAAAATACCTTTATAGTTCAAAGTTTCATTAAAAATATACTTTTTCCATCCGTGGTCTTTGCTCGCGCCGATTTTTCACAGAGACCGAATAAAACGTCAGCAGTCTCTGAAAACTTTCCTGTTTTAAGCCAGCGACAGTGGCTTTGTTCAAACTCCGCGTTACCCAAACGGTCTTAAGTTAGCTTAGCGACCCGGCCTAAGACTCAAATTACTTCCACTCCTGGTGGGCGAGAGTCCTTTGCTCCCGTTGAAAATCAATACCCTCGGACCCTCTCGCCCACCCGGAGTGGAAGTAATTTGAGTCGCTAAGGGTCGCTAAGGTAACTTTCGACCGTTTGGGTAACGCGGAGTTTGAACAAAGCCGCTGTCGCTGGATTAAAACAGGAAAGTTTTCAGAGATTGCCAACGTTTTATTTGGTCTCTGTGAAAAATCGGCATGAGCAAAGACCACGGATGGAAAAAGTAACTATCATCCGTGATCTACCCGGAATTTGGAGGCAACTGGAGCTGCTGGAGCGAATTTACGGCCGTTTTCCTTTGACAGATCGGATCGACTGCTTCGTTGGAGTACCCAACCTTGGGAAAGGATATATAGAGAGAGCAAAACCGGTTCCACTAAAACTAACAGAATGGCCATAAATCGGTTCGAAGACCACACAGGAGGGAAAAACCACACAACTAAAGTGAGGTAAGACGATTTTTATTTAACACTTGGTACTGATAATATTATCGTTTAGCACATGGAAATATTAACTTTGCTGCTTGGATCAGAATCACTTGCTCTGTATTCCATAGTCAAAACTCAAGTTTATATTGATTCAAACGTCAAACTTTCCATGTAATTTTAAGTTTGGGCTCATGATAAGGATGGCATCCGAACCATTCAAATAATCATGTATATAAGCGTATTTTAAACCATGATAAGCTCACACCTTGTATCAAAATACTACTATTTTACTTACACGTAAAACAGCAAATCCATTGCAAGTCCGGTTCTTGATGAAGTCTCTTGATTTGCAAATTCTAAACAAACGAAAAATTACACGTCTTTAATTTTGAGATCAAGTGGTTTGCCTGCGTGAGTGAAGTGTAAACCTTCAACTTCGTGGACGTGAAAATTCAACTCACGGGTCGTCGAAATCACATTAATCACCTTGAATCCAAATAAACAAAATAAAAGTGATGATAATTCACAAGGAGTCGGCGAGATCTCTGTAGAACCATTACTTTTTCTCAACACGGCTTCTAAGGCGCAAATTATAAGTTCGCCAGGCTAGCTAGCCGAATTGTGTTGAACTTAGATTCAGAACAAAAAAGACATAAAACCATTTCTGTATCAATTGGAACCCAATTTCAAAGCACTGAGACAACGTAGATAACAGAGTTGCAAAGAAATTCCTTCGATAAACAAGACTCGGAAAACAAAATTGAAACAAACACATTATTGCGTACATTGCTAAATGCAATTATGCGAACACACATGCACATTATTTTGGCAGATCCTGTTGAAAGAAACGTTTCTTTTACATAATACTACTACAGGAACAAGCCACCTACCTCTACATATCTCATGGAACTTGAACGTCGTCCATTATAATGTAAAATGAAGACAAAATATACCTCAAATTCCCGAACACCTGTGTACTTTCTCGATTCCAAGCGATGGGTTCGGTCTTTCTTACCCTTCCCGAGTGAAAACTGACGAGTTCACTCGACACAGTCCACCTCGGTGAAGATAACTCGATCCAATCTTTCTGGGGGGACTAAGATCCTCAAAAATTAAATATTTCGTTTTTTATTCCATCTTAAATATCAGGATGTCGAACAAACTCGTAAAATTTCCAAATCGTCTGTGTAAAGAAACCTATGAAAGTATTTGTAAAGTTGGTGGGACGATACATCAAGACTGGCAAGACAACAAGTTAGCATGCACAGGACAATATAGGTGGTCTTCCCGTGAAATAAACCTGACTGGCCCTGTGACTGGCCAATACAGCTATTGAGCAAATGTCGTAATGCACCTATCAATGTTAAGCCCGAGGGAGGGGGGAGGGGTGGGGGTGGGTTTTCGGGCTGCCCACGGGACTTTGACTGTGAGGTTTGTCCCCAGGGTGGGTATTTTGATCGGGAATTTTGACATGGCCGCCATGTTTAGTGCAGAGTGCACTATTGGGATGATGTGTTGTGGGCTGTCGTCTTCTATCCCACTAAGGAACTAAGGGTCTAAAGCGCTAATGTGTAAACTGTAATGTTTGTTTAATTAATTAATACCAATTAATTAATTAGTCTTGCAGAGGGGGTGGGGGGCTAGTAGGAACCTGTGTGCACTGTACCACGTAAAACGCTGGTATCTGCACTGCTGCTCCTTGAACATTAAAAGGTATATATATGTTTCAGAAAACACCATACCTGCCTTGTGGTACTATCTTAACAGTTCCTAGCACAAAGCGATTTTCTCCCAACGCATGCACAGAAGATTAGTTTGTGTTTCTTTACTGCACACTACCATTCTCGTCCCAAGAGGCCGCGATCCTTTTGGTCAGCACCAACAATCGCGACCTCTGGGAAGGTCCAACACCGGAAGTCCGTGATCTTCTCGTCACCCTGCGCATGCACAAAATCAAATCTGACAAATCTGATTGGCTGAAAGCTACAAAACGAGTTCTCTACGCATGCTCACAATTTTGTTGCGGCCAGGTCTCGATTCCTTGGTGCTGACCAAACGAATCGCGGCCTCTGGGGACGAGAATGGCACACTACAAAATTAAGATGGAAGTTAAACTATGCAAATACGGAATCACACTGGAACATCTTGTACTCTTCCTTGGTGTAGAACACAACGTGTAAGGCGCGTTCGTTTCAATGCTCTCTGATTTTAGTCGGGCAGGAGGAATATTTTGACTTATTTTGGGTGTCGACACTTTTATCATGTTCAGTATTGTGGTTGCATATCTTTTGTGTGGCATAACCCAAGCCTGTGTATTTGAGAATTTTTCTGCAGTTTTGAAAGTATTGTGTTTTTCAGGGTTCAAATAAAGAGAAGCGTATTATTTCTCTCCAGCGTCTTGTCTATTTCTCCTTTTAATGGACACACGTGCAAACGTTGTTCAAGCTTTCCCCCGACTTTGTCACAGTACGGTAAACTTGCTAAATTTGAAGGTATTGTTGCACACTGCCAAGCGCCTCCAGAACTTGCGTTACCGCTAATTAAGTCTCTGCCAGGGATTAATCTTTTGCATTAATGGATAGTTCACTGAAAAAGAAGAGTCAAAACATTGATGTTTGGATAAGACGGGTGTCAGTAAAACGCGGGACCGGGGCCGGGGCCGGGGCCGGGGTCGGGGTCGGGGTCGGGGTCTCTTTTTTTAAATAATTTTTTTTTTTAATTTTCCTTTTTGCTATTTTCTTCCTTTTCTCCTTTTTTGTTTTTGGATAATAATGGTAATAATGATAGTAACAGCAAATATCAGCGTATCGGAGCAAATCGTGAATTACAAGCTGAGCATCATGGGTTGTTTTTCAACCTTTTTTCCCGCCAAATGGACACGTGATGAACTATCACTTTTCACACGATGGAAATCATGGAAGGTGATGCGGGTTTTCATGGTAAGTTCCTGCTCATTTTAGCTCACGAATTTGTTAGTTCAAGGAAATATAATGGCAGCAGCTTGTATATTTTCCTTCCTTTCGTTTCTTGGAAGAGTGTAAGATAAGATAGTCAATTCACGGAATCAATAGCCTCTAGAATTGCACTTAATTTAAGCTTAACTCAGTTGAATCGAGTGTTTTCCATCACCGATGACCTATGTAATAAGCTTTTGGGGCTAATAAGAACTCATCTGTATAGGCTTAAATCCTTTTCAGAGCATAGTGGATGTCTAAGAGTTAACTTATGGACTTCCATTGCAGATGTTATTTTGATATCGGATTCATCGGATGCAGAGTCGCATGGTAAGAAAATATGTAACGACTATAATAAGCTAATTTCATGTCTGATCTTACTTAGCTCTCCTATTAACCGAAAAATTCTACTTCAGAAATCGTATTAGATAATTATTGTCGATGTTGAGCTGCAAACATCGACCTGGAGCATTTAGTTGCATCACAATGATAAGAAATGTTATGAATTCGGTTCCAAAGGTGTTGAAATCGGTAATTTCCTATATTTTCGCCAGGAATTTGGCGGCAATTGTTTACGAGTGTGGCATGCATTTCTCATGACTATAAACGAAAAAGCTGGTTAATACCATTATTATCCAAAAACAAAAAAGGAGAAAAGTAAGAAAATAGCAAAAAGGAAAATTAAAAAAAAAAATTATTTAAAAAAAGAGACCCCGACCCCGACCCCGACCCCGACCCCGGCCCCGGCCCCGGCCCCGGCCCCGCGTTTTACTGACACCCGGATAAGACTTTTTTCAAGTTTGAAGCAAGGAAAGTTCCCAAATATTGCAGTAGACTCCGTGGCGCCTTCCGAAAACCGCAAATAAATTTAATTATTGTTTGAGGTATTTAGTTTTCACTGGTGCTGGAAACTCTTGGACAAGCAAAGCTGTTTACCTTCAATACTTTTCGTTAAGACGCTTCCTAGATAAATCGACATCCTTGTATATAAAGAAAATTTTAAGTGGTTTTAACCGAATGGCGGCAACGGAAAAAGAATGTACTATTCCGTGACTATTCGATAATTAAATTAGTTCTTGTTTATCACTTCAATGAAAAATTGCTTTTTGAATGAAACGAAATTTCTCTTTCAATTTTTACATCAGATATTTAACGTTCTACCAGTTATTTACGGCCTTGAAAAAGAAACACATCTTTTAACATGTTTTCGAGAATCAAAAGTATCATGTTACATACGTTTACGAGAGAAAAACAAAAGTATCGAGTTACAAACGTTTGCAAGAAACAAACAAAAGTATCAAGTTGCAAACGTTGACAGTCACGTTTGCTGCCATCCTCGTCCTCAGGGCCACCTTTTTTCTTTTAACCACGTGACCCAAAGAAACGAGGGCACTGGGAACAAGAATGGTTTGCTGCTTGAATGCCTTATTGCAATTAAAATAAACTAAGATTGACGTCAAAACCAAGGTTAAAATTAAAAAACTGTCTTGACTAAAGCTTCTGAGAAACGATTTTTATCTTGCCGTGGAAGACGTCACTGTAGTATCAGGAGTATGATAAATATACTTGAAATTGTGTTGAGAAAGTGGCGTCTTTACGTTTTTGTGTCCGGAATGACATATCATGAAAAGCCCTCTAGTCTCTACCCTAAACAAAACATATTACACTTGGAAATCAAAGTTGTGTATTGGGTGTTAAAAAAAAATATTTAAGAAAGTCAAGTAAAAAAGTAAGCAAAATATCTAAAGTTTCTGTCTGCTCATGTTTGGCAAAGCAAATAGTATAATTATAACCGAAGTCACTACAGGCTGGGTGGGTGGGGGGGATAGGAGGCCTGCAGGAGTACTCTCACCTTTGTAGATGACCATCCTAACGGCCGTGACAAATGAAGAAACGTTACAGACAGAAATGTTTCCCTGCCTGCCCATCTGCGCAACAGAAACATTGTGTTTCAAAAATTGTTTCCCAGTTTGCTCAAAAGGAGCAACGTGTCCTCGTTTGCCACGGCATGTTAAGTTGCAGATAACACTCTGCACTATCTGAGATCATCTCACTAGTTAGGAAGATTTTGGTACTTTTGACCAATTATGTTGCCCCGGGGTGGGGAATTTGACTTAACTTTTCAAAAAATGTCAAAATCCCCACCCCATGCCCAACCTGCCCTCCCTTGGGCTTAACATTGATAGGTGCATACGGGAATTTATGATAATTTTTTGTACTGAATGGGTGGGGTGGCATAACCCCCCCCCCCTTTTTTTTCTTTTTTTGAGTACAGGGGCCAGGAACAAATTAGGGGTGTCAGTTCAAAATCTTTATTCTGGCCAATAAAGTCAACAAAGCTTGTGAACAAATGTCGCAAGGAAATTAATGATATTTTTTGGTACGGAAGGGGTGGGGGGTGGGGGCAGGAACAAATTAAGGAAGTCAGTTCAAAATCTTTATGGTATATTTTACATCAGCAAATTTAGAAATTATTCACTAGAATTTTGGGGCATGGATTTCTGGTACTTCGTTGGATTATATTTGTCATAGGTACAGTGTATTGGGGAATGGAATTGTGTTCCGTTTTACTGGATTACCCTACCCCGGTGTCAGTGTCAAAGAAAGTAAATTCCAAGCAGTACTTCACAAGTGTACATAATTATTTTAATCAAATACACACTGATATAAATCGCATAGCATTATTTTGTATCAAGTTGTTTCCACTGATAACATACACTGCCAGTCTAACACGTAAATACATTCAGCAATATGAAAAACCAGACCATTATAGAACAGGTCAGACTAACAATATGAGAATATTCACAAATGCAAAGGTACATGTAAATTGGTGTGCGGCAAATGATAACCAGGGCTGTCATCAAGTTTTAATTCGCCTGTAGCCTTGATCTTCACACCTGTAGCAAACTTGTTACTTTATGGGTGAATTGTATCAACTATAGGCCAACTAAGGGTCCATCAAACATACTCAGCCATAACAGGTGTTACAGGTTACGGCCCTTATTGACAGCCCTGCCAACTGCAGACTGCCAGAATTTTTTACCATGTTACCATTACGATTATTCTGAGCTAACTGTAAACAGGCTAACACAAGCTCTATTCAGGCTACCTGGAGCGGCATTTAGGTTAACTGGAGTGCCAATCTATAGGTCTGCAGTCTGCATTTGTCGCACACCCAAGGTCCAAGGTAAATGCACATTTTAGCAAATAAGCTTTGCTAAGACAGTATCACTGTCAGAGTTTTAATGATTTAGAAAAGGCACAATAAAACTGCTGAGGGTTCTAACAGATTCATATGTACAAAATATTTTAAAGCTAGAATGCAATGGACAAGGCAGTGGAGCTGTATGAAATATGCTTGCATGCTCAGTTTTTTATTAAACCTTCACTTCCAGAATGACCAACATCAAATTTCTCCTCACAAAATCAATAGTGTCAAGAAGAGAGGTTTAGAGAATTGAGAAAATCGTCAACTTTCACATAATTATCTTAATGTACTGGGGAATTCTCACACCAAACTTAATAGAACTGTATGACAATAAACAAGGATAATTTTTTAAATTATTTCAGCCTGCATGTGATGTGAACTGGCACAACAGGTGCTGCCCCTTGGCTGAAAAGTTTGTTTGTTTTGATTTTGATTGTTGTGAGATTTGAAACTACCAGCATGGTCTGTTCAGGAGGCCCGACAAGCAACATGGCCCAAAAAGTAGCCACAGCACATAGAATGAAATTGCGACAAAACAAAATCTTGCTTGCCAAAATTAAGACAGCAACATCATAACGACAAAATACCAACACGGTAGATTTTTAAATTCAGACAAGTGACACAGGGACCCTTGTTGGCCTTCCACGAGAGCCTTACACGAAGCTTGAATGAAGATTTGCCAAAGTTTGCAATTGTTTTCCTGTCTGGCTTACAAAAGGATTCCTTCCAAATAATCACCATACATACAAGAAAACATTTTACAGATAACGTTCTAAGAGAAATGAAAATTGCTTCAAGAAATAAGGGGTAAAAATATTTTGCTCGTGCATGACTTCACAAACTCCCTGATTTCTCAGACATTTTTTCTCCTTTGCAGGTTCAAGAAAACAGGACTTCCACTGAGCTTGTAAACATGTGCGCCTTAAGTTTTGAAACCTGCAAAAAAACTCTGTCCAGTAGGCTGACCAAAACACTGAAAGAGAACTGATTGATTTGCGTTGTTGTTATTATTATTATTGTTGTTTCTGTTGTTTAAATACATAAAGATAACAAGATCTACAAACTAGCTATTTGATGAAAAAAAAGAATGGTCACTGTATACACTGTAGTGTTGTCATTGGTTTTACACACAGAAAAAAAGAGCTTCCCTTTAGTTTTGTTGACAGTAAAACATGAAGCACCGTTGACACTAAGTGTAGGTTTTAACCCGTTTTGGCAATGGTTGACAGGTTCATGTTGGCTTTTCTCCTTGCATGGCCAATCAATCAAACTTTTGAAAGGTTAAGAAGTTGATAAAACCGACAGTTTGACAAGTTTTATCACGAGTATGGGGGTGGAGAATGCTTAATTAAAGACTATTTTTCTCTCTGGTACCAAGACTTTTTGAGTTTATGGATTGAGAGTCCACACTTTGAGATAACAAAACGGCTTAAAAAAATCAAGACTGCAAGACGTTTGGAACCACTCATTGCGAGACCCAAGAAATGTGACAAAAGTACTTTGAGAAACTACCACCACAAACACTGGGCAAAAATGAATACAAAGGTATGCATTCTTTTAAAGCCATATCACTCTCTCCAAATTATTCTGGAATGATCCTCTGAAATGAGCTCTTCTAATGATCAAAAGCATTATCTCATAGGCGGTAACTACCAAATCACACCCGATTTAGTGATAATGCTAACCCTGAAAGAAACACTTCTACCTAAAAAAAAGTTGCCTTTGTCTGGAATTGTAAAAGTAAATATACTAACAGTTCTAGAAGCAAGAAAACCTTCCTTACCTTACCCCTAACCCCTTAGTAACCCCCAAACCCGTGTACTACAGGTACTTCCCAATTCCAAATCATCACATACTCTAAAAGATTTTATGTTTAAGTGTTCAACCAGACGTTTCATCACCAGCTTCTTGCTTCTTGGCAGCCGGTTCACCATCATCATCATCATCAGCTGCTGCAGTCTCCTCGTCATGTTTCCTTTTCCTTGACCCAACCTGACTGCTCTCTTGCATCACTTCTGTGGGTTCTGCTTCCATTTCTTCTGTTTTTTCTTTGACTTTTTCTTCTTTCTCTTGTTCACCTTTAGCTTGTTCGCCTTTAGCTTGTTCAGCTTCAGCTTGTTCTTCTTTCTCTTTTTCGGCTTTAGCTTGTTCTTCTTTCTCTTTTTCAACTTTAGCCTTTTCAGCTTTCTCCTGTTCAAGTTTAGCTCTCTCTTCCCTCTCCTTCTCTCGTTCTGCTCTTTCTTTTGCTCTTCTTTCAGACTCCTCAAGCTTCTTTCTCTCTGCTTCGGGATCAATCTTGACAAACACAAATGCCAAATACATTCCTAAAGGAAACAAAAAACATCACTGTAAAGCATCTGTACCTTGTAAGTAAAAATATGGTTACCAACAGCTTTGATTTACAGCAAAATGCATAATTTCATAGATCATAATTTTGTGGACCACTGCTGTCACCACAATGGTTTTTCCTTTAGTGAAACATTGAAGACAAAATATCGGAATACTCTCACGCCCTCAAAGCAACAACCCTTGTTTAAACTTATTTGGTCTAAATAGCCAACACTAACAAATTAACCATTAATTGACTGACTCACTGATTTAAATGAAATTTTACAATTGCAAAAAATTTATATTTTGGATCTCAAAACCCAAAATTTAAAAAAGTATAAAGCATGAAGCTAAACTAAAATTTCCAGAGGGAGGTTCCAAGTCAAAAAAATCGTCCATGGGTGAGGAATGGATACTTTTTGGAATAACACAATAGCCTTTAGTAGACTATAAACAAGAGGAAGAGGAAACATTTTGATCAGAAAAAAATAAAACATACAAGGTGTTCTGATAAATACAAGAGGAAACATTTTGACCAGAAAAATAGAATATCATGAACATTTTACTTGATATACAGAAGATGTTTTGATAAACATTACTGTTCACTTGTCATGCATATGGGAAGAAAAAACTCCCAGACAGGATTCAAACCCATGGCCTCCCAGATACCAGTTGGGTACTCTAACCACTGAGCTACACATAGCTCATAATTATGTGACACTTGCATACTGCTAGGATCAGCAGAAGGGATGTTGAATGTACCATGTGACTGTGTAAAAGTGTTCTTTGAATCAATTTAAAAAATGCTGAACATCTCCCGCTTACCAACAGCTTCCCATTCAGCCTTTGACATTGTCCCCTGCAATCAAATGAAAAAATTATCATCACAAAATATTTTGATCAGTGAAAAAGAACCCAAGTTATACAGGTATTTTAAGAGAACTCAGTTACAGCCAAGATGTTGTTTGGTGCATGGAAAAGCACTATGTGACATTTCTTACAATATTTCATACCTTTCTGCATCCCATCCCCTTGAGACAATAGATCTCTGCAGAGTCATTTACAGGTTATTTGCTACTTCAGAAGCTTTGGATTTCTGTACTTCAGGGTTTTTACGCTTTAATTTTTCAGGCCAAAAATTCAAGGACTTTAAGGACCCTAATTTGAATTATCAAGGACCTCTTTTTGGCTCAATGTAAATGTGCAAGAATTACGAGAGAGCAGTGGAAACGAAAATTTTACTCATTTTTCTTAGCAAGTCCAGACTTCTTACTCTGTATACCCCATACATGGACACTTGCTTGACTGGCTTTCAGTACTTTAAAACTTGAAAGCATGGATATTTTTTGGTTGTTCAATAAAAAGTCAAGGACTTTCAAGGATCAAAAACCAATTTCAAGTACTTTCAAGGCCTTGGAATCGCAATCTAAAATTCAAGGGTCTTCAAGATGCATATGAAACCTGGTACTACATGTAGGTCTTGTTGCGATCATTTACATGTACGAGGTAAGTACTGGGAACTATGATTGGTGAATGGTTTCCAAAGGCAGCCATTAACCAACCAATCGTACATGAAGCACACATTGGCTACCCAAGAGTAAGAAGTGTAAAGTCTTTTAGCCAAACTGGCTCATAGCTGTCAGGCATGAAGCAGGTCACTCCCCAGCATTCTGCCAAGTTTCCCCAACAATTCACTGGTACCCACTTGTACTCCTATTGTGAGAGAAGCACTGTGAGAGCAAAGTTCTTTGCCCAAGGGCACAACACAAGGGCCCCAGCTGGGGAGGGGGCTTCACTATTCAATCGATAGGCAGAGCTGACTGTGAACATAGGAAATTGACATCTACGCCTCTCACTGTCCCTGCACTTTAAAGGGACACTGTCATGCCTGATTATATGTTCTAATTTCCATATTGTGCCAAATGGAAGTGGATTGCAATTCATCAAAATTTATTTCTGGACAGGATGTCCAGAAATCAAAGCTGAAATTCTGGTGAAATTTTGAATCTTTTTTAAAATTATAGTTAATTTTTCTTCTTAATTGATATTTCTTTTGCATGATTACAGCAAACTACAGGCCATAGTTATTAAAACATATCAGGTGTGACAGTGTCCATTTAAGTGGACACTTGTGAAAAAAATTACAGGTGCTGGTAATTAACACTCTGTTCAGCAGCTCACAGCACTGTAACTTACAAGCCACTCACCACATGCTTGAGGTTCTTTTCCCTGTGATCTCTGTACCTGCTGGTTGATGAAGACTTATCTTGATTCAGTTGAATTCCTTCTAAAAAGTCTTTAGCATGTGTATACGCATCCTCTGCAGTTGATACTAAGCAGTCACCTTCTTGCCGTGGAGGGTATGTCTAATGAAAGCACCAAACAGCAAATAAATTCATCAATAAATCTACTTTTAACTTGATTCTTGCAATGTCCAGTTCCACAAAATATCCACATGTTTTGGAAATGCCGAGCCATGATGCTAAACTGCAATTTCAAGAGAGGTGGGGTGATTCAAACCTAAAACCTTCCATGAGAGAGGTATGGATATTTTCTGGAACACGATACATATTTTTTATAATAGGTAAAGAAGTAAGCCTGGCTGCAGTCGTGTGCAGTCAGTACATTGATCAAATATCTTCTTTGTGCTGACGGGAGGCACACACGATGCCTTTACAAGAGAATGTCATTAGCATTCCATTCAACTGCTTTAAGCTGTCCCTTTCAATACTGATCCCAAAATAACAATGAAAGGTGAGCATGTAAGATGAGGCATTCAACACTACTTCTGATCAAAAGTTACAGACTGGAATACTCTCTGCACTGACCCTTCTAATCACTTTAATTTTACATACAATGAATCAACTGCCTTGTGTTGTCTCCACTTGCATGGAGAATCAAGCAAACTGTACATGGAAGGAAAGTTAATATTTAAATACCTCCAGTGCTTTCATCTTATACAGCAGTGTGGTGGATTCCTTAGTTTTTTCCCGGAAAAAGTCATGGAATGTCTTTGTGTGCAATAGCTTCATGTTATATTTTTCTGCCATTCTGAAACAAAACACATTTAACACTGATCAATGAAGTGATAGCTGCCATCCATAGGGCAGTGAACATTGTTGTTTATATCTAGTAAAAAGTAAATTTAAACGTATAGCCATAACTAAACAGGGCATGCAGAGGACATTGATGCACCAGTGTGGTAAAACAAACACCTTTAAATTTGCAAGACACTTTACTCATATAACCTCTCTCATCATGGGTGTATAAATGGGTACTGGCAAATTTAATGTTAGGCATAACCCTGTGATGGAATTGTTCCACCCAAGGGGTGAAGACATACTCCAAGTCACTTAAAGGAGCTACATTATCATAGCCTACATTTGTCAAAATCGTCATTTCCAATCTGTTTCAATCTTCACCATCTTCAGCCATCCTTGTTCGTTTCCAGTTTAGTATCACTCCTTTGGTGTTTTTCTTCCTTCGCAAACTATTATTTTTAGGTTTCCTAAATTTTAAGGATAATTTAGGCTGTCAAAGAAATAACTCAAAATATTGTGACATAGCTCCTTTAATGCTACAGAAACCACAATGATGGGCCTCTAATGCTAGGACACATTCCTTGCTATTACATACTTTTCAAGCAGGGGGAAGTAGACAAGGAACTCTGGACAATCAACCACTCCTTCAAGGTGAAAATCATATTTGCATCCAAATAACGGATAGTCATCTTTCTTCTCAAATGTAACTCTGTACACATCATTTCCAAAGGAGAGATCTTCAGACTTTTCTAATCGACGACTAAAACAAAGACAAAAGGAGGCAAAGACAAGAATGAGGTGTGAAAGAAAACAAATGTTGTCATGAACTGTAACTGGCAGTGTGTTACATACCATAAACTGCCGCTTATAGCCCTGGGATTATACAACATCGTAAGGGGTTTTAGGAGGGCTTATAAACGGAGGGGCTTATCTGAGGGGGCTTACAACTGGAATAGAAAAACCACTTTGTCCAAAAGAAATCACAAACACGTATTTCACATCTCACGAAATTCTGTTTAATTAACTTATTTACATAATATCTTTGGTTTATAATTTGTCAAACAAGATTGACTCTAATTTTTTACGGTCAAGTTTATATTTATTATGATAATCATAATCTAAAACAAAGCAAACAAAAAATCTTTTCTTAAAGGAGCTACACGTCACGGTTTGTGCATTTTGAAAAAACTAGCCTAATTTTTTCAAATCCGTCATTTGCAATCTGTCTTTTCTTCCTTAGTAAACTGTTAGTTTGAGGTAATAGTTTAAGGTTTCTTAGGTTTTAAGGGCAACTTGGTTCGTCTCAAAATATCATGGCTTAGCTCCTCAAGACTCCTATTGGCTTCCATTTCAAATGGTCATTCAAAACATGACAACTTGCTATTCATTCGCTGGTTGAGACTTGTGCAATCCACCGTAAATAAAAAGATGGCGACTGGTACCCTAAACGAAAAGCCTAAAAACGCTTATAAAAACACAAAGAAAACCCCCTAAACTTTCAAACGTGGCCATCTTTTTTCCTACGGTAGATTCTCATGAGAGTGAATGAATTGGACATCCTAACATCTCTGATCTTGACAGTTTCCATGTTTTGATTAACCGTGTCCAAGCCAGCAAAAAGTTATCAAAAAGTCCTCAAATCAAAAAATGTCAAAATTGAATTAAAAGCCTTCTTATACATCACATAGAGTTCTAAACAGAACTGTGGTGACAAAAATCACCAAACCCTTGAAGAACGAAATCCAAGCAAACACTCACAGATACTTACACTAGTTCATATCCATTAGGTGTTGTTCCTACGAAAAATCCTCCAACTTTGAGATTCTCACATGCATTCTTCAACATCATGTCAGCCTGCTCAAAACTTTCAAATGAATAATGAAAAGAAAACTGGCAGCTTGTTAAATCAAACTGAAGTTCTTTATCTTGGTACAGGTCTGCAAGTCGCTCCTGCCAAAACACAAAATAACAAAAAAATAATAATTGGAGGACTGCGCATTTACATTGACAATGAGCGAAAGAAATAGTTGTCTAATGGTTAGAATGTCCTAATTCTTCCTAGACCCTGGATTATTAGTCTCTTTGACAACCATTGTTTGCACAGCACCCCCTCCCCCCCAACCAATGACTGCTTACACCCACAAAGAAGACCTTAGAAGATTTATGACATAATGTGCAATAAGCTGTGCAAGGGTGGTCACCAGTCAACAATCACAGGCAACAGCGCATTGTTAGCCTTTGACCTTGTTTTGACCTAATTGTTAAATGTGATGTGACCTTCAATGAGAGTGCATGCCTTTGGGGGAAATTTCCAGCTATAAAGCACAAAAAGTACAAATTGGCGACATTCCTGCTACCTTGCTACAATCTGCAGTGATGAATTCAGGTTGGAAGAGAGGGTCTCGATAACGCCGGTTCTCATGTGTCTTTTGAAGTTCTTTATATCGCTCTTCACACTGTTCTACAGAGACTTTGGCAATGTCTGTAAGAAAAGGGTACAATATGTCAGTATTACCATGCATGCTTTTATTATTGTTCCTCTCTACCATTTCAACAGGGTGCCAACTTTTTCCATAGCAGTTTTTCCTTGAGCGTACCTAATACATACATCCCTAATGTGCTCTCAATCCCTCCACACACTCTCCTCACGCATGTTAAACCCTCGCAGTATTATGACAACTCACCTGCACACACAAGATGCTTTATTCTCCCTCTTTGCCATTTCAGAAGGTCACCACCTTTTCCGCAGCAGAGATCGAGCACTGCTATATCCCTTGAATTGGACCCTCTGTCAGGAATAATAAAAAGTAATAAAGGTTGGAACACAAGGGGACTGATACCATGGATGAATCTCTCCTAGTGTTTAAACAAGGGGACTGGTTGCAGGGCTATAACCTTGGCTTATTGACTGTTGTAGGTTCTTTTGTTTTTTTGTCATCAAGTTGGTAGGACCTCACACATAATGCAGTACAAACACAGAGACAATCACAATCAAACAAAATGGGTAGTTCACAAAATGAGAATTAAAGGAACAAATCTACACAATTCAACTACCCATATATTTATTAAAACTTGAAGCCAATTGAAGTATTGGAGGGTAGGTGCCGTAAAGGTAGCGACAGAGGAGAGCAGCAATCTCCTCAGCAGCAAGGAGGTTACCATGGCAACCTTGCCACAGCCCACCTCCAAGGCACCTGTCAACACAACACTGAAGAACCAGTGTGTGGAATGAATACTTACCAAAGACTGTGGGAGGGAGGGAGGGAAACAAAGCGAGCAAGCTAGCAGGCAATGAAGCAAAGCACATGGCAGTGCCCCTGCAAACCTCCCTGGAACCCCCCACATAATATTAATGCAGCCGCTGCATTGGCTTAGTTTTAACCTTGCCTAAATTCCATTTAGCCTCATTTAAAACTTGAAGCCAATTGAAGTATTGGAGGGTAGGTGCCGTAAAGGTAGCGACAGAGGAGAGCAGCAATCTCCTCAGCAGCAAGGAGGTCACCATGGCAACCTTGCCACAGCCCACCTCCCAAGGTATCCTCCAAGCCAGCAGGTGCTTGGAGAAAGGAGGGCCTGTGGCCAGGAGGCCATGGGACCTACTTGTTCCCAAGAATACCCCAAGCACCAATACCCAGCAACCCAATGCCACACAGGGTTGAGCACAGGCTAACGATAAGCAATGCAAACTCACCAACCACCACAGGCAGTGAGACAGGAGATGCAAACTCACCAACCGCCACAGGCAGTGAGACAGGAGAGAAGTTACTTGTGCAAGACTTTGCGCGAGTCCTAATGTAGAGCTTGTATGCATCGCTATTCCAATGCCCCATGGCTTGAATAAGGTGATCTGGGACACCTATACGAGCAGCAACTGTGGCAGCACCAATCCTGAAGCTGTGACTGGAAAATGACCCTTGGATACCAGCAGCTGCAAAAAATTTCTTTTAGCCAACGTGTCAAAAGAGCGCAAAACAGAGGCTAACCATTGGAGAGCAGAGACAAAGGACAGGGAGACTGGCCACGTTGTGGAAGGTAGTCCAGGATAGCAGATAAGGCGCAAAGTGGAGTATGACCCAATCCAATGTAGAGGCAGCAGCCCTTTTGAAAAGGGGTCACTCTTTGAAGCCTTGATGTTGAGTTGTAAGCAGGATGGCATTTCATGAGAATCAACAGCAATGTCACTGACAGTTAAGTGAATGAGAGGGTTGAAGGCTGACAAGGACGGAACAGTAAATTCATAATAGCACAGAAACTCAAAGTAACCCAGTTTGGAGGCGGCCCAAATCATCACAAGATCCTGGTTGGTGAGGGACAGCGACTTGTGAATAATATGGTGGTCAGTGATAGGGAATCAACAAGAGCCAGAGGGTCCTTGAGTCCTCTTTATACCCCGCATGACACGTTGCAACTGAAGCAGTCAGAAAGAGGGTCGGAAAATCCAAGATCTATGTGCATGGAACGAACTGCTGACAAGTATATCTTGATGGAGGAAGAGCTGAGCAAGGAGGAATTTAGGGTTGCAAACAAGCAAAGAATCCACTTATTTGCTGGGCAAGGCGAGCCAATTGCATACATACAACCAGGCTGAGCAAAAAAGTTTTGAAAACGAAGTTGAGCAGATTTGTAAGTTCGGTGCAAGGATGGGGCCAATCCTTGTGACGTCAGAGTGAAGCAATCCTTCTCTAGGGATGAACCATTAATGTATCCCAAAGTTGAGGAGGGATAACTGTAGGATGACAGTTGGCATGAGGGGCCAGTCAACGAAAGGTCTGCCAATGAAAAACGAGATACATGTAAGGCATAAGGGACTATATTATCAGAACCCACGATGCGTTGAGGGAGAATATGTACAGTAATTATGTTTGGCATCTGCCATCAGAAGCGAACACAAGAGACACATGACATCAGGAGCCCTGGAAGTACGAGAATTTAGAGATTCACAGATTCATTGTCACAATGGAAACCACCACTTAGCAAAGCCAGGATGAACCCCACACATGAGCTGAAACAACTATGGGGAAAAGTTCCTGAAACTTGATAGATGAGGATTGAAATGCCAATAACCAGTGTGAGCCGAAAATTGCACTGAACCACAGGGATCCAAAGGCGTCACAAACGCGTCGCAAGAGTTAAGGGAGGAGAGAGGCCGGGATAAACCCAAAAGCAAACGCCATTCCAAGAAGCCAGGTATTGAAGCCACTAGCAAAGATCTTTCTTAAATTCAGAGCTGATACAAATTGGGTGATCATCTCTGCAGAAATTGCGGAGCAGGTTTACCATGCGGCAAGTGAAGGCAAGGACACACCAAACCACTTTTGCTGAATAGTGAAGATGGGCGATAAGCAATTGACGCTTTCGTTTAGTACACTAACGATAAGACGACCACAGATGTAGCAGGTCGAAACTTCATGTAGATCTTCAAAAGAATTTGAAATACAATCTTTCAACAGCACTGTAGTATTTTGTCCCGACAGTAAAGCGGCAACGAGAGATGATAAATTCCTTTGAGTGTGTTGTAGCCCATAGGAGTAGTCTATGGGAGCTGTGAAACAAAGGACATGCAACAAAGCTGTGAACCTGTGAATAAACAAGTTGAGCTAAAAGCAAAACAGCGTGAAACAGCCCGATATCCGCCAGAAAGCCGCAGAATTCCTTCCACTAGATGAAAAAAAATAAACGAAACAAAAAAAAAATAAGTCAACGCTCTAAACACTTTCCTTTACTTTAAATCTAAATGAAAATGTGAAGCAATGGAACTAAATCTTAAACAACTCTCAAGACTGAAAGCGGCTAAATAAATACAACTTTTACACACAAAAGTCGCGTCTTTATCAGATAAGCACGTGCAAATATGCCAAATCTGTTCGCTCCAAAAAGCATAAAACTCCGAACCAACGACCGAAACATGAAAGAAACTTGAAACAAACATGGCTTCAAACAAAATTTCACTTATGAAGAAGGCGAGAAATGTACTCAAAATAATCAAAATATCGAAAATTTTACCGCCGAGCAATTCTGCATGCGTAATTAGCTTATTTGGATTCCACCCAGCTGCACACTAAAGCGGAAAGCCCCAATTTTAGCGGACAGCTTTAGCAGTCAGTTTATAACTCAATGGCTTTTTCGATCGTTCTAAAAACTTCTATCCAAATTTAATGCAATATTGTACATTACCATTCTATTTTCAAAAGTCTCGAGAAGCCCCACCAACCCCGTGCAGGTCCGTGATTTGCACTCAAAACACATTTCTAAGCGCCATGACATCATGTCTTCACAGCCGTGGAGGACAAGATGGATCCTTCATCAGCAACGTTTTAGCACTCTCTACGCCATATTTTCCTACTGTGGAGCCACTTAAAACCAATCGGTGTCACTTCTTTTCATTTCAAGTGCCAAAGAAAGAACTTTCCATGTTTATAATGGAAAAAACACGACCTTTGAAGTTTGTAAACACATCCCACGTCGCGCCATGATCTTCTTGTACATTTTTAACACACGAGTCAGAGAAGGGAAGCTGGGGTTCCGACTCGGCATCCTTTAAATTGTCAGACAGTAGTTCGGCTAGATGAACAAACTTTCCCGAGACGATTTACGAGACCAACTTGTAAGGAACAGGCGAGAAGCCAAGCCCGATAATGATTGATGGAAGGAAGGTGTTGAGGATGAACCAAGGATTGTTAAATTGGCGGCAAAGGATGTCGAGGATATCGGTGCTGACAACGGAGATGAGCTTAACCTTACGGGCAAACTGAGCAACGAAACGGATGGCAATGCGAAAGTGCTAACAAAGGAAGGAGCAACATTTAGCCTACCTATGCTCTGAGGTTGCACTGAAGCTGGTACTTGAGCGCTGGAGACAACCGCTTGCGAGTTGGAAATCAGCAAGGACAAGAGGAAAATTTGTGAGGCCACCGGTAGAGACGAAACCACAGATTGATGTACATTTGCCATGGCAAGAAGCGGTCGAAGAGCATTGACAATGGAAGCGGTTAAGGCCTCCACGGATAAACCAGGGCCAGATGAGGAACCAAATGAAATGTGCGAGTGGAATTCCGAACCAGAACTCGAAGCAGGGAGTGTGACTGGCGGGAAAAATTATCCACATTTGCGTTGGTCGGAGGCCAAAGCCATAGCAGAGCTCAAACTGTTGATCGTGGACCACCTCGGTGGCATAAGAATCGAAGAAAAGACGATGCAAACACTGATACGGAGGCCAAGCAGCAAATGCCAACACTTTCAACAGACAATATCACAAAAAAGGCGAGTAACGAGCAAACAAAGCGAGCAAGCTAGCAGGACATGACGTGACCGTATGCGAGGCCGCCGGTAGAGACGAAACCACAGATAGATTTACATTTGCCGTGGCAAGAAGCAGTTGAAGTGCATTGACAGTGGAAGCGGTTAAGGTCTCCACGGATAAACCAGGGCCAGATGATGAACCAAGTGAAATGTGCGAGTTGAATTCCGAACCAGAACTCGAAGCAGGGATTGTGACATGACTGGCGGGAAATCCCCACATTTGCGATCGTCGGAAGCCAAATCCATAGCAGAGCTCAAA
>OX393561.1:36429866-36446091 GCA_947652115.1 Blastomussa wellsi
AAATAATGAAGCAATGAAATTGAAACTTAGTGAGCATGTTATAGTCTAAGAAATACATCAGATGGCGCATATTTTGGTGTTGCTATGGCAATTATGCTAATTGTGCCAAATTTATTTTACCGGTGCTTGGGTCTTAGTTTTTGACCCGTGTATAAGTCGAGGGCAATTAATTGGACTGATTTTTAGGTTGTGAAAGGTCGACTTATACACAGGTAAATACAGTGCTTTTTTCGTGACGCGTGAATGGGCATTTTTGCTTTGCGTGAAGCGTGAATGATGATTTATTGATATGCGAATCTATATTTTTCCATCCTCGGGGAACTGGTTTAATTTCTATTTTTTCGTGATCCGTGAAATATGCATTTACTTGCGCGTGATTTGTGAACCAACGACTTTTACAGGAATAATTTTTCACTTTTTTGGAGATTTTAGCGGCAGTAAAGCTCGTAAACTACACCGGACTAGATTTAAAAAGCACACAGCCTGCCCATTCTGGATGGAGGGCTGAGAACTAATCACAGCGATAATGAACCAGGAGGGCCTGTCTCAATGCATCCTTTGTCGGATTTCCCATACAAACCCATATATATATATAAATATCCATACAAAGTCTCATAAAAAAACTCATATTGTACGCTTTGGTTACCTTTGATCACTTTGACAGTAACCGTCAAATTTAGCAGTAATGTCGGTCGTTACAAATGGCAGATTGACAAGCTAAAAACGGGACTAATGATAGCTTATAACAATTTAACCATGGCAGCCAGAGAGACCAGAGAATGGATTGAGATTGCGAATGTTTTTTTTTTACCAAGTAGTCATTGATCTAACTACGATCCAAAAATTTACGCACTTTTCTGGAGCAAGATTCAAGACGATGCAAATTCGTGTGTAACTTCAATTTTAGTGGCAAAATTGTATAACATCTTGTTTTATAAGCAGGATTTGAGATTTTTCCAGGCGATAATACTTTTATCAAGACAGAAAACAACAGATTTTGAGGAAACTTCAGAAAATCGCACGAATAGAAAGTTTTTTTAGAATAAACCACGTGTTTAATAATCTGCATTTTCACACACCGGAAAATGTTCTAAGATCAAAACTTGTCGACAAAAATGAGTACATTATAGAACGCACCTCCTTCTTTAGCTTCTTCCTCAGTTATTTTTTCAGCTGCAGGATTTTCCTCCGCCAAAATACCTGCGTTAGCTTGATCAACCACTTCTTCGCTTTCGGAAGCAACAGCCGCCATGTTTGACTCCGAGAAGAAAGGTCGAGAGAAGTTGGGACCACGACCTCTCCTGGCGCCTTTTTGAAGGGATGGTTGTGTAAGAAGAACTCAATCGTACCCCAGAAGTCGTTAATTATCAATGAAATGTTTTTTTCGTCTCAAAAATTTACCCTGGAAACCTTTAAAGAATTGGTAGCTCCTGAAAATGAAAAGTGATATTGATAAAAGCAGAGGTGGCAAAAAAACCGGAGAGCTAACAGAGGTTTACTTACTAGAGTGAAAAAGCAATCAGTCAGCGGCTTTTACCATGGTGATTGTTTTTCCAAGATGGCGGGTAAGGTTTGAAATAAAGTCGTTTTTCTTTTGTTGTTGTTCTTGCAGTATTAAATGTTTTTTGCCCCAACTTGCAGGTTTTAGCGAACTTGATGTAGATGAGGTTTTGGATACTGGAAGGTACTAATTCTATCTTACTCTTTCCATTAGCAAATGTTGAATTAATGTCCAATCCATAACTGCAGTTTTGTAAAGTTTTGTTATCGAGCTATACTTCTAATTGGTCAGCTCATTAACCTTTTTAGAGCATAAAAAACGTTTTTAGTTTAAAAGAAGACGACGCAAATGATCACAAATTCCCACTCTTAGTTACAGAAAAATTCAACATCTCATTTTCGTACAAACTCGCTTCCTTATTGTTAAAGATATAAATTTTCTAGCTAATATTGTTTTATTCATGAATGATAATTCTCAGGTCCAGTAGGGCTGATAAAAAGTTTGACACAACTGTGGGCCATATAGAAGATATTATTATGGGTAAGGTTTCTAAATTATAATCCACAATTGTGTACCAATTGAAAATGTTTCAAAAAATTTTAAAATACATATCCTTGAATATATTATTGTGTTGTTCTTCTGTCATTGTAATTTTAAATTATGGAATTTTGTTGGTCTTTGTTATTTATAAATTAATTATTTTAGATTTTGACATTTTAAATTTTAAATGTAATAAATTGGTGGTTTTCACTGTCACACAATTAAAAACTAATTTCGAAACAATTCGACTACCGAAGCTAAGAATTTCAGATTGTGTAGATGATAAATAAATAAAACATTTCTCCAAGTCTCAGGCCTGTATGGTGTGCCGTTTGAGAGTTATTTGCCAAAACATTCCACGCAAATTTACATTGCTTAGTATGGAGACGCTATATTTGTGTCCCTCTGAGGGACACAAATATGGCCACCGTGATGCCCGAGAAGCCATCTGGAACTCAATTGTACCATAATAGCGACTTCTTTTGGCTCATGAGCTATTGTACTTTCACATAAACACCACTTATTATATCTTAAATGTTCAAACTGCTGAAAGTCGAAAGGATAGGCTTTTTCTAAATAAAACAGCTTTGTCACATCACTCAGCTTGATGTCAAATATGGCGGAAAACTCAAATATTCAAAACGCTCTGTTTTCAAAGCGAAGGGCACTATCAAGCTGAAAATTTGCGAAAAGACATATTTTTAGTTCACCTTACACCAAGTGGCAACAAAAATTTAACAGGACTAGCGAATTTCGATTTCAGAATTTTATTATGTCACAAGAATAGATATGAGCTTGTTGGGGTTTGTCCTGTAATGGACCATGAATTTTAGTCATCACATTGTCTAAGTATATGCAATCTACAATGCAATAGCCGAGTGAACCTGCACAGTATCATGGCAATGTGATGAAGAAATTCATGGTCTATTGCAGGACATACCCTAACAAGCTCACATCTATTTGTTTTTTACCATAACAAAACAAAGCCAAAATGATTAAGTGAAGACTTGCTTTCATGAGGTAAAAGTGTGAGCAAACCTGAAATTCTAAAAATTATTCTGAAACTTATAGCATCACAAACTTTAAACTATGTTAAGTAACTCGAAACCAAATTGTAGAAATAGAATTCAAACTTTGCTGTTTTATCTTTCACAGATTACTTTAATCTGGATTCATATTAATCTTGAAAACAAATTTGATGATTTCCTCTAATAAAGTAGGATGCAATTTTTTAGAACTAACAGCACTGTTTTCAGGGTAAACTAAACTTGATAAAGTTTTCAACAACCACGCACTGATGGCATCATACTATGTCATTTATATTTCAATGCATTTTCCGAATATGAGCATTGGCCAATGAACGCGCACAAATTTCTGTAGTTATGGTAAGAAAAGATCTCAACTGTCAAAAGATCCCAACTGTCATTGCAACCCATATACGATTTTGCTTTCTATATGAGATTCCAGACTCGAGACCTCTACCTTCTAACAAGGATTACATTCTTTATCATAGAGGAAAGATTTCAGACAATACAGCATGACTTCAAAGAAAAGTATTACCATCACTTTTCAGATGAAGAGGAAAACAAGCTCATATATATGGATATATTCAAGGAATATGTAAGTCGAGCAAGATTACTACTTGTCTGGTCGGAAGGCATGCAGCCATCATGCAATAGTGGTTAGTGTCCTAGAATCCGGATTGGTCCGTCCGGTTTCAAGCCCTGGCTGCAGCCATGTGTTATGTTCTGGGGCAAGACACTTTGCTCTCACTTTTCCTTTATTCAACCAGGTGTATAAATGGGTGCCATCAAATTAAATGCTGTAGGTAGCATCCCATTCAGTGAAGACTGAGTAGAAATACTCCAAGGTGCTTCATGCTAAGGATTATTCAATTCTGAATAATCTGACTTGACAATGCTTCTTCATTCATGGGAGTTTTGTTTCTTAGGTTGCTTTACTGGAAAACTACATCCAAGAGGAGCTTAAGAAAAGAATTTCTGGTTTCTCTATGGAAGATTTTACAAAAAGTTTGGAGTAAGTAGCCAGCAGTTTGGGAGTAACTATTTTTAGTTTTTAAAATAGTTATACCTGTACCTTAAAGGGGCATTATTATCCATATACTTGAACAAATTGATTGTCAAAACACACGCTGTGTGGGCTGCAACAGCCCTGAAGCTGATTGGTTCACGCGATGAATTTAAACCAATCAGATTACGTTCAGACCGTTTGAAGCGGGAAAACCATCGAGGTGCGTACAGTACGAGCGAACAGAAAGCTTTGAAGTTCAGTTTCACACAAAACGCATAGTTTTCAGAGAGAAAAGTCGGTCTACTTATTATAAATGGGAAGAATACAGACAAAAAATTTGGATTTAGACTTGTAGATAGGCTAGAAGCAAGAGCACGATCCAGGAGAAACAAAGAAAGCAAGTTCTTGTCGCCTTTACAATATGCGAAAAGTCATTCACTTTATTGAAGTACTGCGGGAATTTTACACCAACGATCGACTAGAAATTGTAAGTTCGTTAAATATTATGATTATCTATGAGTTCTTAACTCATAGATAATGAGTCTCTTAGAGACTTTGTAGCTATATCTGCAAAGTCCTCCACCTGTTCAGAATATATCGGTCCGGCTTTTACAGTTATAACATTTTCAGCACGAAGTAAGTTCTTAATTGTATTCTTGAAAACGTTATCAAATTTCTGAGTCATCAGGATGTTATTTGGCCTTGTATATGGATAATAATGACATTAAGGTCATTCCCCCGAAATAGAACTGACTTTGCCTATTGGTTGTTCATCGTAAGCGAATTTAAGTTATGTAATGAAAAGGAAGGGTTCCCATATTCGTTTAGCAGCAGGAGCACCTTGAAAATACCCCATAATTCGTTAAAATATCAGCTTCAGAAACGTTTTCATTTGACTAGCTCATGCCACGTCTTTTGGGAGAAGAAAAAAATAGGGAGAAAGCAAAACAAGGGAAAAAACTATAGATATACTATATTGCCTTCAAGGAACAATTTAATACATGTTTCATTATAAAAGCATGCATTTCCAGTCGACCTTGATTCAACTTGTTACTAGCATGCAGTGATCTCGAGGCCACAATATCTGTTCAATAAGTTCACGTTTCCGTCGATTATTTATTTTTCTGCAATGGGAATTTGTTTATATTCCTGTTATAGGAAAAAGGTGATTGCTAGTCTCAGAAAAAGAGTAAAAAAATATAGGTCACCACACTCGTTTACGAGAAAACGACGATTGATCTCCTTCACGAGCAAAGCCGTAAAGAAAACGCCGCAGTTTTCTTTAGGTGCGCGCGCTGATGACGCAATAAATCGTGCGCAGTAAGGATGCGCAATGCAATACAGGGGAATGACCTTAACATGACTTTTATCAGGAATATTGTTTATTGGCACCCTGACACTACGTGGGCGCCAATAAACAATAATCCCTCAAAAAGTCATTTTAATACCCTAATGTCACGCTGTTAAAGTATATTTTTAGAAAGCTTAAAACTGTCGATGCAACAATGGAAACCTAATAATAATGGTCTAATTTTGTTGTCAAAGACTATAATATTATATTGGAACTATGGATTCTTGTATGCCAGTTTTAAGCTATGAATTGATAAAATTACCAAAAATATTATGGTCTGCTATCCCTGCTAAAATTGCATCTGTATTCATCTTGGTGAGTCTTTTGGAGCATTTTCTGCACAATGACAGGCACAAAAGCAGTGATTGTGGCAGAATTGGCCTAAACAATGGCGCAAATCCCCATGACAATGTCCCTGGCAGCCCAGTTTGTCGCAGAGGATTTTGTAATTTCTCATGGTCATTGTCAGTGGAATTTCTGCAATTGGAGTTCACAATTTATTTCAGCTATGAAATTTTTCTTGAGCAGTTGTGGGTGCTAGTGTCATCAATGAGAGCATTTTCACAAATCAGCAAAAAAATGGAGCTCCTGTTTTAGGCATGGGTAATCTATATATTTATTTTAGTCTAAAGATACAATCGAAATAATCTTGCAAAATTTAGAATTCAAAACCTGCACAGTTTCATTAGTATTTTTAATTTAGTAGAGAATTGCTGTGGTCTACAGTCAACTCTCCCTCCTGACAGATGTCAAATTTTCCTGATTTTCAGCACTTACGTGCACGTATTGCTGTTTGAGAATTATCACTCTGATTATAATTATTCATTTCCATTTACAGAGCCCGCCAAGACCAAATTGGAGAAGATATTCTTGACATGCTTCTAAGTTTTACGGACTTCATGGCCTTTAAAGAAATGTTCTTAGACTATAAATCTGTGAGTGTTTTGTAGAAAACTCACTTTAGTTAGTAATCTATGCATTGAATTTGGATAAAGCGTTTGCTCTGCGTGTCAAACGCGTTCGCTATGCATGTCAAACACATTCGATGGTTCGCTTGTTTATGAGCGGCACTGTACAACATTTCTAATCAGTGCATTCATGGGCATGATTGAACATGGTGGAACATTTTCCAACTCTGCTCACCCGTAATAAAGGGCAGGGTGCTTAGTAATTATGTTACATCTCTGAAGTACCCAAAGTACAAACTGAAAACCCTGACATATCTCCTCAAATTGGTCAAAATTATCTCTTGAACCTGAGAAAATATTTTTTTGTTCTCTGTCGGTGAGGCGGGGTGATACTTTGGAAAGCATTTGAGAATACATTATGTGTATTAGAATAGCAGTTGTTCACCTGAAAGGTTGTTTGCCCGAAACTGGCTCTAAGCTCTTTGATGGACTGAAAGGGATTAGGTGCACGCCATGTCAGAATAATAACAATGATGACCCAATGTAACATTGATTTCTTGCAGGCAAAGGAAGGTACAGGTATGGACTTTAGTGACTTGATAACCATCACATCAACCACGCCGCAGAAAGATGAACTCCAAGGAATGCAGATCGACCCTGATTCGCCAAGAGAAGGGCCATCTTCGAGCAGATAGTGTTTAGACAAGCAGCTTTTAACTTTAGATCACTAAACATGTTTGGGCATTTTGTGCCATCTGTTAGGCTGATCTTTGTAAATATATACTCGCATCTAAAAGCACCAAGAGTTTTTCTTGCACTGTAAGGAAATTGGTGACTCGTGGCTTATTCCTCCCAGAAATATCAAATGAATATAAAGTCAAGCAAGCAAGTCACACAAATTAGGAAATTGATCAAGTGAGATTTGCCTTGTTCTGTTTGCAACTACCACAACTAGAAGTTGTTCCTCTTTGAGCATAAATGTATTAACCCGTCAAATGACTAAATAGCAGAAGTTGATAGCATCTGTACCAGTAGGACAAGTAAGGGCCTGTTCACATTAGTTCCTGATATGAGGGCTACCCTCCCTCTATACATGTACCATACTACCCAGGGCAAAAGAGCCTTTTACACATTTCTCTATAAATAGCTGTGAATAGTTGATTTGGGGTGTGTGTGTGTGTTTGGGGGGGGGGGGGGTTTCATATAAAAACTTTGGTTATTTTGATCTCACCAACCAGGGATAAGTCTGGACATGCAGAGGATGCATGAAACCGGTGGGGTCAATTCTTAGCTGGTTTGGCAGAGGTAGTTTTTCTCAGATAAATGCTCGGTGACAGATGGCTCGAGGGAGAGGACATCCCCCCTTTCCAGGGACAACATATCTTCATATAATCTAGCCCTTAGTCTAACCCAAATGTGAGAAAAGCACTTTGACTATTGAACGTAGTCTTGAGAAACATCAATTGTACGGCTGGGTAAATCAATCACCCATGGCAAACGTCTATAAATGCCTCTCTGTAACTTGAATGATAGCCTGAAGCGATTTTAAAATTATTTGCCGGCTTTCAAACTTTACACCTTATGTCTCTTATGACTCTTTTTCTTGCAATTTCATCCGTTTTAAAATCGGATGATTTTCTACATTTGAGACCTAGACAATGGTATCAGCAAATATTGCCTTGTCAAGACCTGTATCAGTACCGGAAAGAAAATATTAACATTCTTGGTCTGGATGGCGTACAAAGTACTCTTTTGCGCCAGTTTCGGTGTTATAACATTTTTATGAAAAGAAGATGTTAAGCACGCTCTGATTGGTTTTAAACCATTCACAATAACTTTATAGCAGCAGAGATAATTCTTTCAAGACGTGTTTGTTTCATGGAATGAACAGAAAACATTCTTTTGTTGTTCCGAAGAGGTTGGTAAATTATTCAACACTTGTGAGGGTCTGGGAGGACTCGACAGTCACAGCATTGAAAACTCCAGTTTTTTTCTCGTTGTTACAAGCGCTAAGTTTTGCTGGCACGAAAATTCTTTACGTCTTCAGTTGTAATAGAAAAAGAAACCTTGAAAGGGAGGGGAGGGGAGGGGTGTTTTTACGTTCTACATTGTATAGTAATGTAAAATGTGTGGCAACAAGAAAGGAAGAGTATTAAATGTTATGATAGAGTGTTCAATATAATAATGTTGTAATTATTGTTTTAATTTTTTACACATGTAGTAAAACGTGTCTTTCCACAGAGCTGTCTCCTTTTTATGGGCAGGGTGTGAGCACTGAAGGCGGGAGGGCGGGAAGATAAGAGACCCTGGGAACGGGGTTGGCGTAGGACTTGTACTCTTCCGCCGCCATCGGGTGCGAAGGCGGCCGTACGCCTATGCTTGTTGGGCCTTGCTTGTGGGTAGTCGGTCGAAAAAATATCGAGGGATCAGGCAGGCTCGCAATTAAACAGCGCCAAATTGCATTGTCGACTCTGATTGGTTCAGGTATTTGCAAAACCAACCGATGAAACCAGAAGAACCTTGCCCAGACAGGATCGACATGCATGAAGGGAAACGAAAATAATGTGATTTGCATCAATGCAAGCGGGATTCCAACTCACTTGCCTCCTGATGATCATTCGTGTGTTATGACCACTGTACATTCGCTTATTATCGGGGCAACCACAAATGTCAAATGTAGAATACATGTGGGTTCGAAACACGCCACCACTGAAATTCCTTGGGTTATTGACAAAAATGTTGACTGCTATCGAGTTAAAATGGGCCAAGGACTTAAAAGAATTTGAAATCAAAGATTTTTCCGTGCCAATGAAGTTTATTTTAAACCCTATAGACCTATTCGGCTAACGTGTTTACCTCGTTGTTGCTACCCAATTCAGATCATGTGATAATTCATTTGGGAGGTTACAATTGTTTTGTTCGCACATACGTGCATGCAATCAGTTATGTATGACAAATTGCACAATCGTAACCTCCCAAATGAATCATCACATGACCTGAATTGGGTGGCAACAAGGATGTAAACGCGTTACCCGAATTGGTCTATTCTTCCAGACGAGAGTTAGGAAATTAGTTAAGCAAACTCTAAAATCCAACACATTAAAAGTGTTTGTTCTTTTTAATTCACTCAATAGAGTAACGGTATTTCACAGAAATACACATACATTAAATATTGAATTATCCCCGATTTGTAGTCTGAAAACACTTTTCAAAGTCTTTTGCCAGTTTACCGCCCTAATATTCTGGACTTCCATGCGTTGTGAGTGGTATGTGAATATTTTATTTACCCTTAAAAAGGGTTCACAATAGTGTAGCAGCAACATTACGAGCCACTGTGTTGGTATCGCTAAACTCTATGCTACAGTCATCGTCTGATTCAGAATTGGAATCGGACTGATCAAATCGCATCGTGAAGCCAGCTTCTTCAACATTTTCTGGCACTGACTCTGATTCTTTTTGCAACAATCTTACCACCCTTCGAAGAGTGGTTTTGATAGATGCTGCCACAAACTTGCCAAAGTGTCTGTCTGCCTCACGAATCACACTGTGGCCTGGCAGAAAATACGACTCAACTTGGGAAGGTCGTTTCTGGCTTAACAGATTTGCTGTGGATTCCAATACAGAACAGATCCGCTCTGTCAACTTGTTTTCCTGCCACAGCTCCACATTCTTGCACCGTTCAAGTTCTTCAAAGAATTTCATCTTGAGGATGTAAGTATGGAGTTTCCCGAGGTGGAAAAATCTCTTGGAGCTTCTTGGTAACGCGGTTTGCCCTTTGATTATTTTGAGCGCTGTGTAACAAGCTGCCTGAAGTGGGTCAGCATTCTGTAATATCTTCATTTCAGCGATGGAAAATGACAGTCTCCACAACAGCGAGTCCTCTCCCTCTGACTTGGGAACGACATGATATCCAACATCTCCACGGTCACTCAGGACATGGGACGGAGGTACTTTAGCCGACTTGGGCCAATTGGGAAAATGTATGGCTGGAGTGATGTCAATGTCGATGGGCATGTATTTGTAAACATTGCCCCTCCAAAACAAAGTCATCTTGACTCCCGCCTTGCTCGTGCTGACCACTGGGTGGCAGGACACACATGAATCATAGCTTGTTGTATGGAAGCTCAGTTTTCTGGCTTTTTGGAATAAGCCTGGAGTCCCAAACTTTGCGTGCAACGTTTTTGCCAAAAAAAGTTTGATTTTCATGGCGTCCAGGAATCCTTCCTCCGACAGAAACATCTTCCATTCTTCCCTGCAGTTTTCCTTTACTTGGACACGAACAAACCCTGGTAGTTCAGTTTCCACAATTTCACATTTTTCACTAGAGAAAGATTTCAGCTCACACATGTAGTCGAATTCGTCTGGCTTTCCAATCCTGTAGCCTTCAAAAGCACTTCCAGTGCGTAAAACTTCACAGTTGAACATTTTGTCGTCCTCCGCAACCAGTTTCAAAAGCTCTTCGACAAATTCCACAGTTTGTTTTGCAACTGTACATCTCTCGTGACAATTTCCGTCGCCTTGCAAGTGGAAACTTCTTACACTGTACTCGCGACACAGTTTCAGTAAATACTCATTTACATCTGTGTCTTCCTCTATAAGCAATTCTGGGACTTCAGCGTTAAGAGGATCACTTTCATCACCCGATTTGAAATCCCCGACACGTTCCTTGTCGAGGTTCTTTGAACCTCTCTCGCTCTTTTTGTGATCTTCCTCACGCATTTCATCGATGTCGCTTCTGTCCCTTGCATCCTTATTATGCGGGGCTTCTAAACTCTCCATTGTACCACCAGGAGTCGAATCAGTGTAGGAAGCTTTATCGGTTTGGCCGGCAAGTAGACAGGAAAGTCTTTTCAAATTAAACTTTATAGCCAGGTCATTCGCTGTTTCTCCAAAAACGTTTGCCCGCACCTTATCTCCGTCGAGCTCGCTTATCAATGTTTGCGCGACCTTCACCATTGCATCTTCGTCGGTATTTGACATTATCGCGACGTGTAACACCGAGTCTCCGTTACGGTTTGCGAACTCTGCGTGTGGAACACAATTCAGCAAGCACTCCAGCAACTCAAAATTACCATGATAGGCAGCCACATGAGCTGGAGTATTGCCGTCTTTGTCCAGACTAGTAACGCCAACACCAAGTTCTAAAAGCACCTTAATTATCTCGACATCGCCAAAAGCAGCAGCTTGATGAATTACGGTCCTTCCGTTGAAGTCAAACATGTTTAAATGAGCGCCAAAATCATGCAGCAGGCGAACTGTCTCAAGAACAATCTTGGCGTACCGTTTTACAACAGGTTTGGCTAAATTTACATGGTCGAAGAAGAGATGAAGTGGCGTTTTTCCTATGTAATCTGGAATATTAGGATTGACTCCTGCATTCAGTAGGGCTTTTATAGTTTCGTGTCGGTTTTGGACGAGGATTTGTTCGTTAAGATTCAAATTTTCTGGTAGAGCGACAGCTTCATGCAGTGCAGTTCTACCACAGGAACTCTGACAATCTAAATCTTCGTGAAAAATAAATTGAATTAGCTTCATCACTAACTGCGGTTGATGACAATTGGCAGCAAGAGAAAGACAATTCCACTCAAATGACGACGGCATAATTGGCTCCAGCCTGTAAGGACTCGTGGAAAACATAAGGGATGCTCCTCCAGTGACATCAAGATTTTTTACCTCTGACAAAGATATGGAAAAGCTTTTTCTGGGGTCTGCTCCATTTTCAAGAAGTTTAAAGGCAATGTCAGTTTTACCGTGACAAATTGCATGGTGAATTGGCGCCCAGCCTCTTGTGTTAGAGGCGTTTACGTTGCATCCATGCATTAGAAGACAGTCAAGTACTTGAACACGTCCCCATTTACAAGCCTCGTGAACAGCTGTTCGTCCAGTTAATCTCCCATCTTTACAATAAGTAAAAAAGTTGGGACCTGCACCTTTTTCAAGCAGTGTAGTTAACATACTTGTACGACCCAATTTCGCACCCAGTGTGAGAGGGGTATTCCAATCGTCGCCACCATACACCATGGACTTTGAATGAAAACTCCAATTAAGGCCAACGTTGAGTTCGTCCAAAGCTTCGAGAGCCATAGTAAATCCCTCGGAATTGTTGAGTACTATGGACTGGATCAGCATTGTCTTAACTGTTCTGATTATTTCCTCGGTATCAAAAGTCCCACTGGGACCCGAGTTTCCTTCGGCAGACTCCATTCCCCTAGCAGACGTCTTGTTTGAAAATCTTCCAGAATAAAAGACAGATACAGTTACATGTAAAGGTTGCAATGAAAACATTATAAGTTTGTTTTTGCTACTTTAACGACACGTTATATATAAACAACTTAGAAAAAATAGAAAATTAACAAAACACGTTATTTGGAGCCAGAGTGTAAACTAAACGCTGGTTTTCACTAGCGCATAAGCATAACGACATATGCACAAGAAGAACGGACACTGTTTGTTCTTCTTGTGCTTATGCTTGTGCTTATGTCGCGGTGGTTCCTAGTGAAAACAACTTGAGAAAAACAAGTTCTTCTCACGCTCGTACTTGTGTCATTATGCTTATGCTTATGGCTAGTGAAAAAGAGTTCCAAACTTATTCTGACTGAACAACTGACATTTAGTCGAAAGCCTCAAGGATTGTTGTCACGCCTTGTCTTTCATTTTCACTGTTCCCTTGCATTTTGCCTGAAATGAGACAGGACAGGCTTACCGAACACTCGGGCGGTGGGGCCATAGGCCGTTTCAAGGATGTCAAATTATGTCACGCAAAATTTCAATTTTAAGTGCTTTTCATTAAAACAAAAATTCATCGCGATTGATCGATTTACCGTACTTAATTTATTACACCTACGAAGTTTGAAACTATTCCGTTGCAAACTCTCAGAAATATGAGAGCCTGAAAATTCCAAAATTTACAAAGAAATGTATGAAAGGCGGCAGGCGTACCCCCAGCCCCCTTTCAAGCATTTCTTTATAAATTTTGGCGTTTTCGGGCTCTCATATTTCCGAGAGTTTGTAACCGATTGTTGTCAAACTTCGCAGGTTTACTAAAATCGTTACGATAAATCGCTTTATGGAGATGAATTTTTGTTTAACGAAAAGCACTAAAAAAATGCTTTTTCGCGGCGCTGCACGTTTTCCTTTCGTAAACGGCCGATGCCATTTTTGCAGGGAATTTCAGCAACACATTTAGCTGTCGTCTTTTTTTTTTCACACACAAAAAATAAATATTATTATATTGTAGATCAACAACCAGAATCGAACCAGAACTCAGAACTTCTGGCATGACAACATCCCTGTCTCACCACCACACAAAACCAGGTTGATGCGCCAAGTCGTCACTACAAAGACGGCGAAGTCTAAGAAACTGAGAATAAGGAATGGAATTCTTGACATGTGATGGATGTGAAGATGAATACAACAAATAGCTATGAGAATCTGTGGGTTTGTAGTGCACACTGGTGCATAAACTGTTGCCTTCGATAGAAACTTTGATATCCAGGAATGCTAAGGAAGTATCGGAAATTTCCCAGGTATATTTAAGGGCAGGATGAAACGAATTAACAGCGGTTATAAATTGATTAAGATCCTCTCTGGTAGAAGAGGTAGCGCCGATACAGTCGTCAATGTAGCGACGATAGAGTTCAGGTTTTGGGCCGTTGTATTGATTGAAGAATTGGTGTTCAATGTAGCCTACGAAAAGATTGGCGTAGCTGGGTCCCATTTTGGTACCCATGGCCACGCCATTGATTTGTTTGTAATAATTGTTCGCGAATGAAAAACAGTTGAGTGTTAACACTAACTCAGCCAGGCGGAGTAATGTTTCCGAGCTTGGTTCCTTAACAGTGCGTAAATCAAAAAAATGTTTGAGGGCTAGAAGACCTTCGCCATTTGGGATGACGGTGTAAAGAGATGTAATATCCATAGTGAAAATAAGTTTGTCTTCGCCCAGGAAATTGAAATCGCGAAAAATTTGAAGTGCGTGTTGACTGTCTTTAACGTATGACGGTAAAGATCTGACAATAGGTGCCATAATTTTGTCTAAATAGCTGGAAATGAGTTCGGTAGGGCAACTACAGGCAGAGACGATAGGTCGACCTGGGTTGTTAGGTTTATGAATTTTAGGTAAAAAGTAAATACACGAAGTTCTGGGAGTGGTAATGATGAGATTGGTAGCAGTAGCCGGCAATTCTTGTTTGACTATAAGGTCGTTAATAGTGCTCTTGACAATTTGTTGGTTAGTGGAGGTGAGATCTTTGTCGACTTTAGCATAAAAAGAGGTGTCAGAAAGTTGCCGCAAAGCTTCTTTTTGGTAGAGGTCGGCCCGCCAAACAACTAAAGCGCCGCCTTTGTCGGCCGCTTTGATAATTATGTCTTTGCGCTTACTAAGGTTTTTTAGCGCCGTCCTCTCTTCCGAAGAAAGGTTGGAAAATTTGGTGTTACGATTGAAATTAAGTTTGTTGATGTCGTGACGGCATTTTTTAATGAAAAAATCTAAAGAAGCAAACTGGCCCTCTGGGGGAGTCCACTTAGATTTTCGAGTCTGAAGCGTCTCGAAAGTATCTTTGTCAGAGGTGTTAGAATCATCCTCTTTGTCATGGAAAAAGGCTTTCAGTTGAACGCGGCGAAGGAATTTTTCAACATCTTGCTTAACTGAGAATTCGTCCGGTTTTTTGGATATTGGAACAAAATTCAAGCCCTTACTGAGGACGGATTTCTCTGAGTCGGAGAGCGGAAGATTTTCTGGAATAGTAACCACGGTGTTAAGGTTTTCAAGTGATGAGTCACAAGTAATTTAAGGACCTATTAATTGTAGAAGTTTTTGGGCCTTAATTTGGTGTAAATGGTTAAAAAGTTTAGAGTTTAACTCCTGAATTTTTTCGCGAATAGATTGTACTAAAATAGCTGGGCAGGTTTTGGACAGTTCAGAGCGATAATGTAGAATTTGTTTGTCGAGGTCATCGCGTTTTTGGCACATAGCTCTGATAGTGATCCTCATAATGTTACGTGAGTGTGTATTAGTTTATCACTAAAACCAGTTTCTAGTTTCTACCTAGTCCAGGCTTAAACTAGAGCAGATATAGCATCGTCCATTCCGAAAAGCTTGTTACCAACAATGGCATCGACCGTATACGACAGGGAAATCAGACTCGGCGCCGGAAAATAACGCCCCTCAGGGACAGGAGCCCATTCATGCCAACTCTCCCGGATTTTCGGGATACAGAATAAATCTCCGGGTCTCCCGTACGGGTCACCAAATCTCCCGGTACGAAGGAAAAATGCTTAAAATACGAGTTTTTACTCTTACTTTGGACGATTTTGCGAAGAAATTTTGTAATATTTGACGCATTTTTGTGGAATTGGCAGTGCTCTATTATTACTGTAATGATTCGATTTAGCGCCCTCCTTCCAATAAGCGCCCCGTTCCAAATAAGCGCCCCTTTCGGACGTTTGTTTGTTAATAAGCGCCCCTATTCTAATAATCGCGCCTATTCTAATAAGCGCCCCTATTCTAATATAATATAATTACAGCGGCTTCAGAGTACGTATCAAACTTTGTTCATCTTCCTTTAATAGCTGGCATACGGTACGCAGTTAGTTGTGTGCTAACCATTGCAGTGGATGGATCAGAGGATAATTACATTCACTGCTTCAAGGAAAATCAGCCTTGCCGTGCATAACCTGCGATCAGGCGAACGGCTCAAGGCTATACAACAAGCCATGGGCATTGCACGCGACGGTGATCCTTTAGACGGATCATAATATGGTGCATATTATGCAGAGCTAATTGCAGAGCTAGAGATACCAACCCTTGAAATAGAAAAATGGTAGGTTTTGGTTACGTCGCCCCTACGTAATAAACGATCGGTCCCAATCTTGGCGCAAAATTGGCGGGAGCCT
>OX393561.1:36446291-36481227 GCA_947652115.1 Blastomussa wellsi
GGAGATCTTTTTACCCTGGATTTTTTAAAGCAAACGGCCGCTTGGCATCGATGGCAGAGCCTGGACTGAGTTGTTGTTGAGTTAATATGAAACTAGAACATCTCTTCTTGGAATTCGCGATGGATTTGAGGCCGTTTGACCATTTTAAGCTGGGATTTTTCGCTTGGCTCGTCGGGCGTTCCGAACTGGAGTGTGCAGCCTTGTTCTTTTCTTTGTAGTGGGGAACCCAGAAAGCGATAACTCGCCTAAATGGCCAAGAATCGGCAAAATGAGCGTCCAGACAAGAATAAAAACACAGTGAAAGTAAGGTAAGGCAATTTTATTTAAGATTTGGCAGTATTTCAGTTTGTTAAAAGGTGTTGTAAATTATTCCCATACAAACTCTTATATTTTTGCCATGACATGATACTGATCACAACGTGAGCTTGGGCTGCCTGTCGTTACAGATGCAGAAACTTTCCATCTATTCCAACTGTGGGAGCAAAAGAAATTGCAAAGAATCAGAAAAACAACATCTCCTGCTTACCAGTGTTCTAGAGAAACCTCAAATCTAAACGCCACAAATAGAATTTTCTATCGGAAACTCTTGTGAAAGTCGTAAAAACGGTCGCTCTTCTGCTTCCGCTTTGGAGGGTCCTTTGAAGGCGCCAGTCTTCATTGGCCAGCAGCTGCTGCACACTTCCACAATTGCACGTCATGTTATGTTACGTAAGATGTCTATAGGATGCGTCTCGCTTTTACATTACCAGAAAACTTTTGCTACAAATACGAAACTTTTGGCTACTGTCTGCCGATCTATGCTGATTAAACTACACATATGGTTTAATATTTCTAACGACCCGCATAATCTGACGCCATGAATGTTTGGAAATAAATGGCATGTACGTGTATTATGTTGTGATACAATTTTATTCTTGGTTCAGATTTTCTTTTCCTTTGTTTCAAATAAATTGAACCTTGACATGTTTTTTTTTTAATGTAAACCTGTAACTATCTATCGAGATTACAAATTTATAATCCCATAAGTCAGTGAGCAACACTTATTTTTATTAATTAAAAATAATATTTATTCCTTCAAATTTACACCATTCAGGTTATCTGACTCTAAATAGTAACATCTCTCCTTTGTATTATTAAATACACTCACAATGTTAGTTACAAAAATATTCTTCACGCTTTTTTCGCTGAAACGCTTTCATTGTGTGCTTTTTTTCCTGAATTTCTGGATACAATAAATCTCTGGAAGATGACTATCACGATTTCCTTGAAATCACTGGTGCTTCTCGAATGCAGTGCCACTCTCCAAGTTACACCATGTAACTCCAAGCTAAGCTAATTCTTGAAAACGCCATAGTACATTAATTAATTTACTTGTAAGGCCACATTCAGTGACTGAAATAGCAAGAGCATTTGAGGGATGATCAGAGTTGAATTGTACGAGAGTTCTTTTTAAAGTTCATCGGCTTTCAACATCCTTGAATAGTTACATAATTAAACGTCATGTCGAGTGTCGCCCAATCCAAAAACCTTGCAATTTTCATGTGCCAATCCAATCCTACCTGACTCGACGGATTACGAAACTATCCTCGGAGACAGTCGTTGTGAAACGAAGTAAACCCGGAGCTAAACGTGATTTCGATTTCTCGACGCTTCTGGCGTTTTTTGTATTGGCCAGTGTCATTTTCTCTAGTCGGCTGGTAGCAGTTGCTATTGTTTTAGGGGCTACGGCATTGTTCCTGTTGTTTGTTTTATTGTTTTCACCCAGGGTACCGAGCCATTCACGTGAGACCTGCACGAGAGCTGCTACATCGCCGTGCTGAATTGGTTCATAGGACTACCCATGTTAGTTTATAACTACATCTACAGTTTACAAAATAAATGTATAAGCTTCAATTCTTTCAGGCTGTCCATTCAAATGGCGCGTTGATCCAGTTGTTTGCGATCCACTTGGAACCTTCAAGAACGTCGCATCCTCCGTGTAAAGAGCGCTCGTCTTGAGATCCCAGCAAACCCGTCACGTTACTGATCATGTGATTGTACCACATCACGGCAGTGCCTTTCTTTGGGCGAACCACTAGTTTGGCGTCATAGCAGTGATAACTTAAATTGGACCGGTCTTTCTCTTGATAATCCTGCAAACAATTACAAGAGAGGCTAAATGTGACGTGATTAAAAGGAGGAAGGCTACTCTGAATTGAACTGAAGAGCAGGCATTACCGTTCGGTTGAAATTTTCCTCATCAGCAACAGGAAAAGCCGTCTCTCCACCACGAGTGACGTCATTAAGATAGTACAACACTGTCATGAACCTGACACACAAAAATAGGTACAGTAATGTACATGTGGCTACTGCGAGTGCCTCACTGTATTACTAACACCAAATGCCGCATTTGGTATGAAAAATGTTCAAAAGTTCTTGTTCATTAAACGATTTTTTCATGACGTGTTACCGTGCAGCATGAAATTGTGTGGGTTTTAATTTTTTTCGGATTGTTCCCGATCCTAAAGATAAAATTCCGCAGAAGGAAGCTACCGCAGAATAAACCGCCACAAAATTGCACTCCGTTCAGTTCAATGAAGAACTCTGCTCGCTATTTCATGTAAACTTGCGTTACTGGGGCGATATCGGATGGCCTTAGCTTAGCTAAATATTCGAATCACGACTAAACAAAAACTACTACGTGAATATCCAACACGTCCTCTCCTTGTGCTTCTTTCTTAACGGTCAGCAAGTGATGATAGTTGAAAATATTAAGTCTCCTTCTTTGTAATACTTCTGCTGGTTGCACAGGAAATCGCAAAACATTAGCTCCCAGCGGAAATTTCGGCCATCTCATACCGCAAAAATTTGTTCCCGCAAAATGCAAAAAATCGTCAATCAACAAAATCAAGACTCCTGCAAAACATTTCATGCCATTACTTTGTGTGAATTTTATATTTTGCGTCCAGATTTTCTATTCCTTGCTTTGACATTTACGAAACTTATTCAAGAAAAAAGTGATCTGGTTTTCATAGAAGTAATTCTACTGCATAAGAACTGATTCGCTGCCTTACCTACACAAGCTACAGTTTCCAGTATCGCCCCCACAGCACTGGGAAACTGGACCGTCCCATTCATCTGTGGAGTCGTAATGAGCATGGTAATGACCGTGTACTCCATACTTGACAACCTGAAAAAATAGAAAATAAAAGAAGCTGTAAATGCCAGACACAACAAACCCGTGACTACGCACATAACATCTATTATTATACATCAGACTCACTTTGAAAAATGTGATTGGTCGAGAGCATTCAATCAATTTACAATAGCTTGTGAACTTGACATGATAAGCCCCTTGGAGTGTTCTCCTCAGAATCAGAACAGAGACTTTCAATTAATGTTTAAAAAGATTTTCCTTTAAGGATTTTTCCATTTTAACTGATGTATACTTTATTCAGACAAAGGTTTTATTATTGTATTTTAAAATTTTTAAATGATCTTGGTTAAGCTTATCAGTGTCACTTTCACCTTAGTTTTGAAATAAAGCCATTTTTCGACAGATGAATGTCTTTTTTTGCCTATTGTTAAAAAAATGTATAATAAAACAATTATTGAGTTCGGTTTTCGCATGATATCATGAATTATCAAAACCTCGTGTCTGTGTTATCTGCCTCAGCCTTCGGCTTCGGCAGATAACACAGACCTCGGTTTTAACAATTCATGATATCATGCTCAACCTCATCCAATAATTGTTTATTAACTGAGGGGGTTAAGTTTAATCGAGAAAATGGATGCACGTTGTGGGACAGAAATTCCGAACCCATTGCCTCTTCCTACTTATAGTTGAAATATTGTCTACCTGCAAATCTTCACTGCCCTCAATGAAAATTCTTGGAAGCTTTGTCAGCAGCACAATTCTAATAAGAAATACACGATTTTAAATTGAAAATATGCCAGAATACTTGATAAGTCAGAATCAACATTGAACTGATGTACAATGTTGTGCCTGGCTGGTATATCACAGGCAGGTGAAATGTCAAGTTTCCCAGGTTCACTTGAGTTTTGACATAATCATTAGCCTCAAGGTTTGAAACTTTTTCGATTATCTTTTGATTTGCATCCTTTTCAGTCATTACAAAAAAAATGGCAGGAAGAGATATCAAAGATTTGTTTCCACAATTTAGTTTGAGATTTTTTGAATGTCTTATTAGTGCATTATTTAAAAGGTCATACCCATAAAATCATTTTGAAAAAATCTGGAGCAGGAATGGCATAGTGGTGAGAGTGCTTATGCGTCCTGTCAATGTGGCCTGGGTTCGATTCCCAGCAGTTGAGTTTGTTCTTGGTTCTCATTTAGAACAGTTTTCTGTTGAGTGCGTAATACCAAAGTCAAAGTTAGGACTCTGACCAATCACAAAAGACACAGACAATCCAATGAACCAATCAAAGCTTGAAGCCCTATAGCCAATGCGAAGCACAGGGAAACATACATGAGTGAGTCACCATTGGTTTTGGTATTACTTTTGATTGGTGTAGAAAGTCACCCAAGTTTTTAAAACCAATCACTAAGTGTATGGTAATTATGCAAAATCAAAGCAAATGCAGCCTCCCAAGCAGGTGTTATTAGGGGATTGTGTTATCACTTGTCCCGGACAAATGCGAAATACACTCAAACGAAAATCGTACTAAGAGAGAAAATGGATCTTTTAGACTTTTTTTTACTTTTCCAGCATTGAAGGCAAGCTCATTACATTGAAAAATTTTTTCCATACCTGTCTTGAAGTTCTGTTAAAATGGAATCTGTACTTCCAGTCACTTTAAGCCATGCCTGCTGACTCAGTCTTGTTCGTTGCTGAGGATTTCTGTCCTCCAAGTCCTGTATGTGAATGTTAAATGCCAAATGATCACCCTCAAGGCATTCCGTTTGGCTGATTAAACCTGAGTACAAAGTGGAAATTATAAAAATACAATAGGGGATGAAGCTTTTTACTGAAGCAATATCAGAAAACAACTATAGCCACTTACAACAACATGACTTAAAATAAATAAATAAATTCCAAATTTTTACTGAGTAAGTGCCTTGTTTGTTACTAGCTAAAGCCCTGTGGAGGAGGGATGGCACAGCGCAGAGAGTGCTTGCTCGGTGCAGAGACACACAGTGCAGAGAGCCGGAAACAGTGGATTAAGAGCCACTCTGTGGAAATACCACTGAAAAATTCCATTATCATTATCATTATCATATTATTGTTCATTTCACTCAGGTGCTCAGTTAGTAGCAGTGTCCCAAGCTGTATCCAGATAAAAACAAGAGAATTCATAAATTCACAGCTTGCATCTACAAGCAGACAATTACCAAAACTCGTAATCTTTAAATCACTTAAGAGTTAAAGATAATTACCGGTATTTCATAAATCCCCTTACCATCTTCATCTTTATCAAACTTAATTTTCTTTAACCTGTTGAAATTAAATCAAATCATTAAAATGGTCTAACATCAAATATAGTCACAAATCATAAAGAAACAATTCAAAGAGAGGTTCACCAAGACCTTTTAATGGGGTCTGATAAGCCACCCCAGCCAACCCCCCCCCCCCCCCCCAAACACACTTCACCCAGCCCCTCAACCCACTTGTGTTAGCATGGGTTTCATAAAAAATAACAGGAAATTCACTGCAACACAAATGTTTACATGTATGTCCTCAAAGACTCAGCCAGAATTTAAAATTATTGGCCAAGTTGTGTTTCAGACAACATTTACTTTGGAGATGTTTAAAGCAAACATCAGTACTTACATTACGTCAACATCAGTATCATTAAGTGATATGTTGAAAGATTCCTTTACAAAGACAGCAAACTGAAATGTAAAGACCACTTTTTAATAGTAATAATAATAATAGAAATAATAATAATAACAATAATAATAATATTTTTTAATAATATAATAATTTTATTCAAAATGCCATAGCTAAATGAAAAAGAATTATGTCTACAATTTTTAAAAAAAAAATTATAAAAAGAGTAATTCAGTCAACTCTCTCTAAGACCTGACTCATCCCCGGGTCATCTCTCAGTGTCATACTTGAATACTAACCACATAATTATAAGCATGGTATCCCCTGTTTTATGACAGTTTCCCCCAGTTGACTCTCGCCCCTAGCCCTGCAGGAGATTGAAAGATGGCTGGAGATGAGTCAGCTCTAAAGCAGACACCTTCGGGACCAATACCAACCGTATGTCTTCAAGATGTGCTTGGCTTACAGAAAGCTTAGAGTAGACACAATAATTCTCATTAAAAATTACTGAAAAACGCCTTGCAGGGACCTTACAGCAGTTGTATGCCTATTTGAGGTGTCCGCCTTGCATAGGTGTCTGTTAAGAGAGAGTTGACTGCAATAATATTTAATAATAATAATAATAATAATAATAATTAAATAATAATAACTATCAATACCTCTAATGCTGAGATCTTGCCATCACTGTTTTCATCACTTTCAAGTAAATTCTGGCAGTTTTCATTCTTTTCCTCATCACTCAAAGCTGCACATTCAATAAAACACAGAAAATGGGAAAGTGATTGAACGAGTGATGGAGTGAGCGATCCAGTGAATATTTGAAATTATGCAACCCCTTATATTCTCCTTTTTAAGACTGTCACCCTGACACGGTATGAATGCTCTGCGAGTTTCATTGACCTGCAGAGCTAAACCTTGTTCCATTTTGGTTTAGTATCTCAATTCAGCTCTATGGTGATTATCTTCCTTTAAATAAACTATTATTTTGATGATTCCTGCATTTTAAGGGTAATTTGGTTTGTCACAAAAAATGATTCAATAACTTGTGACAATATAGCTCCTTAATTTACATTGTACAACAAGTGGATTCTCTGAACCTCTCAGACACAGGCTGTGCTGAGTTAAAAATTCTCACCTGAATCATCCTCAGGATCAGGCATTGTAGTGCTTTCAAACAGACCCTTTGCACCAGCAAGTTTGATTATATGTTCACATTCTTCTGGAGTCAAAAACTCAGGTATTTCTATCAAGGTAAAGAAAAATAATGAACAATAAGCCATTACCAACTATGAAAAATTAGCTTTTAAAAATTAAGAACATCAAAGACATGACATGAAGGTGTTAACTAGTTAAGGTCACGAGGCTCGTGCAAGAGTGTGTGCATATACCCATGCTTTCATGTAGCAGTGGAGGACTGTCACTAAGGGCCGCTGTCGTCACTAAGGGGCGCCGAATACCCCAGGCTATTATGAGTTTGGGTCCTGGCTACTTTGGAACAAAACCAAAACACTGGAAAGTGAAAAATACATCAAACAGCAAAATCCTCTGGCTACCTTTTTACTTTTCCCGCCTGCTTGAAAAATTAGTGACAGCCCTGTGAGTGCATAATAGAGATGGATCTTCTGTAGGCATGTTTTCAATAGAATTTGAAGTATGCAGCTGGTTTGGGGAAAAAGTAGTCAATTAACTTTTCTAAGCAAAATTATTGACTGACAGATTGAGTAGCTAATAATTAAACAGCAAACGTTTGTTGCATACCAAATAGAAGTGGCCTCAAGCTTTTGGTAATTAACTGGTGCATTCTTCCCTCTTTCAGTTTTATGTTCTGAACATGGCCAACCTTTAGTTATTAGAGACAAAATAAAAAAATCCGGTTTTGACTTTGAAATTGGGACTTCCATGAGTTAATAGCAACAACATTGCTTTAGTGCTGACAGGAGTTTACTCGTTGATTTGCAATAATTAACAAAACTAGAATTACTTGAAAACTTTCTTGACTCCATGTGAATTTTACTGCCTTCCAAGAGGCCTTCCATAGGGTAAAAGCGACATGCGGCATGACCCTGAATACGGGCAAGATGCATTGGAATTTTTAAGTATGCTATGCTTAGTCGATCTAATCACATTATTACATTGCAAAAAATAATACAACAGCAACATACTAATATGTACTACGAAAATGACTCAGAATAAAGGAAACGGAATTTCTAAGAGCTTAGATTTTCAACATTTCCTAGGGGAACATACCCCTTGATACCCACAAACCATTTTTGGTCTACTGAGCCTATTAAAATCCAGTTACAGCCCTGCCATGAAAGTTTCTCGTAAAACAATGTATGTTAAGCATCAGCAACAGTCATGAACATACACTACAAAAACCAACAACAACTGATTTACAGCTCGGTCACAGTCAATATGTCAGCTGGTTGCATATAATCCATATTCGAGGGTCTCCTATACTTTTTTCGTGACGCGTGAATGGGCATTTTTGCTATGCGTGAAGCGTGAATGAGGATTTATTTTTTCCGTGATTCGTGAATCTATATTTTTCCGTCCTCGGGAAACTGGTTTTCTATTTTTTCGTGATCCGTGAAATATGCATTTACTTATGCGTGATTTTGTGAACCAACAACTTTTGCGGGAATAACTTTTCACGTTTTTGGAGATTTTAGCGCCATTAGAGCTCGTAAACCACACCGGACTAGATTTAAAAAGCGCACGGCCTGCCCATTCCGGAAGGGGCACTGAGGACTAACCACAGCGACAGTGAACCAGGAGGGCCTAGTGTAAATACGTCTTTTGGTTGCTTTTTTACGATGACGAGAGTCTGAAATTACCAAAAGATGGCATATTCAGTAATGTGAGGTAAAATGTACATTTACATTTTTATAATGATTGTATTTGTATGTTTTGTGAACCGTAAAAATAATTTGTATTTCTATGTGACACATGATTTAGCCTTTGCATTTTTACGTGAAACGTGATTGCTTGCCTTTTTCCGTGAACTGCTTCTCGAATTTTTCGTGATGCGTGAAATGGCCAATTATTTTTGCGTGAAACTGTTTTCAGAAGAGGTATAGGGGACCCTCATATTCCAGCACTGATCCTGCTGAGCCTGCTGATCTGCTTTTCAAGTCTAGTCTCTATACCCTACATGTGGTTCTTTAGCAATTCGATGGAATTGTTGGACCTGTTTATCTTCTCCTCTATCGTACTAAGCTCCTGCTCTTGGCGGGATTTCTTAGCATCAATAATTTAGATTTGATTAAGCAAATAAAAAAATCTGTCATATACACTTTAAATTGCAAGACAGGGCAAATAAAATTTGCAAATCATTTTAAAGCCACTAGCTACTACCTATGTTACCACAATGATGCATCACAGATAGTTCACTGGTAGTCGACTGATAGCTAGCCAATAGTTCCTTATAGTTAACTGACAGATCATTGACACTATCGGTCGATAAATCGATGCTCAAAACAAAGATATTGGCCGAGCAGCGGTCAAGATGACCGACATATTGACCAATAATGAACCAATACTTGAGCTGCACTTGACCGATAAATGATCATCACTTGGTCGATACATGGCCAATACATCGACCAAGTGTCAACCACTACTCGATCAGCCGACGTATCGACCGAGTGTCTGCCAATGCTACCTACAGTAAACATGATCCAACTGTCCAAGTTTACCTCTCAATAATAGTAATGGTGACAAAATATTTACTTCAAAACGTTCTGCAAGTATGCAGGTGTATGCAGTGTGCATTTGTTACACACTTTGTAATTACACCTGTTTTGTACCTGCTGGAGGGGGTAAAGACCATGAATTTTGAGCATTATATTCAGATCAAGACCTGTTTATTCGGTTCAACATGTTTACAGTATTCGCGTTTAAGAAATCAAATAAAACTGTTCTGTAGGACGTTTAATGAATTATTTATCCCGTGTACAAATTGTGAAGAGGTCCAATAATTCGAATATGGCGCCCAGATGAGGAACTACACAAGAAATAGATTAAAAATATCAATTGTATTTCCTGAAACTTCCTAAATAAAACAGTTGTACCTTGTAACAAACGTAGTCGATGCATAATAAATCATTTTAGCTTACCTCAACACCATCAAGCTTAACAAGTTGAGGATGTTTCTTCTCTTCCTGGTTGCAATCTTGATTTCTCGCCGAGCTGGTCGAGCAAGTTTCGTGATCAAAAGTGGACACAAACAAAACATCCTGGAGGATGAGTTCACAAAACAAAACCAAAACTACCAGCCGCGATCGAAACATCTCTGAAGGTGAAATTAATAACAACAGCATCAATAATGAAATTCATGACAAAGTCTTTGCAAACAAGTCTTTGCAGGTCGATGACCAGACTTCCGCGTTCCACCGCGTCCAACCTTTCTCGATCTCTTCTTATTTTCCTCACGGGGCTGGAACCGAGCAGCAGATCTTTTCCGGTGCCAGTGACTGGGACCCAAGAAAAACGTTTGAAACATTTGAGATTTCTCGTTGACATAGTCTACAATCCGAAAACTGTAAGTTATACTCATTGAAAACACGAATCTATGTTTTGCGGTGTTTTATTAATTTTGGGGTGAGTTCACGTGGCGCATATATGGGTCGGGTACGTTGACGTTGGACGAAACATAGTTTTTCTCATTGATGCACGAGAAATACGAAATAATGAACATTGAATTTACTAACCCTTTTTAAACCTCTTACAATTTTTATCCAAATTCTGGCTCATCCTCGGTGTAAGAACCTGGGAAACTCACCAGTGACGTAAAACAAAGAACGAACAAGACAACAAAGAACCTCGAAACAATATAGAACAGAAAAACAATAGCTCAAAAACAAAGAAAAAAGTCAGGTTCTTACACGGAGGTAAACATTAAATTCTTCTGTACACCACGCCTTAACAACTATACATCTATTATTTAGAAAACCTTAGGGGGCGATGATTGGAATGCGTAGTTAAAATTTAAGCAGAATCTAATTACAAAATGGTGGGTTGGATTGACTGCTGTGTACTATTTAACAATCAGACTACGAGCCCGAGTTTTCTATGAGCGAATAGTCAACGAGGCGAAGTCGAGTTGACTATCGCTCATACTCGGGCTCGTAGTCTAATTGTTTTAGTAGAAACTCTAAAGGGTTACATTCCAAAAGCTACAATTTTTAAGTATTTTTTGAGCCAAAAATCAAGAAAAATCTTTCATTCAAAGAGCAATCGCGCGATCGTTTTCTATCGGCGATTATAGTTCACCACTAAATTTTCTCCAATTCTCATTGGTCTAAATTAAACACGTGACGCGATAGTGTTCATCCGCGGAGGGCACTGTCAGCGCACAGTGCCCGTCCGAGGAAAATACGCGGATGGATAGTGCCCATCTGTGAAATTTTTTGTTAACTAGCAGGCTTTCGGTAAAAAATCAATCGCTATTTGATTGATCTGCATTTCGAGGGTTTCTTACCTGATTTTCGTTTAAACGTACGTTTCGGCTTGCAGCAAAAACTCAAGATGCTAGTTTGTGAATTTGCGCGCGGAAGAAAATTTAGTGGTGAACAATAAAGACAATAGAGTGTTTGTCTCGGAACAATTTGAAATTCTTAAAACTAGCATATTTACCCTCGAAGCTTCGCTTCTCGGGATCCGCGGGGCAACTATCAGCCGATAGTTCCTCGACAGGAACACTCTATTGTTTAAATAGTTGCCCATCCGAGGAAAATACCCGGATGGATAGTACCCGTCCCTGAATTTTTTTGTAAACAAGCGGGCTTTCGTTAAAACAAAACATTCAAACGCTATTTGATTGATCTGCAGTTAGAGGTTTTCTTGCCTGATTTTCGTTTATTCGTACATTTCGGCTTCCAACAAAAACTCAAGAAGCTGTTTTGTGAATCTGCGCGCGGAAGAAAATTTAGTGTTGAACAATAAAGACAATGGAACATCAAATTTCCGCGGGGCAACTATCAGCCGATAGTTCCTCGACAGGAACACTCTATTGTTTAAATAGAAAACAGTGGGAGAACCAATCAGATTCACGGATTTCCAATAGAACATAGTTGAGTTTCTACTAAAAAGCTAATATAATAAATAGGGAGGGCCGGAGGGCATGATATATCATGATCGCAGGCTGCTATAAAGTAAAAGCACGCCACAGACAGAAACAAAATCATAATAAATTAATTTGTACCAGTTATAGCCGGATTATTTCTTCTTCCCTTACCTTCATCGCAATGTAAAGTGAAATCAATCCAGTTTTAAAACATTTCCTTTGACATGTTTGAGACCTTTATTTATTTTGATTGAGGTTCAGTTACAGCGCGAAAGATGGCCAGCTTTGAGCTGGGATACCGTACCCATGGACAGTTGGATTCGCAGTTGCTTCTAACGGAGAATGCGTATATGCTAAGCCGACCGATTTCGCTTGGGCTAGCTGACCTGTTTTCCGGCCAATTTTGGTCTGTTAGCTGACTTGATAACGTCATGGCCCCGCAGGGTTTCGGGCCAGAGGTCTGTACAGCCCCCGAAATGATCCCGACCCCGAAATGATCCCCAACCCCGAAATGACCCCCAAATTGTCCCCGAAATGATCCCGACCCCGAAATGATCCCCAATTTTTGTCACGCTGAACCCGAACTGATCCCCAAGTAATTTCGGGAATGGAAATACAGTGGACCCCAGTGAACTGGGATCAATATCAGCATCTGGGCAAATGGCGTTATATAAAATAAAGTTGTTAAATAGACCAAAATCGGCTTATTTAATTCAGCTTATTTAACTTTCTTAAATCGGTCGATTTAACGTCCTAAATCGGTCCAATAAACGTCCTTAACGTGTTAAAATCGGTCGATTTTACGTCTTTAAATCGGTCGATTTAAAGTCCTTAAATCGGTCGACTTAACATCCTTAAATCAGTCGGTTTAACGTCCTTAAATCGCTCGATTTAACATCCTTAAATCGGTCTATTTAAAGTCTTTAAATCGGTCTATTTAAAGTCTTTAAATCGGTCGATTTAACGTCTTTACATCGGTCGATATAACGTAAATCGGTCGATTTAAAGTCCTTAAATCGGTCGAATTAACGTTCTAACATCGGTCGATTTAACGTCTTTAACGTCGCTAACTCGAACCTCCCGCTAACGCGAACCAATCTCTATTTTCCCTCGATTTCTTTTATATAACTCCAGTGTTCTTATGTTCTTATTTAGCGAGTGTTTAGTGAGAAATCAGCCCGAAAGTGTTCTTAATTGTTCTTAAATATATTTTAGAAAGAGTATACTTTATGTATGATTAACATACAATGTTTTACTGCTTACACTAAACAATAAATTTAAAATGAAAAATAAATAAGTTAATATTTATTTGCTTAGTTCCTTAGACCAGCTTTCTTACCCTGGCGTCCACTTTCTTTTGTATAAGAACATGCTTTAAAATTATATTAAAAAACGAAAATCAATATGTAAAAATTTATGAGCTGAATAAAAACATTATTATTATTATTATTATTATTTAATTTTCAGGCTGAATTTGTTATTATAATTGGCCAACTTTCAGCCTGATGATCTTAATCCACGTGTTCTTACATTCGAGCGTTTACTGTATTGTATTTTTACTCTCGGTAACTCGAACCCTCGATACCTCCTTCTGAGTTTTAAGCTGTTGTCTCGTTCCAGTCCCTTTCTTTTGACCTTATAGTCGATACAATGTCACGGACCGCGTGGTTTTCGGTTTTTCTTTTAGCGTGTGTTTTAAATAGCGTTTTCTCAGGAAAAGACAATAAGCCTTCTGATACAAGTTCAGTGTTAACTAAGGATGCAGAGGTGAGTTTCACTCTTCCTTTTATTATAATCGGATGAGCCTGAATCGATTCTATCGCATATGTTACTTAAAGCATACTAGTTATGCAATGGTTTCGAGTACACACTGTGAAACATCCCACGAGTGACTAATGAACTAATTAATTCCATGTGATATGACTGTTATATTAAGGCAGCAAAATCAGTAAATGGGAAACAAACAAATTAACAAAACCTAAACTACGTTCTTGCATTATAAGATTACCGATAACTGCTAACTGATGAAATGATGTAGTTAAACATTAACTACAAATTCAATTCAATTTAAGGTTAAGCGAAGAAATTTGCCTTTGGATGATGACGAGTATGAAGCATTGTATGGTATTCTGAATGGAGATACAACATTTCAAGATTGGCCAAAGAAACAAAATAGCGCTTTGAGGCAGCGAGTGTATAAAAAATGGAAGAGTGGTCAGTACCAAATGAAAGATGTTCACGATCCCATGGAAGGGAAAAAAGTTCAGCGCATCGTTCATATCGAAACAAATTGTATCGTGGTTAAAAGATCAGATATTTCGTCGATCGTGCAAAGTTTTTTTGGCCAAAGTAAAGGTGATGGCGCACTTAAGCTGGCAAAAAGTATACGGCACACATACAGTGGTCTTTCAAGAAATTTTATTCAGAAAAACCTAAATGCCATGAAAGAAACTCGGAAAATGCGGCCACTTTTCCAAAACAAGGCTCCACTTCGCCCTATAAAAGCAAGTAAAATACAAGAACGCCACCAAGTAGACCTTGTTAACATGCAGAGCATGCCCGTTACAATGGATGGAATAACTTACAAGTACATCATGTCCGTAATCGATTTATTTAGTAGGTTTGTGTTCCTGAGGCCCCTCCGATCGAAAGAGTCTGCGGAAGTAGCAGAAAATCTTCGTAGCATTTATAATGAACATGGGCCACCAGAAATCCTTCAAAGTGATCAGGGTTCAGAATTTAAGGGCGTGGTAAAGACACTTTGTGAAGCTCTAAACGTGAGGATAATTAGAAGCTCTGCATACAGCCCTCAGACACAAGGAAAGGATGAACGCTCACATCGTACATGGAAGGAAAAGATCAAGTTCGACATAATCGACAATGATGGAGAGTTCAACTGGGTAGAAAACCTTCCAATCTACCAACAGCTTTACAACGAGTCCCCGCATACCTCATTAGGGCTGCAATCGCCCTTCGAAGTGTATTACGGTAGAAAGCCTAACACAGTTAGAAATAGACTGTCCCTTGGCGAGAACACATCTTTTGAAGTTTCTGATGAAGAGGACACGAGTGATTTTCTGCTTAAGTCTCCTAAAAAAGACGCTCTCTCACAGCTGGGAAAAGAACGAGAAAATGTTAGAAATGACGCTTTCAAAGCATCGAAAAAAGCCGCAGAAAAAATGATAAAACGGGAGCTTGGGCGTAATCCTCCTTCCATCTATTATGTGGGAGAAACTGTCCTTGTCCGAATTGCAAAAACGAAAAAAACGGTGAAGGGAAAGAAAACGACTTTGAAAGGTAGTAGTGAGGGTCTAGTATTAGAAGCGGATCACGATTTACATAGATACTTTGTCGAATATGAAGATCCCAACACTGCAAAACGGCAAAAGCGCTGGGTGAAAGTTGACGACATAACCTCAGTGACCAAAGATGAAGAAACAAGAAGACAAGATACTGCAAAGAAACAGAACAGCAAACGAAAGAGGTTACATGCTGATAACGGCACGTCAACACCCGGAAATGCAAAACAATGGAAACTAAATAATGATGTTAGCTTACTAGATGCAAGTATTACCAACGTTTTGTCCTCAGAGAAATTACACGGCGACACGATCAACCTTTACTTCGATTTTCTGCGGCAGAAATGGGCGTCAAAACAAGAGAACATCTTCTTGGCAAGCTCCTACTTTTATGCCTCCCTTGATAAGCCGGAAACGATATCGTCATACAAAAACTATATTGGGAAAAACCCACTGCAGAACTACGAGCATCTTATTATTCCTGTGCATCTTCCAACTGAGGACCACTGGTTGCTTGTCGTTATCAGCATACTCCACATTTGTATAAGCATTTATGATTCCGCCAACTTTTCAGAGGACACGTACAACTCAATAATTCAAAAACTGAAAGAAAAGTTCATCAAGAAAGACTGAAGGCAAACCTTGCCACATCAGCCATGCGAGCTGTTACACGAGAACAACTGGGAAGAGAAAACGCCTTCATGTCCGAAGCAGACGAACAAAGTTGACTGTGGGGTGTACAATTGCTGGTTTGCGAAGCAGTTTTTGTCAGATTGTGATTCTCCCATCAGGTACAAAGGAGGGGATTTGCGAAGCGAAATGGTTGGTGATTTGTTGGAATTAGCAGCGTCTAACAAGTGTAGCAGTGATATCGGTTGGTTTTCAGGTGACGCAGTTAGTAAACGGAAATATACAGAACAAATGTCAGAGAAAGAGAAACTTGACGTGGAGGTGCAAAGTGCTAAACTTCAATACCGCAACCCTCCCACACCCAAAGATGGGAACTGCATGTTCCATGCAGTTAGTGACCAACTGACACGCCTCGGTTTGACGGCCCAAACCCCGTCAGAGTTGCGTTCAAGCGTCGTCAAATATCTTCGAAACAACCCCCTAACCTCTGACGGAATCCATCTAAGAGAGTTTATTTCTTACCGAGGTTGGGAGAGCTACTTGCGTAGAATGTCTCAAGATGGCGTGTGGGGGGACTGGATTACTCTGTGGGGCCTAGTCAACTTGCTAAACATTGACATAGCAATAGTATCAAGTTTAGGAGAGGGTGGCCTTCGAATAATCAGCCCGGGTGATGCATCAAGCACCAACAGTAACTGCAACCAAATGGCACTTCTAGGCCACGAGGCCGAAGAACATTACCACAGTCTAGACTACGTTGCCCCTCCTTCCACTGGCAATGGCAAAGATGTTGTCGAGTACCTGAAGAATAAATATGGTGAAGGGAAGGTTTCGGAAGAAATTTGCCCAAAATGCAACCGAAAGTTCCAGTCCCTTTCCGAAGGAATTTATGCCGATGAGAGTGGTACTATGCAGTATTACTCCAATGACAGTTATATTTGTGACATATGTGCCAAAGATGAGGAGTTGTACTCTTACCAGATGTACTGATTATATCGCTGCATAAATTTCAGATCAATTTTATATTTTACTTCGTCTTAATTATATAACGTGTATTTTGCAGAAAACGTTGCAGACTATTATGTTCGATGTTGCTGTTGTAAGTTTCACTATTTCAGATTACTGTTAGAAATTGAAAACAATATTTTTAGTGATTTTTTATACCCTAACTGATGTTAGGTAATGCTATCAATTTAATATGTTTGAAAACGTTAATATTACTCATTGTACCTATTCTTTGCTATTACGCAAAATTAAAAGTGATACCATGTTGTTTATTAAACTAAAAGTCGTTTCTGTTACGTTTACGTATTGTAGTCTATGACACTACCTTTTTAGCTCTAATTTACTTTCGGGTTTCCTGGTTGTTAACTAATCCACAGTCCCATGCTTAAACGCCATTCCCGAAATTACTTGGGGATCAGTTCGGGTTCAGCGTGACAAAAATTGGGGATCATTTCGGGGTCGGGATCATTTCGGGGACAATTTGGGGATCATTTCGGGGTTGGGGATCATTTCGGGGTCGGGATCATTTCAGGGGCTGTACAGGTCATTATAGTTCACGCGTATATAGAAAGTACTTACAGTATCATAAAGTGACCCATTGGTGCCATCCCAAAAAATTAACCCCTTATCAATTTCAAGTGTATTCGGTTGTATTTTTTAAACCCGTGTTGATTTTCATCCCGTCCAATCTAAATGTAACGTTAAGGCTCTTTACGACTGTAAAAGTACTTTTCCCATATGAAGCGTGTTTCATATTATAATATGGAACTTGTTTAACTTATATTTGTCACTTTCCATTTGAAATTTACTGGGCCCTTGTCACGATAATGCGCATGCGGAGCCTTAACCACAGGCAGCCAAGTTCACTATATGATTCATGAAACGTAAACGAACGTGACTCCTGGCTTTTGCGTAGTGTTGTGTTACAAGATACGGTTTATAAAGGTTTGTATGGGAACTCAACGATTTTGTTTCAAAAAGAATAAAATTTAGTGTTCTGTGAATAAAATCGACTTACCTTGTTGCCTTGTTGTATTCTTTGTTGTTTGCCTGCGTCTCAGGCCGTTTTGAAGCGTTTTCGGCGAGAATACAACACGGCAACAAGGTAAGCCAGTTTTATTCACAGATTAATTTTAGGTATTTAAAACAAAATCGTAAAGTTCCCATACAAACCCTTGTAAATCGCATCTTTGTAACACAACACCACTCAAAGGCAAGAGTCATGTTCGCGTACGTCTCATAAATATTTCATATAGTGAACTTGGGCTGCCTGTGCCTTAACGTACAGAAAGTGTTTTAACCAATAGAAATTTGGCAAGGTTGCGCACTGCACGCTGCTGCGAACCACCGTACCTGGCTTTTTATAGCTTTTGCAAGCCTCGCGAAGTCGATGGAAGAGGATTTTTATCGCATAAATTAACTTTGATTTCTGCTCCGTCGGAATCAAATCGTCACACATGCGCAGAAAAGTGATTAAGGCCCTTTAAGCAAGAGATGTAATACAGCCCTAAATAGTAATCAATTCTTTTGGCGTATTCACTTTTTCTGCTATATTCACTCCTCTGTAGTTAGGTGCAGCTTCAAATATTTTGAATGTCACAAAGAGGTTTAGTCTGACAGGGCGTTCAAGCCTATATATTGAAAGATTTTCTCATCTGCTTTGGTCCTTTTCTACCTTTACTAGTGTTGCAAGGAAATTTGCCTTTAATTCCTCTACCTTGATGTTTAATTGAGGACTTTAGAACTTCACTTTGGGGTTTTAAATCGTCATGTGTAGAGAACTGTATGCGCGACTGCGTTTCATCGTGGCTTTTCTCAGCAATGAATACTGCTTCGTTTGCTTGAAATCAAACCCGATGCATCTCACGTTACGAAATGACGCTGAAATCAACTGAAACGGAAACGCAGTTTTTTCGGTGTAATCGAATGTTCTGAATTGCAGTTGAATTGAATGAGCCTAAGGAACGATTATCATCAATGAAGGAATTGTAATAGCATTGTGATAAAATTAGAAGGGACAATATCGGCCAACTGTAATTCACGGTGCCTTTTTCTGCATAGCCTTTAGGCCACCATTCATCAACCCTCCTAGAAAATTAAAACAGAAAATTGATTCTTAGCATGTGGCCAGCCTAAAATGAAAACAATCTTTTTCTGACCTTTTATTCGGAATCAGTTTTAGCACGATCGCTTTCAGAATATAAAGAGAGTTTGCTTGTAAATGTTCTTGCTATTTTTGTACAATGAAACGTTTCGTACCAAGCTTCCAAAATGATTAAATAAACTCTCCATTAAATTCCGGTGATAACCCCGAAGGTGTTTTCTGATAATTAATGATCTCAGGTGTTCTCGCTTCGTTGTCAGCAAACTGAATAAAACTTGAAAGGTCAAACTTGTTCGTAATACGATTTACTCAAAAGAGTTTCTCTATCGATGAAAACAAGAACATCAATCTTGCATTAAAATATTCAAATAAAAAAAAAACCCAAAGAAGGCCTTCTGGTAAATTTCCGGTCGATCGGGGTTAATTTGACATAAAGCGCTGTACATTTCGACAGTGATATGTTTGCACACACCCACGAAACACGCACTAAAAGATTGAAATCTAAATGTAGCTGGCACAATGAATCCACTGTGATTGAGGTAATGTAGTCGAAAGGCATCGAACGCTTTCTGTACGGACGGACGGTCAAACGTGATATAGTTAAAGGCGTTTAAGATAAGGACAATGACAACTTCCCGAATTGTCGGCCTGTCCATACTGAATGGCATTCTTAGCGTGTTCGGAATTGTCACGAACTTTACTGTGGCCTTCGTGATTTTCAAGAGTAAAGATCTGCGGAAGGGGCTAAACCTTTTGATTTTAAGCCTGTCCTTGGCGGACCTTCTAACTAACGTCCTCGCCCAGCCAATATATATTTACTTGCTCGTTAACGAAGAAAGAAACAATCTTTACACGCTAAAAAAAGTTTTTCAGTTTTTTGCCTTCGTGAGCCTCCACGCCTCAACCAACAATCTGGCCGCCATAACTCTTTATCGGTTAAGAGCTCTCTCAAGACTCTTCAGGCACATTATTCTCATATCAAGACAGCAGGCTTGGTTTGTTATCGTAATCGTCTGGGTAATAGCTGGGATCATGGCGGTTATTTTCAATATCGAGCCGGGGAGATCGGCCGCGCCATTTTTCCATCTATTGGTTATCCTAGCCTGGGTTGGAAGTTACGTGGGGATTTTCTGGCTCGTGCGCAAACACAAACGACGAATTAAGTCACAGGAGGGAATTCCGTCTAGTCCTTTCATGATGGCCAACTTGAAATACGAAAGCGAGGCAGCCAAAACGTCGGCCATTTTAGTGGGGACTTCTCTCTTGTGTTTCTTTCCCGATGTAGTTTTTGAACTGCTCGGAACCGCCGACGAAAACAGACTGTTGTGGTGTTATACGCTGCTCTTTGCCAGTGCTGTTATAAATCCGTTTGTTTTTGTTTGCAGGAGTCAGCAATTTAGAGTCGCATTTCGCAAAACTGCAAGATGTCTGTGAAAACAAAGAAGACAAAACATTCGCGATCAAGGAATTATTTTATGCATGCTAGTACTGATGGAAAAAGGGTTGCCGAAATGTTAATTAACGCACCCTTTTTGATAACAAATAGTATTCTCGGGAAACGAAATAACTCCAATATTTTGCCTTCCTGTTTTGAAATAAAATCAAACGCTTGATAAGCTTTTGTAAGATCTCAAGCAAATAATGCCAACGGAAAACGGAAAACAGTGCGAAAAATGTCTGCAGCACTTCCACAAAGGTCTGGATGAGTAAAAGTTGTCATGTATTCTTAAGTCTTGTTCAGATCTTTAATAAAACTGAATGTACACGAGTGACATAAAATACAAATATGGATTATATTCCGTTGGAAGCGAAAAAAGGCATTTTTGGATTAGAATTTCCGACATTCGAACTAAAACTGACAAGAATTTTAAGTGGGCACGACATTACGATCGATTAAGCCTTTTTGTAGTTAAATGTTCCAATTGGCATGTGTTTCCGTATATAATCGATCAGGTTGCGAAGAGTTTTCTTGTTTGTCATTAGCAAAAATGGGTTGAACCCAGGAAGCGGCTTCCTCGACAAAGTTGGTCCAAAAGAGTTGTAAAAGAGTGTGCAACAATGCTGAAAGGTAGCATGGGTAAAGAACAAGACTGAAATTCAAAACTCTGAGTCCCCGAGGATATTTGCTGAATTATCTGTAACATGATATTTGCTTTGAAAGCGTCTCTTTTGTATTTTCTCCGCGAACTTTGCATTAAAATGCCTTTTTGAATCCATCACTTAATTGGTGGACTCGAACAATACCCTACACACGTTGAATAACTGCAAATAGCGCATGAAGTTAGCTGTTGTGTAATTCATTGATAGACGTCATTGAACATTACGCAAGCCTGTGCGGACCTACTTGTTTTTGCTTTGCAAAGCGCAATGAGCAAAAACCGAACGCAGGCAAGAGTGGTAGAAGTGCAAATTCACGAATCTCTTGAATAGTACATGCAACTGTTTTATAACTTCCTCTAACTATAAATGTCGCGTAACTTGAAGCTATTATTGTAAAAGCGTGGCTTGGCAGAGAATCATAAAGTAAGTGTAAAACATCATTAATTACCCTTCACGTTTTTCATAACAACAAATGTATTGGCTGCGAGTATCAAGTGTCTTTTTTCAATTTTAATATTGTATGTAGAACTTAGACTGGAATGAACTATAGTGCAGCGTTTTTTTTTTTTCATCTTCCTTAATTTGCTATGTTTTTGTAATTTTAATTCACTTAACTATATATTACTTCAATCGACCATGCATACGGCCTCGGAAAGTGTATTGGGTCAGGTGTACGGAAGTTACAGAGGATAGCGCAAATTTGAATATAAACGAAAATGGGATTTTAATGCACCCATTTGCCAAGTTGCACATTCGGAAGAGGTGACGCCATTATTTATTAAATTGTTCAGCTGGCTTCGGCTTGTTAACAAGCAGAAGAATTAGTTCGATTGGACAAACAACTGTTTTTCTTTCCAATTTTCGCGTGATCTTCATTATAAAAAACTAACGACTGGGAACTCCCCTAAATTTGCTTAGGATTAAAGGGAATAATTTGTTCTGGGTGTGCACTGTTTCGCAGAAATATGAAGCTTTTGAACTGAATTTGAGATAAATATATATATAGGCGCTGTAGAGTCGGGTGTAGAGAGCGGCTCATCCTCGGTGTAAAATCCTGTGAAACTCACCAGTGGCGTAAAACAAAGAACGAACAAGACAACAAAGAACCTCCAAATAAACTAAAACAGAAAAACAATAGCTCAAAAACAAGGCCGAAAAAGTCACAGGTTTTTACACCGAGGTAAACCCTAGAGAGCTGGTCCTTGGCTTATACAAGAGCGAGATGACCAACGCGATAAAAATTTTACATCACATAAGCAATAGTGACCATCGTTAGTTAGTGCAATTAGTTTTACCAACCTTTTAACATTAAATCATATGATGGACTAGTTTAGATAAAACACTGGCATTCACCAACCATTTTAGCGGTTATTGAGTGCTCACATATAATATTTAAAGGACACAATTCAGTCTTTCCCCTCTTAACAACACTCGCGCCACCGAATTAGGCGCACCTCGCGCACGGTCGTATGAACGTTTCTTTCTCTTTAACTATATAGTTTTCTTTATTGAGTGAAGTTCGGTGGAACGGAATGAAAGATGAATCAGGTCATTCTCCTATTGAGGCCATATGAGCAGGGTAATGAAAACATAGTATTTACATATATCGGAGCTTTCTTTTATATGATTTCATAAACCTCGCGAAGTTAGCGCTGGGAAGGGGGGGGGGGGAGGGGGAGGGGCAAATAAATGTTTCTCTCCCAAATGTATTTTTTGTTCGAAATTTACTCTCAACAAAACTCAGTTGAGTTTCAGGTAAGGTGTAGGATCCTTTGGCAGAATGCTCTACACGAAACACTTGAATGAGCTTTCACTGCATTGCGTTCGTCAATTTGTCTACGCGTAAATCAATGCCATCTGTATGAGTTAGGCACCACCAAAAAAACTCAGTGTTATTCATTGCTTCTTAAATCATCTCTTCCACTGGCGAAGATCTCGCACCGTTTTCGAAAGAACTTCTCTGAACTGATGACTACGCCATATGATCAGACAAGGGTTTATAGACGAACTCAAGAACAAAATCGTGAACCCCCAAGCCAGTCTGCTCTCGTCTGCGCGACCCATAAAATCCAACACTATGTCGGGAAAGAAACATATCAGCGAGGAAGCCACCAAAATGGCTGACGTTTTAGAGGCTTCGCTTTCGTGTTCGAGGCTGGCCGTTTGTAGCTGGGTCGTGGGCGAACCTTCTAGCGAAACGATTTTGGTTTTGTGTTGTTTCACCAAACAGAAGAGCCCGATATAGCCTGCAATCCACGCTAGTGTCATTGCCAGGTGAAAATATGCCGCGACTAGTTTCCCCGTATCGGTGGCAAAAAACACACCCAAGATTATTGACACGATCCAAACCAGCGTGACCGCAAGAAGTACTTGCTTCTTGGAAACGAGCAGAAGATGAGTAAATGGGCGCGAAAGCGCTTTCATTCTGTAAAGTGTCATAGCCACCAGGTTTGTTGTGGAAGCGTGTAGTGTGACGAATGCGATTATAGTGAAGACCAGGTTAAACGTCGAGGTTGTTTCGAGGGATTCCAAAATAGCGTGCACGTACATGGGCTGAGAAATTGCACAGTTCATGAAGTCCGCCACACAAAGGCTCAAGATTAAAAGGTTTAGCCCTTTTTGTAAGTTCGGATTCTTGACAATGACGAAAGCGACCGCTAAATTCATCAAACTTCCAAACACACTGAGCAGGGAATTGACAACGGAGAGGATGACGAATTTTGCCTCCATCACATTCAAACCTGAGAACGAGAAAGCCCTCCCAAGATCCTTAGATGGGCTCCCAAGATGTATACAATTGGTTACCTGCTTGCAGTTTTGATATGGCCTATGCTGATCTCGGGTGCTTAATATAAATAAAGAGGGGTGGGGGCATATGTTAGACAATTTATGAGAGTCGTTCTTGTAAATATTTCATAAGTCTCAGGATGAAACGGATATTTAAATTCAGCTTTATTATTCACCGAAATACGTAAATTGAAAAGTTGCCTTTTTCAAACAAGCCGACACTGGCTTGCAAACAACCCACACGCGACCCTTCAAAGGTGGTTAGCAGATCAAGATATTTTAAATTCGACCTGGATGCTTTACGCATTGTTTAAAAAGGGAGCATCAAGTAAGGTAATTTCCACTTTTCTTTCTCGTTTCGTAGTCATGTATGCTAAAGTTTGACAAATGCCCCGACATATTGACAACTACTGAATAAATATAAATCATTTGATGTCCACTGATCAGGAAAATTTAAATTACTTCACGAAACTTAAAATGTAGCAGCTGCTCTTCGTCATAGGGAGAGAAAACTTTACAGCGGCTTGGATGTTCTCGAGCAGCCGATCACACACGACTGCCCGACAATGTAGTCTATCTCTTTAATTTATCACGATGGATGAACACTGGCTTGATGAAACATGAAAACGGACTGGCAGATGCATCTTTTCGCCAGTTTTCCAAGATGTATTAAAGTGAACGTGCAATGTTGCGAAAAGGCCGACCCGAACAGCTACCTTGTCCACAAGTGAAGTGTTCATTGTCAACTTCAAAAGGGTTTAGCAGGCAACTTAATTAATTGCCGTCCAACTCCGCGATCGATCGACTTGCGGGAAGTCTAAAACCAATCACTTTTTGTAAAATTTCAATAACAACAAAAAGACGAGATGGAAAATCTCTCTCCATAGCAACGTTACCTAGCAACGGTTTTGTACTCATTGACACGTGTCTCCCAGAATCTGGGTGAGGACATATCCTGCAAAATATTCATGAGTAAAATATGTTGAGGAAACGTTACGGGTTTGAAGATCGTTACAATCTATCCAATAAATTATACAACAACGTCATGTAATATATCAAACACGTGAGGCAGTGTTTCATCACATTTCCAAACACCGGGAAGAGAGTTGAAAATACGACGCACAGCGGAGTATTTTTGACGAACTTCGAAGTGTTTGGAAATGTGATGAAACACTGTCTCGGGTGTTTGATATATCTTCTCAATCGAAACTAAAACTACGGAGAAAACGAAGAAATAAAATCGTAAAAATCTGTGCTAATTAAGATCACATTTCCAAACTGATTTCCTTTGTTTTAACGTTTTGAATTATTAATGAGTTTGAGAATATCATTTAGAATACTAATCAAAAGTACGAAAAGAATTATCGGCAAGTTAAACGAATCCCATCATACTCTGCGCAAATCACACTTCAAATCGTCTAGAATCGCGCTAATTGTCTGAAAAAAATGTTCACATCCGTGACAACGCCAGCTGATTGTCCCTGTCACCACAGAACACTCTTACTGTTATTTTATTCAATTGCTATTCAAAAGTACAGTATTTACACCTAATTTTAATAATTACTTATGTTTTGGCCATTTAATACAATATTCCTTAAATTGTAGTTGACTATATAACAATTATTCCATGAGCCCGCGTTAAATATGAAGTGATAAAATAACCAACGAGCGCGTAGCGCGAGTTGGTTATAATCACTTCATATCCAACAAGGGCGAATGGAATAATTGTTTTAGTAAATTCTCAAACCATATCTCTTGAAGTTTTGTGGGAGACAGCTCCTGAAACCTGCCAGTGTCGGCTATTACAGAGGGCTGAAGTTAAAAACTTCGTGCGGAAAATTTTTAAACTTGGCGCACTATTTTCTATATGACGTAAAACTCCAACTATTGGCTCATAGTCGGAGTTTTTAAGCCAATCAAAAAGCTAGAAATGCAATAGTCGGAGCTGAGAATATACTAAATTATGATACAAGAAACCAATATAAGTACAGATTTCTGGAAGAAAAAAACGCAGTGAGACCTACGTATATCTTGACATAGGACCCACTGTCACAATGCAATACATGTAAGCATTTGCACTTGCATTATATGTAACACATCCAGTCATTCTTGTTCTAGAGCACGCTTTTCTTATGTCAGTATCAAGAAGGCTAACACTGACCAAACGCGATTTGAAAGTCCGCATCAACGCAGACTGTTCTAACCTGATTGGCTGAAAATCGAAAATGAGAACTCTGCGGGATACAAACTTAATAATGCAAGGCTGATCAAACAGCTAGAAAATGATGGTATTTTAATTAAACCCAATGTTTCGGATGGACAAAACCAACCTTCATCAGGGGCATAAAATGCTAATTCTGTGGATCCCCGTTTACCGGATCAAATGAAAGGCAGGCTCTGAGGATGATTGATAGCCTTTGTAAAAAGGTAATAATGTACATCAAAACTTGTCCATTTGTTTCTTTTTGATTGTTTTGATTTTTAACTCCAAAATACTAGTAATACGAATGAAAATAAATGGTTAAATAAATATACATTCCCTTCCATTGTGCTGGAACAAGTGGGGACACAAAACATACTATAAGAGTTTGTAAATATCTTTTTGGTTTTGAAAAGGGATTTTCAGACCGTTGAAACGAAAAGCTCAAGAAGGACCAAACAATGGACCCCAGGCGAAGTTTCAAACTTTTTTTAGCTTTTAAAAGTAAAAAGAAGATATTTTCAGCATAAAATCAAATCCATACCAAGTATACAAACTCTTAAAGTACGCTTTGCTCACTTGTGCTTGGGAAGGATAATTTATAAAAAATTGCGCACTATCTCTACATGGCTTCATCCTACTGCCAGACATTTCACCAAGGAAGATTAAAATAAGGAAATAAATGTTCTCATCAAACTTCCTTGTCTTAGACAAGCACCACACAATTGCCATATGCCATGGTCACCATTTGATTACTTCACAGTCCACTTTATTGTCATGCTCATGGAATTCATTCTTCATATCTGGTACTGATTGCTGCAGTGCTTGAACAAACGGACTTTATGACACTTTAAGTCTGTCAAACTTGGCTGGATCTTGCCCCACAGGAACTGCATTTGAACTGAGACTAAGGGAAAAAACATGAATTTTAACATGGCTTGCCAACACAAAACCCTCTTATATTCTACTTATCGAAGACCATGTAAATAACATTGTTCCACTGCTCGTTCAATTTGGATTCAAGCCCCAACCAGAAAATAATTTGGTTTTATCAACTGGGTTGATAATGTGAATTGGCCACCGTAAAGAGATTCAAGAGCTGCCTTTCTGAGCATTAGCTCCAATGAAGGGCTAATGCTCGAAACTGATTGAGAACAAAGAAATCTTATACGGAAGTCAAAATGGTCGCTGGCCACCATAGCCCTTTGTTTCTCGTGCCAAGGCGACGTCAGCTAAGAGAAACGAAGAGGGCTATGGGGACAAGAATGAACTAAATTCTGTAGGGTAACCTGAGGAGGACAAGAATACCATCCAACCTTGTTCCCAGGGTCTGTTTCACACTGCCCCCAAGGAAAGGAGAGACCCTGGGAAAGAGGTTGGGAGATTGGGATCCTATCTAGATAGCACTAACATCTGTACTCACTTGATTAGACCAAGAGTGTCGTGTGAATGGGCAGCCTCCATTAATGAGCTGAATACTGTCTCAGACAATGCAATGAAACCACTTCCACCCCTGGATGAATCACTCTCCCCACCTGAAAAAGAAATTTAAAAACATTTGAACATCCCAAAAAACTGGAAGGTAAAAATAGGGAATAAAAAAGTTAAAGCCTTGTGCCAAGTGGTGAATAACATATTTCTACTCTCAACTGGATGGGTTGCTGGTCCATTGTAGGGTAACCAAACAACATTATTTCCCTGTTAAAGTGCACCTAACCCCCAAAATATTTTTTCATTAAAATAAACCTTTGCACCAGTTCTAAACACATTGCACCTTTCGTTTTTCCTTTTTACTAAATGTGGACTATTTATAGCAGTAAAAAGTTACGAAAAACTGTACGTTATTTGGTTCACGGCCGAGTCAGAAGGGGCGTGGGTCTATTCCTGGGCTGACGCCACAAACTGATTTGCATGCATGTTTACAATTTGTACAGTTTGTGACGTCAACCCAGGAATAGACCCACACCCCTTGTGACTTGGTCATGAACCAACTGATGCTCGGTTTTTTGTAACTTTTAAATGCTATAAAAAGTCAGCATTTGGTAAAAAGGAGAAACAAAAGGTGTAACGCGTTTCGAATTGGTGCAAAGGTTTATTGTAGTGAAAAAAATATTTTGGGGTTAGGTGCACTTTAATTATTTATACACCTGAGTGAAGGGAGGTACTGTAGGGCTGGAAACAATTTTTCTCCTGTGAAAGGACCAGTGTCCTACCAAGTCAGTATTTTGATTGGGCTAAACTGTAGTGAGGTTGGCTGTCATATTACAGTACAGCTTGGTAACATGTCAAGGAAAAACATTAGCGTTTGCATTGAAAGGTAAAAAGAATTGGCCAGAAATCCTGTCCGACCATGGTTGGGATTTAAGGAGGCTCAAAAGGGTTTTCACGCTTTCATAGCTCGCATCAGCTTGGGATCCACTTCAACTGAAATTTGCGAAAACCGGAAATGAAACGTGCAAAAAACAATTCTTTTTATTTCGAACATTCAGTGACCTACCTTGAGTTTTTGCTTGTGATTAATATTCAATATGCTGATTCAAAAAGAAAAGTTTGAGCAAAAATTATCTAGTGGAATTTCTTGTATCAAGGGAGCAATCAAATAACGAAATAAAAATGGCAGGTCACCAACTTAGTTTTAAAGATAATTGGCAAAAACTGAAATTTTAGAGGTCTTTTGTCACTGTTGGGATGTTGCCATGATAACATGACATCATAAACATTCTTAAATGGTCTCATGAACTTTTCTGTAATCCTGGATCATTTTACAAGCCCATTAGCAGTAGAAAACTCTTTCTGCACAGGGCTTGAACTTGGGGCTGTCCAATCTGGAGTCCAGTGCACAAACCAATAGACCAACATGCCTCCCAAAAACAGGGAATAGACCACCTAAAGACTATGTTATTGTTATATACAGAAGGATTTCTTGGGTTGTGTTGAGGTGTGATATTGTGAGTGGAATAATTATTTTATTAAAAACACCCAAAGAACTGTAATAATTTATTTGAACTTGCTGGCTGTTCTCACTGACACATACACCTACCTGCTTGACCTGCTTTTGTGTCAGATACCACAGGACTGCCAAGCCACAGCTCTTCCAACTTTGGTAGATGTGATAGTGCTGCAGTTAAGGTTCCAAATCCAGCTCCTGAAATTTTGTTTCCCTGGAGATCCAGTTGTCTCAAATTTGGGAGATTATTGAAGGCCGTGATTAGGAAGCCCAGTCCATGATCAGTAATGAGATTGTGTGCAAGGACTAGTTTCGTTAAATGAGGCACAGACGTAAGTGATTTTGTAAAAGCAGACAAACTTTCATCTGTAATCTTGCTTGAATGGAGGTGTACCTGTTGGATAGAGACCATTTCAGGAAGAAATCTTCCCAGTACTTGCAGAGCTTGCGTGCCTACTCGACTGTTCTCTATCACCAAGGATGACACTGAAGGGTTGTTCAACAGAAAGTACACCAGAGCCCTCAACCTGTAAGGCGTGGCATTGAAATGGTGCAGTGTGACCACACCAGGGGGCATTTGAGACCCTAGCTTGTAAGCCAAGTGCCCCTGGTTTGATTCATACAATGAGAGAATGCAAACTTCAAACAACGACTGCCTCAAGCTCTCATCCTCTTCAACTTCAGCGGCACCTTCCTGCAGAAGGAGTTCAAGAAAAGGTTGAAAGGAATCTCCCAAGAGCCCAGGAGTGAACAAGAAAAGAACAGAGTTCAATTCTGATGACAGGCAGTTCATGATATAGACACTAACATGATCGAAGACGGATCTGTCAGTGAAAGCCTGCTTGATTTTGTGGCTCAACCAAAGGGCAGCAAGAAACTCTTGGTAAGATCTGTGTGAAAAACGGCACTTCTGAACTGGTTTAAGCCTGGATGCACCCAACTCCTTTGATAGAAAGCCAACGTCTAATGCACCCTTGTTGGTGCATTTCTTCTCAAGCTCGCACACATCAAAAAGTAACTGATCCTTCAGCAATCCATTCAGTGAAATTTCTCCCAGTGACAGCAGGCTCTGGAAGAGATCAACTGGAATATCTTCCAACGAGGATAGGTTTTCAGGATTGAAGTCATTCTCATCTGATTTTCTGGCATAGTATCTTTTCACAAGCAAGAGAGTGAGCTCAATGAAAAGATAGGTCATTGATGACAGTAAAGCTGCTTGGGGCATTTCTTCCCACATTGCACAAATAAGCATTGCAGTTAGCGGAATTCTAGCAATATTCTCGGCAACAGGGTGCATTTCAAGTTGTGCTATTAAGCTCTCTCCCATGGATACATCATCTTGAAAGTATTTGAGCACAAACGCGTGGATGTTCTCATTAGTGAAACCAGTTATCTCGATGCGAGAATCCATGAACCAGTGAACCCTTGACCCTTTCCCAGGTCTTGAAGTCACGATGACAGTAGCATTCCTGCATATCTTCCCCATGATGAGATCTTCGGCATCCTGCAGTTGGGATGGATTAACTTCATCATAGCCGTCAAGAATAAAAAGAACATTTTCTTGATTTGCGACGATGTAATGGAAGAGAAATTCAGCCGAATAATAAAAATCTCTTGGAAAGAGCAACTCAAAGATGTCACTCTTTAAGTTCCCTTTCATTTGTTTAAGTTCCATAAAAAGAACAAGCTGAAACTGTTGTAAGTTAGGATTTCCGCATGCCCAGTCGTACACTATAAGTGATGCAAATGTGGTCTTGCCGACACCCGCTTGCCCCTCAATGAGGATGCGCCTTTGTTTGGAAGAATGTGAACGAGGCTGAAAGATCTCAAAGTAAGACTCCAAGGGTTCCCTCTTTGTATTCCTTCCATGTTGTGTCTGTGTGATCATCTGGAGGTTGGTGTAAATGTGTTTGATGTGAATGTGAAATGATTTATTCCAGGCAAGGGGCTGCAGCCATCCAATTACATCCTTGTAAAGGTCAAATAGAGTTTCCTGGAATACACTAAGTGGAGATGAATGTTCCTCTCTTGCTTGGCCTGGAAACCAACAAACAATTCTTTATAAAATAAATTTGCTTCATGCAAATAAATTATGCTAAACAGACCGCGGATATTGTAGACTATTTACATAACCTTAAAAAACTACATCATATATGACCCAAAATCAATAATGCTATCTATACGAGACTGATTTTCACGATGAAATACAGATAACGAATGTTGTGGGTCTTACCAAGCAAATCATCCCTCAGTTCCGAACGATTTATTCCACCTAATATGGCTGCCAGAAATTCCTTGTTATCCGCAGTCAACAAGTTCCTGTTTTCAAGTTCATCAAACAGCTCTAGCGGCCTTTTAATTCTCTCCAATACTCCAACAGGGATGTGCTGCTTGCAAATAAACTTCAATTCCACAAGTTCTCGATCGGTGATCTCGTTGGAGAGAGACAATAACTTCACTCGAAATGGATCCATTCTTGTCTCTTATCGGTTTGTTCTGTTGTCTTGTACAAATGGAAACATCATTCCAATCCCTCTCTGTCACCATTGAGATGACAGTTAATTAATGCCTTTTCGCATTAAACAGGCGATTCCATAACCTTCGAAATTGGTAAAAGGTAGCCAATTATCCACCCAATTTCTGGAACGCACGCAAGACCGCGTACAGAGCAGGCAATTTGTAGGACTGGGTAAACGTTAAAACAATGAGTTGCACGGGGGTAGGCACGAGGAGGGGACAAAAATATTTCCTTCAGAGAGAAAATGGATCTGTCGTTATTTTTCTATTTTCCTTTTATCCTTGAAATCTAATTCGAGATTTCTCTTTAAAAAACTCTTGAAATGTTCAAACTATCTGTAGTATTACGACCACCAACAATCTTCTGAGGGGGTACCCACTTAGTTTGTTTTTGTTATTTTCAAGATGGCGGCCGCGGTACGAGTATTTTGTTGTTCTCGACACCTCATTCCCAGAAGAAATCCATTTGGACCACCGCATTCACTTTTGATCTACACGAAGAACAATAGAGCCTTAAGCTCAAGCGTGAAATATCTTTCAAAAGGCAATTATTTTCCAGTTCGGAGTGACTGCATGTTGCCAAAGAATTGCTTTGAGGGTAAGATTGCTTTTGTCACTGGTGGAGGGACAGGTTTAGGAAAAGGAATGGTTGAAATGCTGTCTGAACGAGGTGCAACAGTCGTCATATCCAGCAGGTGCTGTTATTAGTTTTATTGCAATCGTGAATAGTGCAAGAATACCTATTAAATTTGGAAGCGAACTGTCATACGGATCGAGGAGAGGAGGAGAGGGGAGGAGTGGGGGGGGGGGGGGTAAAGATGGGGTGCCAAGGAAGGAACGAGATACGAAGGTCAAAAGGAAGGTGGAGCTAACAATCCCCCAAAATAACGATGTCAGTTATGATGAATATATACCCCCCCCCCTCCGACCCCTAGTCTCCTTCCAGACGATCCAGGAAACCCGACGGATCTCTGACCCCAGTATTACGATTCTATTCAACTTAAAACGAGGCATACAGTGCAGAAGAGGATCTTTTACAAAAGTCTTCCAAACAAACACTCCGATCCAAAATTCTTTTCAGAGCAAAACAGTCTGAAACACATCGCAAACACCGCGGGGACACACGTGATCCTTTTAGGCTTGCATCATTCACACTTTGCTGGTATGTGACTGGCTAGTTCAACAGAGTGCATAAAAACACAATGGGAAAGGAATGTGCTATGGTTGTCAGCAGCCATTTCTTTGGGGTAAACATTGCGTGACATCCCAAAAAACGGCTGCGAAGGAGACTACCCCCCCAAGAAAACAATCATTGGGCCAATGCACTGTAAAAACAGATTAAAGCTTATTTCACTGTACTGAAATTCTATTTCTATTGTTAGTAATTTGTTAGATTTTATTTGTATATAATTTACATTTATAGAAAGCTTGAAGTTCTTGAAAGGACAGCCGAAGAAATTTCCAAAGAGACTGGAAACAAAGTAAGGCTGTTTAATAGACCATAAAATTATATGCTGGTAAAGTTCGAGGAATTGCCCTATTCTCCCAGAGGAGAGCTAGGAAATAAGTCAAAAGTTTGAGGAAATATGTCCATTTCAGATGGTTGCAGATTGTGGGCGCTAAGAATTCAGAAGACAAGGATGTGTAAACCATTATGAGCCACTTTAAGTGAAAAAGTGAGAGAAAACTAATTGCTGCTTAAAAACTAATGGGGAGGGGAGGGGAGAGGCACAGATGTAGATTCATGTCTCGCTGCCACATGATGTGCAGCTGTTTATCCTTTCCCATTCTTATTTGGCAAATTTTTATTTTGACTACTTACAGTCTAAACTGCTGACTGATATAATTTTTAAATTTCAGGTTTTGCCAGTAGCTGTAGATGTGCGTGATCCATCACAAATAGCCGCTGCAGTGGACTTCTGTGAGAAGGAGTGTGGTCTTCCTGATATAATCATCAATAATGCGGCAGGGAATTTTGTGTCTCCAACAGAAAGATTGTCTCCAAATGCTTGGAAAACAGTGATTGATATTGTTCTCAATGGCACAGCATTCACTACACTCGACATTGGCAAGCGATTAATAAAAGCATGTAAAGGTATATTTGTATTTCAATTCAATTCAATTCTTTATTCACACTATCCAAAGCATTTATGCACTATCTAATATATTATAATAAAATAAATAAAAGAAAAGAAAAAGAATGATAATTTTTATTTCAATATTCAATTGATATAATTTTGCATGTTTCCTTAAATAACTGCCTGACCCCTTTTTTGCAAGCTCAGAAGCACTAATCTCCAGCACAAAATGAGATTTGTTAGGTTGAACTGTTTACAACAAGGTCATAGGTGATCACAAGTGAAGGAGTCTAAAAGTGGACAGTGGTTCTATTTTTCTTTCACTCGCTTTACGCACCCCCACCCCCTCATACTTTGGGCGACAACTCGCTTCATTCACTGTCTCTTCCACGTTCATTTCCATTAAAAATAGAGATGCTGTGAAATCTACTGAGTGTAGTGCTTCAAGTTTATCAGGAAATTAATATGAACTTTAATTATCAATAAATAAATGTTGAACTGACAAGCTTTAGATAATTGCATGTGTATCGGTTTTCTTTCATTTGTTTTCAGGTGCAAATTTCTTGGCGATCACCACCATCTACACCAAGTCTGGTTCTGGTTTTGTTGTACCATCAGCAGCTGCCAAAGCTGGTGTCGAGACCTTGACCAGGTAGTTAAATGATCACACACACAAATAAAAATTTTGCTTGTTCATGAGCTTTTATAATTACATCAAATAGAACTATAACAAAACAAAACATAAATCGGGTTGAGATGTTGCGTTTGTGAAGGACAATGTACGCTATAATTATTATACAGTTCAGCATATACAAGAAGTGTCAATAATAAAATCGATAAGTGTTTTACACTGAGGTGGCATTAATTTTTGTGGATCTTAAATTTTGAGACTTTTTGCAATCACAAAAAAAAGTAATTACTATAAGATCTAGAAAGGAGCAGACTAGCAACAATTTTTATAAAAATAACGACACATTTGAAACTACGTTTGCAAGACATGTTTTGGTCGTTCAACGACCATCTTCAGTTGAAAGTAGAATTAAATTTGAAGTTACATTTGAATTTATAATATAATGCTAAACAAAGATAACTAACAAGTGTGAAATAAATTGGGAACCTAACAAAATAGCCAAAAGTAACAAAAGAATGTACAATAGTAACATGCTGATTAGAACGAGAGAGTTAAATTAACATGGTATAATTGCTTGTTTAAAGAAGGTTGCTCCCAGGAGATATGTAACGCTTCTTTTATCTTGACCTGGAATTTTGTGGTCGCATGGTCTATAACTTTGAAACATTCAGTAGAGCAGGATTTGTGGCATGCCTCAGATTGTTGAAGGTGTTGAAAGATATGTGAGGTCCTGTCCCTGTTTAGGTGTTCGCGAATGCGTGTCGAGAGGTGTCGGCTAGTTTCGCCGACATAGCAAGAATTAC